>JAUMJK010000365.1:0-509609 GCA_033558105.1 Coccyzus lansbergi
CCTCCCCCCCCCTCCCCGATAAGGCTGCGCGAACGCGACGTGGGAAACGCTGCGCCCGCTCCTCGTCTCCACCCGTTTTTCAGTTGGTTTTGTTTGTTTGTTTCTTTTTGCTCAGCCCCGGGACAAATGGGACGGGCAAAATGGACGAAACAGCGTTAAGTTTTATTGCTGCTAAAGCCAGCAGAGGCGTTTGATCCTCTTTTTTTTTTTTTTTTTTTTTTTAGCTTCCGAGCTGGCACGCTAGGCGCTGGAAACGCAAGGGTGCAAAGCTGACCACGTCAGCAGGAACCCTGCACTTTGAAATCGCATTTGCAAGGGAAAAAAAGCAGCTCGGGGGAGGGGCTGGGGGAAGGGTGCACTGGAGCAGTTTTTTCACGGTCAGCTTTTCACGAGCCACGCGGCTCGGGCTCCCATTTGGTTCCTGCTTTCCTCTTCCAGCCCCAAGGATGCGGGGGGGAGGGAGGGAAGAAGGGAAGCGGGCGGGAAAGGCCGGGAGCGCCGCGGAGCCGGCTGCAGCGGGATCACCCAGGGAGGAGAAAGCCCGGCTTGCGAGGTTAAGGCTGAGCTTAGCAAGGAGAATCGGGGGTGGGGGTGGGGGGAATAAAACGCAGCGAGGGAAAGGCGAGGATTGGGGGGTAAAAACCTCAAAGGTCGTTTTTACTCCTTTCCTCTGGCTCGCTGGGGCTGGGCGGGACGGGGCGGCTGCGCGGAGATCTGCCACCCCCTAGCGCCCGCACCGCCGGCTCTCCCAGGCTCCCCAAGCCGAGATTGGGATGCCTCCCACCTTTCCCGGGCCTGCGGAAGGGGTGCAACTCCTTACCGAGCGCCCAAGGCGCTGCCCCTCCACCGGGAAGCTCCCTGGAAGCGGAACTAACGGGGATCATAGAATCACAGAATCACCAGATTGGAAGAGGCCTACTGGATCATCGAGTCCAACTATTCCTATCAAACACTAAACCATGCCCTTGGCCTCCCATACCTTTAAACACCACCAGGGAAGGTGACTCAACCACCTCCCTGGGCAGCCTGTTCCAGTGCCCAGTGACCCTTTCCATGAAATTTTTTTTCCTAACGTCCAGTCTGAAACCAGCCCTAATGCGCATTGGTTCTCTTTAATGGGCACCTTTTCCCATAAACACCTTCCCTGCCTGCTTGGATTCAGTGGCCTACTGACCCAAGATTACTGACTACCTCCTCCCGAACATCTCTGTGGTGCAGACCACACTGCCAGAGCCAATCCCCTCCAGCTGCTGATCCAAGAAAAGAGTTTATGCTGCTATTCATGCAAGAAGCAATGTGTCACCATCATTTGGAGGAATGCTTTGATAAACTGGCCTGGATCAAACACACGGGCAGATAATACTCCACTGTAAAATTCTGCTAACTCTCTTCTGCAATTTCTGCTTAGGGTTTAAAGGTCCCCATCAGAATAGTTATACAGTAACTCAAGTCACCAGCAGTGTCTGGTGAAATGTAAGCGTGCTGATATTATTTTTTTATTATTTGCTCTCTTGTAAAGCAGGGCGGGATGAAGGAGCCTTTGGTTACATTCTGAAACCTTGATAAGGAAGACTGGGGTTTTGAGCTATTCGATATACCAATTAACCAAGTCCTCAAGGCTTCACAAAGTTGCTTAAGTGCTATGGTCACTGTGGATCTACTACTATGCAGTTACCTGTCTACATTTTTACATATGTCACAGAATCACAGAACAACCAGGTTGGAAGGGACCCATCGGATCTTCTAGTCCAACCATTCCTATCTAACACTAAACCAAGTCCCTCAAGACCTCATCCACTCGTGTCTTAAACACCTCCAGGGAACGTGACTCAACCACATCCCTGGGCAGCCTATTCCAATGCCCAATGACCCTCTGCGTGAAAAGCCTCCTCCTAATCTCCAGCCTAAATCTACCCTGGCGGAGCTTGAGGCCATTCCCTCTCGTCCTGTCCCCTGTCACTTGGGAGAAGAGGCCAGCTCCCTCCTCTCCACAACCACCTTTCAGGTACTTGTAGAGAGTAATGAGGATACTGAATATATAAACATAGGCACTTCAGATTCCATCCAATAAGAAAACTGCCTGTGTTACTAGAGAGAGTTGTGCTAACTACTGACATGAGCAAGGTATTATAACCATATGGTAATTCTGGTACTATACAAAGTTCTGTTTGTTTTCCACTATAAAAGCTGTTACTGCACTAGTTCAAAAATGTTGGCAAGGTGTGGTAAAAGCGGCAGCTGTTAATTAATAGTACAGGTCTTGACTATTTTTAAGATTGGCTTCCAGACATAATCTGGGCTGTTCTTTCCCAAGGAGCTCAAAACACATGCATACAAATTAATCTTTATCCTAACTCACAGTTAACTGTTGTTAAGTTGGGTAACGTGCATTCTATGAAACATCTTTTCCTCTCAGATTCTAACATCTGCCTTTTGCCATCTAAACTCTCACATATCATTGTAAATTACTTACTGTATAAGTAACCCTGAATCCTGGAAGTGTAGAGGAAGTATTTAAACTGTTGTTCCTAAATTAACTTCTTTTTAATAATGGCTTCATCTTGTGCAGTTTTCAGATGTTCAGTAAACCTAATTTGGAAGCTTACCCTGATTTACAGAAGATTTGTATTCGAACTCAAGAAATGGGAAGCAACTAGCCATCAGACACTGCAGCACCAAGCTGGTGAGGTCCAGCACTACTGAAGTCCAGCACTGCTGTGGCTAAGCCAGACCCTGGTACCACAGCAACTCTGGACCCTGGCAAGATTACAGCAGATCCTGGAACAACAGCAAAGGTAGACCTTGGCACCACAGTGATGCCAGACTCTGGTGAGGTTAGGCTGGACCTCGGCACCGCAGCTAAACCAGACCCCGGTGCGGGCGCACGGCGGTGCTGCAGCGCCACCTGCTGGACGCGCGGCGCAACAGGCGGAGCTCCTGCTGTGGCAGCGGCCGTGGGAGAATGCTAATTACCGGTATCGCCATCAAGATTTACGACTAAATTGTGCTAATGCACGATTACGTGAGACTGAAAGCAAATAATCGTTTGTCTTCCAAGAAGGCTAAGGTAGCGATGTATACCGACACAGGTCTTCTGCCTGGCTATTCTAGAGCCAAAGATGAAGTCACAGCCCTTGTCTAAAACCACATAACATACCCCTTTAAAATAAATATTTATTTTCGATGTCTCAGTTTAATATCAGAAACCAATCTGCGTTCCCAGAAAAACACTTCAGCGAAGCGCAACCAACATTTTTGTGTTCCAGACTGTTGAGCATTTGGTATATTCTGCACCGGGGACAGCATCTCCTGAAAGCGACCACCATGTGATTGCTTCAGGTACACTTTTGGAGGCCTGATGATAGTCGGTCAGTCAGGACCTGACTTCCCAAGACTGCTTGCAAAGCAAGGTGTTTTAAAGAAAATATGAAACTTTTGTGTTCCAAGTGGAACAGCTGCTTTATTTTGAACACAGCAGTCTTCATTTTTAGAGCAATTTTATAGAAGTAATTTGATTTACAAGAAAGCAAGAGGCACACAGAAGTTTAACTAATGCTGTTTCCATCTGCAAAACAAGGTTACTGCCAAAGTGAGAATCCTTGCCTTCCTCCAGAGGAAAGTGCAGTAAAATTTAAAATGTAGTCTACAAATCATCATTCACAAAGAAGCTAAGGTTTGTTTCTTTTCTTTTAGAAATACCGTATTAATTTAATAATTGCCATTCTACATCTTGAAAGGAGACAATAATTCAAGTTTTTCTTGGTTTTAAAATACAGGAGGTAAAAATCTGGGCTAAAGTGTAACAGAACTAGAGGTGGCCTGCACCTGGATGAAACCTGGATGAATGGAAAATACTAGCTGCTTGACTTCCTACAGTAGCTATATAATAAATTATGCTCACCTGAATGAAATTTGAAATGCATTTAAAAGGAAGAATCTCTCACAGCACATATGACTTATATATTAAAAATAAGGTTTTAGCCTGAAAACTGAATAGGTTTTGTTGCAGGTTTACAGGAGTCATTAAAGCAATCCCTTATTGCTTGAACATTGTTAGAATTCACTCCCTCTGCCTATCTAGTAAAACATGCACAGCACCCTGAGGATGAACTTTTAATAACTTACTTTTCCACATTTTCATTTTTGCAACTATCATCAGACTTCAGCAGATTTAATATTTTAAGGCAGATCGATATTCTCTCATTCTGAATAGTCAATCTTGTGAATTCTGCAGTTTTGGTAAGTTCTGGAGTAGGAGGTAGTGTTCCAAGAAGGTGCCCAACAAGCTGGGCTTGGTCCAGTGCTATTCTTGATAGTTGATTTAGTTCTTTGTGATCTGGTAGAGTCAGCTGAGTCACTGATACAAGCTGTAAAAGGTGCTTACTAAGTTGTCGGACATAAGTCAACTTCTCTGCCCAAAAATTCACTTCCCCTTTATCAAAGAAGTAATCCTCTTCTTCCTTAATATAAACAAACCAAACGAAAATCATTTGTGCTCTTGATAATAATGAGAAAATCAATAGATCGATGAAAGAAGGTATATATAGAAATAACAATATAGGCTGTTACAGAATATCTTCTTTATAGCGAAAAAACCCCAACTAAACACTGTAAAAATTCATATGCATTATTTTTCAAAGGTTTGGGAAAACACAAGAAGAAAGTTTCCTACTTTGCCAAAGAAATTTCACCTTCAGAAATCAGGTAGTTATGGTATAACTCAGAGGAAACAGTGGAAGTAAGTAGTAGTCCTAATCCTTAACATGTGCTTGTCTTCCCTGTGAAACCGTCTTGTATTTCACAGGGAGCTCTCTGTAACCACTATGGTAATTTGCTATATGGTGGAGCTTTTTGAATGGATTAAATCAAAAAGGAAAATTCTATCACTCAGTGAAACATCAAAAAGGCATACCTAAAGCACAGGCTTAAGAAAAAATTCATAATATATTGCATGGGTCATATTTATTGTCAACAAACATCTCAAAGTTGTAGATGCTTCTGCTCCTTCCACTTTTCCTTCCAGCATTACTTGGACTTTTTCAGTCTTTTCAAGACAAAGAGAGCATATTATCCAGCATTATGTTTTACAGAACCAGCATGTCAGTGTTTTTCTTTTGGTAAACAATCCTCCTGAAGACAATGAGTGATGTGAGGAAAACTCTTTAAGTGTGCTATACAGAACCAGTCGTGTGGAAGGTGGCACAAAGCTACCAGCTATTTAAACAAGTACTCAGGAAAAGCCAGCAGTTGAGAGAAAACTGTGCTTAAATGCCAGATGTGCCTGGCACCCACAACTGCAGTTTGAATTCAAGGCAAGCCATCATCTGCAATGATACTGAATGCAATTGGTTATAGCCTCAAAATGTTTCAGTCAACAGTGATTTGTTAAGTAACTCTTGATTTATTTCAATGTTTGCTTGCTAATATTTTTAATTTTATGCTGATGTTGCAAGGCAACAGCCAAAACATTCTATTTATTTACTTTATGTAGTGTCCATGTGAATTTTTTTTTAGAATTGTAAATCAACGAATACTGGAATAGTGATCATTTGGCTTCATCAGATTGAGGTATTTCATTCTATTCCTACTACAAGATTTCAGAAACGTAGTGATCCCATAATGAGATGGCAACTGGTTGTTAAAATTACCACAGCTGAAGCCTCAGAGTCTCTCTTCAGATCACTGTCTCCCAGCAGCCACTCCAGCAGGATTGGTACACCAGCATGGATCTGTCCCCAGCACTGAAGCAGCTCACAGAGTATGCCAAATGCTAAATCCAAGGCCACTGGAGCATTCACTATCCTAAGTACAAACTCTGCTGAGAGAAAATATGCATAACAACATATAGCAAGACCACGAATGTTTTCAGCACAAAAATTATTTCTTGAAATCAGATGAATTCAGAATGAGGACTTATACTGCAAATAACTTGCATGAAATGTTTACTCATGTGCCACTTGCAGCCTTTTCTCAATTCCAAAATAATACATGAAACAACTGAAAATGCTGATGCTTAGTATATTTTTCCTGCCCATGTAGTGACATTCATTAATTTTGGTTTAAATATACAAAGACGTCTGTTTGAAAAACATCTCCAGACACAGTCCTGTCACTGTAACACAATGACTATTTTTGCAAAACTGCAGCCATGCCTCGAATCTGATTCTGCGTTTCACTGGAACTTAAAACCCACAACATACTGCATGTTTTTAAAGGGCTAGGATAGAAAATGAATTACTGTTGTTAGGTCTGCAATCTCTCTATATAAAATAAGATATACATACATATAAATATGTATACAGATATACACACACACACACACAACTGTAAACATATGTAAGAGATATCAAGCATACAAGACAGGCTCAGAGATGTTAAAGAAGGGAAAGGCAGACATTGTTTATAATACCATCACAGAGCTGTATTTATACAGGTTTTGCTATCAGCTGCTACAGTATTTTCCCTAGGGAGCAAAGAAACCAACAAGTCATGCCAGAACTGTACACAAAGTCATCATCCACACCATATTTCTTCCCTAAACTTCCCCACTACTCTCATTTGGGCATATACTGGTTTAACTGTGTGGTTCCTGAGCTGTCCTCAATAAAGAAGTACACAAAAATGCCAGAAGTCCCATCTGCACAAGAACTCCAGTGACTGTGTTCACAGGTACCAGTTTCACTACTGGTAACGTTAATGCTTTTTTTTTTAAAAAAAAAAAAAAATGGGGATGCTGAAAGAGGACCAGAGACACCACTCTCTTCTTATGAGAAGACAACACAGCAGTCAGAATTATCTGGAAAAAAATCAATACAGGCAGAGAAGGCACACCTTAAATTTTCTGTCTGAGTGTCTTTAGGTATTTCTTATGAAAGAGAGTGATTTTTTTATGAAAGAGATATAGCAGTGCAGCCGATAACTGTCCTTCACAACCCACATACAGAGCTTCCACATGGACCTCTCCTGTGTAACAACTCCCAAGCCCTCGATGCCAGCTGCAGATTTTCTAGAGGATGTTTTCTAAAGCACAGCATAGAGACGTATCATAAAACACCAGTGGTAGGGAAATACATACGCCAATGGATAAGAAAGCACAGGAAACAACTTAGAGCAAAAAAAGACTGATGAAATGTTGGTTATGTTGTGTTTTTCAGACCAGGCAATGTACCGAGGACATCAGGGAGGCTGAATTAGTGTTTGAAACCACAAGAACAAAGGACTTTAATAAGGGAGGGAGTGAAGGAGAAAGAACAGATGGTCCCTTCTTTATCTTGGAGTTAGATGAGGGTAAATGGAAATCCCCTTGACCAAGCAACAGGAAGGCAGGCAGTCAATCTCCTGGTGACACTAATAATGTTACATACACAGTTTGGCTCTGCTAGACAGTAAAATGAAATGTTCAAATCTGTTTTCTTCGCATCAAGACATATCACTGTACCAGGACACCCCTCAGCTTTGCCCCTCAGTGAGCCTGCTACAGTGCAAAGCAACATTCCCACACCACTTATTTTAGGTACTGGATTCTTTAAGGTATTGTTTTTGCTGACATTTCTTCACAGAACAACATTTCTTCACCAACAACAACAACAAAACCAACAGTAAAACCCAACTTGCTTTCTCCATTGCCCTACTTGTACCTGTCTGATACTCTAAAGAACAGATACAATGTTTCTCCCCTCTGTATTGATGTACTTACTCTTGGTAGAAAACAGTTTTCAAGCGCCATGGGAACCGCAGAAATACTGGCAATCAAAACCGCAAGCATAAAAATGGGGGAAAAAAAAAAAAAAAAAAAAAAAGAGCTTGGCGTTCTGAACCTGAAATAAATACCCCAGCTAAAAGAACATTTACAAAATGCAGCATTTTAAACCCAGCTCTTTTGAATTCTCATGATCATTTGGAGTCTTAAGATGATTACTGAATGCCTACAATTGTCAATATTTATAAAACATCTCTTGCTTGTGTCACTTTATTTATGTTTGAATTTTGGCAAAATAAATGATGTTATTTTGGCAAAATAAACACGTTATTTCCCACTGCTGTCTTTCTCAAGTCAGCTGTTGGTTTGGAGGATACATAACAACTGCACACATTTAAAATATCTGCTATTCTGGGGCTTCTTTTATTTCTTTTAAGACCTAGACACCTCAAGTACAAACTGTCATGCTCTCCTTGTGCACGAGAACTCTAGACTACTGAGAAATGCACCAAAACATATAGTTGAGGCCTCTAAATTCTGTTATTACATGAACATGCTGAAAACTACCAAGATGCTGACCACCCATCTGTGAACTGCCGGCACCTCTTAACTGATCAACCAAACTCATGCATCAGTTCTGACATCAAAATCCGAGAAAAACAAAGCAACCTTGACAACAGTGAAACTTAGGCTTCAAAAATTTGGGTAAGAGCCTACCTGCCTTCTGCTGTGTGCTGCAGAAGCTAATAGAATGGCCTCCTGGTACTGAAGGTATTGACACAGATTCAACAACAGATCAAACTTTGGCAGATGAAAAATTTTTGCTTCCATCTGCCTATCATATCCCATGCCATCCTCCTACTGCTCAACATCAGGAATGGCTCCCTGACTTCCGAATCACTTCCTCAGCTGCTGTTAGGTACAAAGCGCATTGAGATTAACTGACATTGATACTAACTCACCCAAACTTGATGACAGAATTGTTCAAGGTCAGCTTTGGGGACTACCATTGAGCCAGTGTCCAAAAAAAGTATACCAATTCCTTAAACTTCTGAGTGCTAAAATAATACAGATAATTAATAGCAAGCAAAGTTGCAGAATCACAGAATAACTTGAGTTGGAAGGGACACACAAAGATCATGGAGTCTTACTCCTGTCTCTGCATACGACAATCCCAATGTTTACACCATGTGTCTGAGCACACTGTCCAAATGCTTCCTTGAATATTGTTAGGCTTGGCGTCATGACTGCTTCCCTGGGGAGCCTGTTCCAGTGCTCCATCACCCTCTGAGTGAAGAACCGTTTCCTAATATTCAACCTAAACCTCCCCTGGCACATCTTGCTACATTCCCTTGGGTCCTATCATAGGTCACTTAACAGAAGAGATCAGCACCTCTTTCCCCTTTGAGGAAGCAGCAAACTGCTTAAGTCCCCTCTCAGTCTCTTCCAGGCTGAACGGAACAAGTGACTTTAGCCACTCCTCACACAACTTCCCCTCTAGATCCTTCACCAGCTTTGTGGCCTCTTCTGGACACCCTCCAGTAGCTTGATATTCTTTTTACACTCTGGCACACAACACTGGAGGTAAGCCTGCATCAGCGCGGAGTAAGAGCAGGACAATCACCTCCTTTGACTGGCTAGCGATGCTGTGCTTGATGCACCCCAGGACACGGTTTGCCCTCTTGGCTGCCAGAGCACACTGTTGGCTCATGTTCAACTTGCCATCAACCAGAACCCCTAGATTCCTTTCTGCAGGGCTGCTCTCCAGCCTCTCACTCTCCTATTTACCTAGATCCCTCTGCAGGGTCTCTTTGCTCTCAAGAGCGTCAACATATATGTGTTACATACATACCCATGATATAATATGTAAAAAAATGCCGTGAGGGGGAAAACTTTTTATTGCTTTGTTGACGCCCAGCTCCACAAAACAGTAGCAATGGGTGTTGTAAGTATGTACAGAATCTTCTAAGATACCTGTAAGAGGTGTATATATTCTAAAAACAAATGTGATGTACTGACTGTTTATGAGAACTGCTCCTCACATCATCTTTTCCCTGCAAAACAGGGATGATTTTCAAGAAGCCACATATTGCACGTAATGCTGCGTTCAGGACTCACACTATGACTTCAGAAAGTGGTCTGAGCAAGCTGGAGGTTCACCAGGGGCAAAAAAGGGCTGGTGGTTCTCCTCTCCTCACAGCTCCCTTGGGTCATGGACTCCTGATGCTTACCTCCAGCCAGCTCAGGTTCTCTGCTCATCACTTCATAAGTTAATGCTCAGAATAGCAGAATACAATTTTGGCATGCAACTTGGCATGTGAGTTCTTCTGCTTGGCTGGCAGGCTGGACTGGTTACCCCGCAGTCAGAATTGGTACAGCTGGGAACTGGGGAAGGGAAGATCACAGGGCAGTGGTCAGGAAGGGAAGAGGCCAAAGGGAGAGCAAAACTTCTTTGTTCAGCAAGCTGTTAGCTCAGGTCAGCTATAATGTGAAACTTCCTGTCAGTCATGTAAACAAAATACTAACAGAGATGATTCAAATGGTTGAGTATTAATAGCCTTTCATAATGGCAGTAACTATTTAAAGTAACTGAATAAAAAATGTCAGATTTCTAGAAGCCACTCACAGCTGATTACTGCCACAAGAACTAAACCAAGCAGAAACTGAGCCTTAAGACATACCTGTTACCAAATACTGAAAATACCTTAGTGCTCTTACCATGACAGTTCTTTGGACTATCAAAATAGTGTTAAAATTATCAAGTTTTTAAATTCTAAACCATGTTTACATTGCAACATGCAAAATCATCATGAGCAAGACAAGCATCTCACTAAATAAGCCACTACAGAGGCTGAAATAGAAAAAAAAATGCTCTGTGCCTTAAACAAGTACTTACAAGCAGAGGAATTAATACTACTCCTTGAAATGAAAAACAAAAGATAAGAATCAGGTACTACACGTTTTTTCATTTTGAGGAAGTGAATTTTCATAAAGGGAAAGGGGTTAAGTACTGCAGTGTTTTAGTCTTTGTGAATCCACCCACATAAAAATTAGACCTCCCACATGCACATTCACATACTCCAAAAGCTTTGATCATGCCAGATGTAAATATTTCTTCTAGTAGTCTATTATGCATCCTCCAAGTATACAATTGTTCTCTGTTAAAACCTTGGTGATATTATGGGGATCTGAAAGGATGTATTAAGAGAACATACACAGATTTTAAGGACAACCATGATAAAATACAGGCAAAATAGAAAAGCTGAACATACTCCTTGCTTAACGAAGTGTTTAGCAATTAGTTTTCTACTGTAAATTAGCTAACTAAAGTTAATTCTAGATCAAAGAGTAATGCAATTTTTGTAAAGGCATACTGTGTTTAGAACAGAGATGAAGAGAAGTAAAACTGCAAGGAAGTTTTAGTGTAACAGTCCTGAGGGAAAGATTCACAAAAAATGGCATACCAACAGCACATATGCTTTCAAGGGAACACATAAGGTAAGTTCTCCAACTCAAATTACAGGAAGTATTGTACATCAACCAGGTATAAACTGGTAAAATTTTGTTTCCTTTTTTGCACGATGTGTTGCCTACCTCAGTATAAACATGGCTATCAGTATAGTACCTCATAACACCCTGTTAAAATAAGGTAGTCATTCTTGCTTCGGAGGCAAGCATGGACACTTCAGTCAACCAAACTCACTAAATGACTGCTTGACAAAATTGACTGATTTCTCTCAGTTTTTCTGATACATCACCTTAACAAGATGATGAGTATCAAGTGAGAGATCAGGTTCCCATCCAAAAGACAGCAGATCCAGCATGGCAGTTACTAATATCTGTACTGCTAGATCTGCAAATGGAAAATCTCACCTACTGAATCACTGATCACTTTTGGTTGCATTGAAGGTTTTCTTTTTGGTGGTAAGTAATAATCAAGTTTGCCCCTATTCTTGATATTGAATATGAGAGAACTGAGCCAACTGGCCCAACCCAAGAGTTGCATAGGCTGGTAAATAAAGTGAGCTTAGAAACCAAATTTCTGATGTTGAAATAACCTGCTTATATGTTAATACTTTGAGCTAGAAAGGAATTGTGCAACTCTGCAGCAAGGCAACACACAGGTGCCTTGCCACCAGAGAAACAGGACAGAAGAAAGGCAGTCACAGTAGATAAAAAGTAAAGGGGTATTCATACCCACTCAGATCACAGAATCACAGAACAACCAGGTTGGAAGGGACCCATCGGATCTTCCACTCCAACCATTCCTATCTAACACTAAACCAAGTCCCTCAAGACCTCATCCACCCGTGCCTTAAACACCTCCAGGGAAGGTGACTCAACCACCTCCCTGGGCAGCCTATTCCAATGCCCAATGACCCTCTGCGTGAAAAACCTCCTCCTAATCTCCAGCCTAAATCTACCCTGGCGGAGCTTGAGGCCATTCCCTCTCGTCCTGTCCCCTGTCACTTGGGAGAAGAGGCCAGCTCCCTCCTCTCCACAACCACCTTTTAGGTACTTGTAGAGAGTAATGAGGTCTCCTCTCACCCTCCTCTTCTCTAGGCTAAACAACCCCAGCTCTCTCAGCCACTCCTCATAGGGTCTGTTCTCCAGCCCCTTCACCAGCCTCGTTGCTCTTCTCTGGACTTGTTCCAGAGCCTCAACATCCTTCTTGTGCTGAGGGGCCCAGAACTGGACACAATATTCAAGAAGCGGCCTCACCAGGGCTGAATACAGAGGGAGAATCACCTCCCTGGACCTGCTGGTCACACTGTTTCTGATACAAGCCAGGATGCCATTGGCCTTCTTGGCCACCTGGGCACACTGCTGGCTCATGTTCAGTCGGCTGTCGACCAACACCCCCAGGTCCCTCTCCTCCTGGCAGTTTTCCAGCCAGGCTTCTCCCACTCTGTAGCTCTGCATAGGGTTGTTGTGCCCCAAGTGCAGGACCCGGCATTTGGCCGTGTTAAACCTCATGCCGTTGGACATTGCCCAGCGGTCCAGCCTGTCCAGGTCCCCCTGCAAAGCCTCCCTACCCTCCAGCAGATCGACACTTGCACACAGCTTTGTGTCATCTGCAAACTTGCTAAGGGTACCCTCAATGCCCTCATCCAGGTCATTGATGAAGACATTGAACAGGACTGGACCTAGCACTGAGCCCTGGGGGACACCACTAATAGTGGTGTCAAATATAAAAAAAATAGATGCCAAAAAAAAAATAGATGCCACAAATAGTGTTACACTGCTATCACCCTCTAGAGCATTAAGATTAAAAGAGGACAAGTAAGAAGTAAAAAAAAAAAAAAAAAAAAAAAGAAAGAAAATAAAGAAATGGTAACTGTTGTGTCCAGATAGCTGGCAGATGGCTCCTGAAAGGGTGCTTGTTCATTGCACTGTGTCAGTTTAAGTTACAAACATCAAACTTTCCACTTTTTAAGATGACCACTTATGTAAAATCTAATATATAAGCAGATTCCTTTTTAAAATGTTTCATGAAATCAAAGGCGATTAGATCACTTCTATCCTCTTGAGAAATATCATTCCCTAGATGACGTACAACTACTTCATCTGTTTTCCATTTTCCTGCTTAAGTCTGCTTTATAGCTGTGCTTTTTCAAGATGACTTTAAAAAGCAGCCCTTCCTGGCATCATGCAACACGATGTCAAAACACAACACTATTACAAAACAAACTAATCAAAACTAATTTCTTAATAGTTGCAGTCTCCGAGTAGAGTGGCAGTAATGCTGCTCTCAGCTTTGATTTTGATTATAAACAGATCTGAGTGAATAACATGTCTGATTATGAGGAAACTTACAGCTCAGGACTCAACAGAATATTAAAGTTTGTTCTTGAACAAAAAATCACACACATTCATCATCTTTTCAGGTGTTTTATGGAATGTGAACAGAACAATATTTTCCAACTCAATAACTAGGGTTTTTTTCCCCTTCCTTTTAAATATGTATATGCATACATGTAAGCTTTTCCTTTTCCCATGCAAGCTTTGCTGCCTGTACTCAAGAGGGTTTTATTACAAAACAACCACGGCTCATAGATCTGTCAGAGGAAATGAACATTTGGACTTTACCACTTGCATTACCACTTATGCAGAACCTCCCCCAAAAAGTCTTGTTCTAATTTAAACAACAGAAAACTAATACCCCCTGCATAAACCCACAGAACTCATGCTTTTCCTTTTGAAAAGGTAAAAAATAATATTCCACTAAATGTTTAAAACACTGCTAATGAGAAATTGAGAATGTTTTTTAACTCAAATTACATATTCATTGAAAAAAGATACATAATCACAGTTTCACTTAGTGCCACACTTCAATTAGTACTACGAGAACTAAACATATGACTGAAGACTGTTGTTATTAGCATGTTCCAACTAAGGAAACGTTTTGCTTTGCTCTGATGAAGATTACCAAATGTGAATGAGATGTGTATTATAGCTCTGCTGTACAGACACAGAGGATCAATCTATCTCTATCATAGGTGGGATTTTAGAGTAATATCTGGAGAATGGTGGTGAAAAAATTGTCATTTAAGGGATAAAGGCATAAGGAAAAGGTGGGTAATCAGTGTAGAAGACTATACACAAAATTCTTCTCACCGTAATACTTGAAGACCAGCACAATTTGGGCAGAAGACTCCAATGTGTGAAGCTATTTCTAAAGCAGTAACAGAAAGGCAGGCTGTCCTTCATTGCTATGGAATCATAGCCATGACCACCATAGCTTGCATAAGGATCCTATCAAGAGCTGTAAGCTGCTGTCCTGTTTACTCACTTGCAATTAAAATGGGAAAAAACATGTAATAGATTATTCACATGAAGACTCCATTTAACATGTACCACTTTCATACTCCAGCGCTGAGCACAGAGACTTATTTTCCATTTATTCTTTCTTAATTTTCAAAAGTATAACAACTTATAAACTTTACATAACAGTGCCACTACGTCATTAATACAGCTAAATGAAGTGCTGTCAGTAAATAATCAGTAGCCAGTCTTTGATAGATGTTCTGATTCTAATTCAGTCCATTCACTTTCAACTTTAATTAGTGTCATTGTATTCAAGCAAGCAAATGTTTTTTTCATCCATGTGATGATCTGACATTGTAGAAGTAGACCAAGAACAACTTGTAAGACGTTGAAATAAATTTGTGTATGGGAAGTAAAAAGTCTCAGTGATTACACATTCTTATATAATGTAATTCCATAAGAAGGTATTAAGCAATATAACATTCCCACTGCAAAAGCCATTGATTTTAACAACTACCATACACACCAATAAATCATGCTAAGACAATTATGAGCTTCAGTGCTCCTTTTTCTTTAATTAAACTAAGTAGTCTGAATTACAAAGTGTATGTTGGTGGAATTTTTTGTAAGACACAAATAAAGGCACAAAAATACTATTTATTCCTACACAGGTACTGATGTAATGCTATACTTAATTCTTTTAGTACTATAAACCATGTTCTAGATGCATGCTTGTTATAGCTGGTAACAACTGCTAGGCAAACTCCTCACTTTTCTGTCACTGAAATTTAGAATAATTTTAAATTATAGGAGAATGTTCTAATTAACATGTAAAGATCAGAACTACTCAAGACCACTTAGGCTGCAACATACTTTGATCTTTTTCTGCATTTTCTCCTGAACATTGGTGTTCCTTCTTCCAGCAGTTCTGTTCTAAAGTTCTGCTCTCCTGCAAGCTGTGGCTATTCAGCAGGTCTGAGGAAAGAAGACACTTGCTAACTTACTATGTAAGATCTGATTCAGATGCATGTGCAGCTTTCTGAATGCAGGTATTTTTGAGTGTAACCTCAGCAACTAAGTCTTCAGATAAGGTTCTGATGTCTTACAATGAAACCGTACAGGGAGAGATTGCTTTTAGGATGATTTATATTAAATTTTTATCTTTATTTCATATTACTTATTAAAACGGGTGACATTTGAGAGAATCATTTGCTCTTCACAATGGGAAGATGATGCACCAGTGATTTCACTTACAAGTGGGCTGGTATCAGGAATTCCTTTCAGAAATACTCCGAAATTAGAAGCAGCATACATATTCCTCACTCTTCTACCAAAAGTTTTTGTGATCTTAATCACCCTAGCGTGGCTGAGGCATTTCTAGTATCAGGACTCAAAATTTCTTCAGTAGATGACTTTCACAAGAAACTCACCTCCTTTTTCTTTTATGCAGCTCATGCCTCCTAGATGACTTCTGGATTTTTCACCTGTAGTGATCCACGACACTTTCCTTTACATGGGCAGGTCCACACTTCTTTGGGAATCTTCTGGCTTATTTCTCTCTCTTACTAAACTACCTGATGCTCTGGCATTTCCATAAAACTGTCATCTAAATATGTAAGGGTTCGGTCACAACTTGCTGGGAAACTTCTAGCTGTCACCAGGGTATCCTCCTTCTGGGTCCAAGTGACTTGGAGGGTATGCCTCTCCCTCAGACATCAGTGAGGTAGCTACCTGTAACTTCATCTGCATCAGACACACCACCATTCTGGAGGTCTTGGCACACACAGGTGGGTCAACAAATTGTAACATGGTTTGTATGAATTGCTTTGAAGCCTTCTTCCAAGTAAATTTGCAGGAGGAGTAGGAGCTGCTTAGTCTTACATATAATGTGAATAGAGATATAGACTCTTTGACTGATAAATATTATTCAATCAGTAATCAGTTCTTTAGTGGATGGTCTATCATAGATACCAGTATACTTGCCTAATACAGGTTTTACGTTTGTCTCTTCTATTTCCTTCAAATACCTTTGAGGAACTGGTTTGTGTCTCTTTAGCTGAGAAGGAACTAAGATAGTGCCGTGAGTGCTCTCCCCAGTATACTGATGTGCTGAATAAGTGCTCCTTGCATAAGATACAACAAAAATGAAAGCATTTGTGTCTCACATTAATGCAGACATGAAGTTGGCAACACTAGGGACTTCCCAGCCACTGTGAAGAAACCTTTCTTTCTGTTCTCTAAGTGTTTGATACATGGCTTAAAAACTTTCTTATTCCAAAATATTCTAAACAGTTAAGGAAGACAGAATGGCTAAGTAACATGTGACTCTCAATCATTCATCATGATAGGAAGTGCTTCACCAATCACCTGTATTTATACAATGCCCATGAAAGAAGAAATGGTAGTATCTCTTCTGCACACAGAATAGACAGCCATGAAGATTAAAAAATCTTGACTGATTATAGATTATTATGACCTATTTCATGAAGTAGTCATTGTCCCATGAAGCTTTAATATTCAAAATGCATTTCCCTCTGGCTTCAGTTGTGTGCACTCTGAACTCCTGCAAGTCATGCCTCCAAGGTATCAAGCTAAGCTGTCCACAAACTAGTGACCATCTTTCCAAACTCTGTTTGGAGTGACTTGCTTGTCTGCACAAAACAGCTCTCTGGGAGAGGCAGAGATAGAAGGCAAATCACAAAAGCAACACTAAATGGCTCTGGCACGTCCTTTTCTTGATCCTGGTCTTCCTTGCTTTATAATTTGCAATTTTGCAGCTGAGGTAGTAGTGCTGTTGGAGATGATAATTTCCTATACTGCGTGTTAACAATTTATCATCAGAGAAAATGTGACTTGTCTACTGGATTATAAAAGATCTTCTGTAAAATACCCAAGCAATGACAGTGTAACTTATCCTTGCTTTTTAATACATGCAGCACAATAAAGTTGAATTCGAGCTGTATTTTCTATCTTTTTTATACTTTATTACTTCTTAAGAATATTCCTAGTGTGGAGAAAGGGGAGGTGGGGAGGATGGCAATGTATATGGTGTAATCCTCCAAGTTCCAAAACCCAGAAAGAAATCTATACCTTACTCAAATAACCTGACATTATGCTGAAGCTCATGAGCCAGAGAAACAGTGGAGCCACCAGGCTGACTGTTCACGCATCTGCTGCTTGAAACTACTTCAGTTTTTACTACGTATATAGTACGCTATAGTCCTATTTCTCAGCCAGATATTACATATTTTACCAAAAATATTTTGCTCCAAAGCACAAATGAATCACAGCATTCAAAAGAAAAGGCCTTCAATTCATTTTGTAGCCTGCATAAAGAAAGTATTTCACCTTTAACTTCCTATGTAGAATCTTGCCTACTGTAATAAAACAAATAATTGAAACAAAATTAAAAAATCCCAATATGGAGAATCTCGGCGCCAGCTATCAAGGATTACATTAACACAAATAGCTTAAAAATAGAATTTTCTAATGAGAAGTGTCAGGCAACTCTAACAACAGATTATCAACCCTGCTTATAAAAATAAGCAGTTGACACAATTTTATTTGATTTACAAAACTAATTATAAGGAGAAGCTGGAGACAGAAAAGCAGAAGGCAGTAAGTTCACAGAAGTCAGTGCAAGATCTGTTGAAAAGATGCAAGAAACAGGGAGGATGAAGTGGGAGTGTAGGTAAAGATGTAGAGAGCTCTGAATGCTTATAAAAGAATAACAACTCTGGTATATTCTATTCGATCAGACTGGCAATTACAAGAATAAACAAGATCAAAGGGATTTGTGTCCCATTTCTTAACAAAATAAGGAAATCGTCAGTCATGCTTCTGTGTACGTGTTTCCCACCACAGCTTCTGAAGCGGCTGTACAATTTCAATCCAGTGCAACAGAAAGGCTAAGGGAATACAAATCTTGCTTCTATGAAAAAGGCCAGCTGAGTAAGGAAGAGAGACCTATTACTGTCTCAGCTAGTGAAAAGTTGAAACTTCAGTCATCAGAGATGAGAAAATCCTCTTAGGTGCAAAACATTAATGAAAAAAAACCAATTTCCCCTCATCTCACTGCTCAAGGAACTCTTTTCCTTTTCTTTTCCTTTAAATAAATGATGCAATTTGCAGTCAGACTGCACACCGGCACATGCCTTTATTAACACAGACATGTATGTCTTTAATGTAAAGAAAGACTCCTTTTTTCTTTAACATTTTTCAATCTGTATGTTTCAAATGAGTTTGCTTCAGGAAAGGCCATATTCGACTTCACTCCACCGTGGATGGCACTAGTTGAGTCTCCGCCACTAATTGGGAGGCTGACATAAAATGACCAGCAGAGGACAGAATTCTGTTTGTATATGTAAGTACTATTTCACCCTGAGTTCCCTTCATCCCTAGGTTCTCCTTTACACCTCACTGTAATTGCACTCTGCACCAACTTTGCCTTAGGGGAGTGTGAAGCTGTTTGCTCCAAAGGATCGGGTCCTTCATACTTTGGAATATAACCTAAGACACTGTTTCCTCTCTCAGTATGGTCTTACCTAATCAAACTAATCCATGCAACACATACCATATTAAAATAAGAAAATCAATATTGGGAATATCTTTTTGGAAAGACCCTTGACTTGTTCATTAACAGAAATTTATTTGATCTTGCTTCTAGTAGCTTTCAGAGAACATGGGACATAGCAGTTTTCCTGATGATTCTAAGAGGCAGTAGTGATGGAATATGGGATGCTAGTATACTATACTGCAATATGGTGACTTACTTGAAGAGTTTAAATTTGGCAAATGTGAACTAAAGAGGAAAAGTATTCTGGAAATCTAATTCTTAGTTCTGCTTCTTAAAGCCTGTACATAGAGAACTTTCAATAAATACAAGGAAATTAAACAGAAAAAAAACCCCCTATCCTCTCCTGTTAACAGCAGAAGTAGGTTGTTGAGCACCCAAGTGCAATGATCTACAGCCGTGAAGTTCTAGCATTACAACATATAATATACAGATTCTGGAATTAGGGAAAGTTGGGTTTGTTTGGGTTTGAACTTCTAAGCAAGGAGAAATCTGCAAAATGTAACTGTGGTCTTCAACACAAACATGAAATCAGCTTGTGTGTGTCTGCACATGAGGGAAAATAAAAGGGTAAATAACATTGTGCATGAAAAAAAATGAACGGGTTTTATTAGCCCTGGTAACAAGATATTGTAAGTCTAACCTCTACTGTGATCAAGCCAAGTATATAAGTTAATAAAGACCTTCATTAAAGTATTTCTGTTAACACTTTCATCTTACCAGTGGGAATTGTTTATAAAACCATTTTGTACTGCTAGCATGACAAGGTGATCATTAGTGTGGCACAGACCATGCAAAGGAACAAAATTAAAAGCACACAAAAGTGGCATTACAATGGTACTGTAAGCAACTGCCATAAATAATTCTGTTCCTCAAAGTGATTGCATCAGTCTTGCTCTAAGTCTAACAAATCAAAACCCCTTTATAAAAAGTCTAATTCTCAAAATTAAAATTTCTATGCTTTCCAAGGATGTTTAACTTTACTTTCTGATGCATGAGAAATAAATTTGTTCAACCAAACCAGTTTCGAGTTCCTCTTATAAGAGGTCATTTGGAATTGTTTATGGAAAGAAAAGACATTGAGTTCTACACATCTTAGGTTTTGAAGTAAGAGCCTGTTGTGTCCCACAGCTGCTCCCCCAACAAACACATCACAAATTAAAGCAACCACATCAGTGGGAAGGCTGCGGCTCAGGGAATTGGTAATACAATAAAATCACATTTCATTCTAGGGTGCTGCTTTGACTCCAGCACAGGTAGGTACTATCTTGGTCATTAAAAATGCTGAGCACTGACTTACATAAAAATAAGATGGTGGTTTAGGTTAGTTTGCAAAAGTATATGAATTCCCTAACTCACTCCCACTCCCACATGAAATAATTAAATACTGTCTGCAAAAATCTGCTTACAGCAATATATCTTCTCATTCTTGGTGAGATACATCTCAGTGCAAAACGACATTACAAACAGATACCAATCGACTACAGGCACACCTTGAAACAAAAGGCATGGGCCTTGCATAGGCCAAATATTTTGCATAAGGCTCTGCACAGGCTTTCAGTATCATACTTGCAGAGGTGATATCTTATGATGCAAAAAGCATAACTAGAGGAAATTTGCACCGTTCACATCTACTGAATCTCTGCTGCTGAAAGACTGAGACCTTCATTCGCCACAGCTTCTTTTCCATAAGCAGAACATTTACAAAAATTAATTTATCATTTCCCATAGCACTATACCTCTACATCTCAGACACATTTTTGTATTCTTTCTATGTACAATACAGATATTTAAATTAATATTTCATATATTTAGCTTAAACAGTTTACAAACTGGACGTCTACAGTACTGAGACAGATTTTTAAAGTTGTAGAATTTAGCAAGCTCTCTGGCGCATCACATGATTTCAGCGGTATCCCATCACAGCCCTAATAAGAAAAACAAGTGTGTATGGGCATGCACCTGCCTAGGGTTCTCCCATATCTTTAAAATCAGAACATATAGAATACAGTTCTCAATTGCACTGTAGGTAAATTTGACATCCAGGATACCAAAAATATCAGAGATGCTGGGCTATATTTACTTGGACTTCTGCATCTTAAGCAATCTGAGAAGCAGGGGTCAGTTACAGGTCACAGGTAACTAAAGCCTTTTTGCGTCCAGTCCCAGTTACAACAGCACCCTGTTTTTGCCAGTCTTCACCTACACCAGGTCATGAATGATTCAAAAGTTAACAGCAACTTCCATATCCTGATTTCAACCATGTCTAACCCCTGACTGGATGCTCTGAGAAACTGAGCTCCATATAAAACCTAATTATTTTAATTTTAAATTACATGCAACTCCCTTTTGTTCTTCCAGTGTTATTCTCTCCACTAGTCCCTTTGCTTAATTCCTAGTTATTCAACAATTCTTCTTGAAGCAACAGGATTTCTTTCCTGACAAAACCAAAGCCAGCAGCTTTACCCTTTTATAGCAGCAGCGAAACAGAAATCATATTAATAAAATTAGTGAACTGCAGCAACTAGTCAGCAAAACAATGCAATTTGTGCCCAGACTTCATTTCTACACATTTCTACAACATTACTATTGCACGCTTAATTTCTTCTTCTTCAAACCAATAAAACTGGAGTCCCAGCAACACATCTGAACCTTGATATAACAAGAGGTCAACACAGTAACAAAATGTCATACACACTGTAAGCCAGATCCTACCATTTTTATAGAACATGGAACCTCTATTATATCTCTAAATAAATATGTTAAAATCACATTTCAGAAGTCTATATGATTAAAAAGCTGAGCATTTTTGTTGATTCCTAGTATGCCCACAATTAGCAATGCAGAATGCTAACTATAAAAAAACCAAAGAAACCAAACCAACAAATAAACACCAAAATCCTTCATGGCCTAGTTATAAAAACTAGTCAGTGTAGGACAGATAATACAATTTCTTTTCACTCCCCTCTGCAAAGAATACTTTTGTTTGAAAGGCTACCAAAGCACTAGCTCTTCTGTATTTTCAGCTCACTCACAGAATGTATGAAATAGCTCTTTCAGAAGAATATGATCAGCTGTTCTGTTTTTGCTTGCTTTTGGAGAGGCTGATTTTGCATAGTTTACTGGCCCAGCTTGCAAAACTGATTTTTTTTTTTCAATGAAGAAAATTAACACTGCTGCTTATTTTTTTCTATAATTAATCCAGGAGTAAAAAGCAAGCCAAAGAAACACACATAGGATTTTTTTTAACAGTAAAATACTACAGATATCTCTCAGAAATAAAGTTAAATATTTTAAAAGCAGAGGAAGATCAACAGCAGTGCTATTTTGCTTTTATCAAAAGAGCACATGCTTGTTAAGCCAAAAGGGACAACATTTTCACAGCATATATCAGAAAACCTGGTTTCATAAGCTTAGGAAGTTTCATAAACAACTGTAGGAGGGTGTAAATTTACTTTGGTTTTAAGTAAATGTTTCTTCATTAATATTTAATAAAACACAGATTCCAAGTTTAGTAGGTAAGCTGTGGATAGCAAACAGCCACCCTCTATGCTACCTTTGTGACTAAAGAAAAAAGATCTGGCATCAGAAAAAAAAATAATACAAAAGCAGATAATATATTCAGTGATGGAACTTGAAGCCCAAAGGTAATCACCGAAGAGTTTTCTGAACAAAATAATTAAGCTCATTTTCTATGTTTTTCAGTCAATGCTTCCTCTGCACCTAGGGACAATAGCTAAACATTCAAGAGCCATCATTAAACCAGGAAACAATTGTATTATAAAGGCAATCTAAAAGAGCTCGATTACTTCCCAATTGGAATTTTTTTCCCAAAAAACTTTCCTTTTGATTGCATCTTTATCATGCTCTCTTCTCCTTCTGCTTAGATGGGTCTAGTGTATGATCCTTTTCTGCTTTCTACTGCTTCAAGGCCATTTGGACAAATGCAAACTCCAATTTGAACTAATACACAACTCCCTTTAAGTCAAAACACTCCACTTTTACAGTAATTGTAGAACTCCAGTTCTTTTTAGTGAGCTGTGCATCTAGTTACCAGAATGCAGTTATCAAGATGACTGTCAAAGCAGAAGAAATCCTGGAACTGATCCCAGAAAAAAAATCATTAAACTTCCTTCCACTTGTCCCCAGTACAAGGAATATAAGCATATTTTGGCTAGCATGATTAGCAGTTTCCCATTAGTAGCCCAGACAACGCTGTGAGGACTTCTGGACCGTTCCCAAGCAACCCGTGGCATATCACAAGATCTGACTGGGAGATCTTTCTGACCAACAGATTCCAAAATTATAAGAGACTTTAAAGGTAGCTTGAAAATCATGGATGGCAATAAGTACTTTTAAAATGTTCTTTCCAATTTACTTGTTTTTTCCTACCCAAGGCAGTAGGAAAGACTTGAAATTGATTCAGTTGTGGGAAACTTAACTTTCCACACCACAGCAGCTGATGTCATGTATCTAGAATGAAGATGTTCAATCCTCTGTATGCTGCTGTCACCAACCACAGCACTAACATTCTCCATTTTCAGGCTGGCTAGTGGAAGAGCTCCAGACAACAGTTTCGGCACAGCTCTTTCTGTAGAGAAGTTACAACTTTGTGCATTTTGTAGCCCCTCCACCAAAATCTCTAAATAGAAAAGAAATTCAAACTCAGGATAGAGAAGAAAATGGCCAAGTCTGACTTAGATTACAAAAAGGAAATCTATCATCTACAATCCTGCCACAGACTCTGGTTAACGCATCCTTAAACCAGTCTGCATGCATGCAGCTCCCTAGTTTATGTTCAGGTAATTAACACCTATTTCTCAAAGCCAGGCAGCTGCCAGAACTGGTTTTAAAAGCCACAACTAAACGAATTGTTTGGGGCCTCAGAGGTCTATTAGCCTAACCTGAACATCAGTGCATGAGAAAAGTTATATCCTACACATAAATTTTCCTCTAGGATCAGAGTAACCTGATGTTTGTTTTATTCACCGAAGTCCTTCTATTTGCCTTACTAGAAGGTTATGGCAACATAGAAACAGAGCAAAAACTGGTGAATCTGTCCCCAAGTTTGTCAAGAGGATGAACACATCAGTCATATGAAAAGGAGAGTCATGAACACCTTATTAGCATCCCTCTTCTATGTGCTTCATCAAGTGAGAGAGACAGAACGTCTTACAAGCATCTCGCACACAGCAGTGGTGCACAGGTCCTGACCCCCAGTTAACCTCCCATTCCATTCCTGCAGCACAGTCTTGGTATTTTGTAATTAACAGTTAGTTCTGGGGAGACAAGGGTTAACTCAATATACTGATGAACTATTCCTCTAAGAAGTCTATTTAACACATTTACCCAAAGGTAAACATGGAAAAAAAGCTCCTTTTTCTAGGCCAAAGTTTACATGTAGTTCAAGGGATAGTTTGAAAAAACCGTTTCAAATACCAACAGGCACTTGAGACAATAATTAAAATAAAATATCTTTACTGTTTCATGAGCAATATGTGGGATGCTTTTATCATGCAGCTGAACACTACCAATGACAATGGTATTTTTAGTATTTTAGGTTTGCCCAGCATTTACTTTTAGCTGTTTCACTAGCAACTGAAGCAGATTAAATCTGAGTCACTTGTCCTGAAATACTTCATGGATCAGTTGTAAAGGACATTTGGGGTACAAGTTTGGGATCATGCCAGTCACCCGTGATTTGCTGATATAACCTGTGGTGTTGATGATGAATGCCAGACCATTCTGCTGCTTTGACATCACACAGACTGCATTATCTCCAATCTCTCACTCAAGTGATTTACTAGATCTTCTTAGGGCACATATGTGCACTTCTGCACAGCTTTAGGTTCACTGAGGAAGATTTTTAAGAACATGAAACATAAATCTGAGCAGAATTTCTTCTCTCACCTCTTTCAAATGTTAATATAGTTAGCCTGACCTTCTCTTAATTTCTCCTTTCATACCTCTGCTAAGGCTTCTTTACACCACCACTCCCGACCCCCAACAAAACCCCTACGTGCAAATAAGCCTTGCTTGCACCTTCATGATAAAGACACCTATTTTGAGATTCATAAAGGAGTTTATTTTGAATTTACCTTCTATATTCATGATATGTGAAAGAAATAAAGATGCAAGAGACAAGCTGCTTTAGTTTTCTTCATACCAAGGAGATAGTGTGGTTCACAAAGAGAAAAGTTCTACTCAAGTCAAATGCTAAAGTCTAGAAAGGAATTCAAAGTCACCTTGACAAGGTTTTAGTTCTGTCATCTAATTATGTTGTATTTTTTCTTTTTCTCCCCCAAGCAGCACATTTAACTTTTCCCTTTACTCACATTTATACTCTTTAGTCGATAAGCAAAATGAAAGTTGCTGAAATGCTCCTACATGCATAGTATGAGACAGGGGCTGAGATACTATGGGACATGAAAGCACAGGCCAATACCTAGCAATGAAGATCTCCAGAAGAATCTGTTCTGTAGAACAATGCCCCCCACCCCTTTCCAAGAGGATGCCTTTCAGAGGAAGGAGTAAACTTCTTTAAATGAGCCAGCTAGCAATGTTTTTGTGCTGGTGAATAAAAAAATAGGACATTTGTCTTTTTCATTATTATTTTTTAAGATAAAAAGTAGAATCTGACAGGAAGGCAAGAATCAAGAGAAGAAAAGAGAGCTTTGCACGGCCTTTTATTCAGAAACTCTTGGCATAGGAGTATCATCTGGTGCTTATTTTTTAACCACATGACATGGTAATGGAAGGGACACAGTAATGCATCCAAATTTTTGGCCAGTGGATTAAATCAGCAGTATGTTCAAAACTGACTACGTCATTACTAGCCCAAATCCTATTCTCAAAATTACTCAAGGGAAATAACAACAACATTGGACTGCATTGCTTACAATGCATCCAGTGATGGGATGCTCAGATTGGGTCATTTCTCTAGCCTGTGCAGCAGCCACACAATTTCCAGTCCATGAACTAACTTGCTCATCTTTATACTATGCTGCTATTAAACAATAAATGTAGAAGGTTCCCAAGGGCCTAAATTACACTACAGAATAGTACTTAGGCTGCTAAATAATTCAGAGACTTTCAAATATCTGCTCAGATCTGTGCATGTATTTGCTCTAGGCTTAATTCAGCTCAATTTTAAGCTCAAAATCAACAAAATTGGCGCAAATGCTGACAACACTAAAAATTGTCTTAAACCAAATTAAGGTTAATTTGTTAATCTACCAGTATAAAGGTTAAGCTGACTAAAGGTATATATTTTTAAATAGAATTTTATACAATTGCAATGTTTTAGTGTAGTAGTAACAGTACAGTTTATTCAAACTTCTCTAACACTGACAAGCTCATAACTGGACTTAAGGTAATGCTTCTCTATATAAAAAAAAAAGTCATAAAGGAAAATGACACCAATCAATACCGTTTTTGTTTAACACTGAGTTACCTGAGTTTTTCAGGATATTCAGTAAAGCAATCATCAGCAGAGAAAGAAAATTCCTATTTCCCTGCCTTAAGTGATCTTCTTTCTTGGAAGGAGTAACCCTCTTGGATAAGACATACTGCTGTGAATAGGTCTAGACTTTACACAGCCATGGGTCACTAATTTAATCAGATTTCAAAACAGCTATTCTACACTTACACTGAATACAATACCCTCCCTCATACTAAAAGGAATAAAATCACCCAGAAGTTTACACCTCAATGCATAAGGAAACAACAACAAAGCATATATACAATACCTCAAGTTACAGATGGGGTTTACATTGTTCAAGCTATTAGGAAAACCTTAACTACCTGTTAAGTTGGTATTTTTAGCAAGGAAAACAAAAAGGTTTCTCCTTTCTAGGGAGACAGGATTCTGTTTGACTTGCTCTGCTCAGAAAATGACTGCCATCAGCCAATCCGAGTAACTTTCCCTCCTAATATTCAGCTTTTAGACATATTGTGATGTTAAATCAAGCTCCTCTGTACGAATAAAGGAAATTTTTTAAATTAACTTTACTTTTATCAGTGGAAGTTCTTGTTTTCTATAAAGAACATTAGGTTTTTTAAAGCTTTTCTTGGGGGGTGAAGCGTGGGCTACAGTGAGGCTAGGAGCTCTGGTGTGTATCAGTGACTGGTCTTCTGAAATTTTCTCCTTTCAAACAAAAGGGGAGGGCTTCAGTTTTCACAGGGTTCTTGTATACTCTTTGTTACCCTGCATTTCAGACTCTGCAAGGCTAGTGCTTTCATAATTTGAGTGATCCAAAGCCGCATGTATTAGCTACTTGAAGAAATCAGAGGGTTTGCTCTCACTAAAAAGCATAAGCAAATAACAAGAAACCAAGTTCATGTTCTTTTCAAGTAGCTCACTCAACATTTCAAAGAATTACGGAAGATATGAGCTGTTACCAGAAGTGAAACCACACTAAGCACAGTATCATTTGTCTGCAGTTTCACTATCTATACATGACCAGCAAATACCAATTATTTAATACTGTCATACTGTACACATTCAGCAACATGTACATAATGGCAAAATGTCCTATAACAACTCTACAAATCTATAATAATCTATGCAAATAACTTCGTTATTACTAACAGCAGCCCAACTTTACAAAACTCACTCTGTAGAAGCATATCAAATTCAGTTTCAATCCAGCTGTTAGACACAAATACACATCCTCTCCTATTTTGTTCTTTCAGAGGATAATCAGATGCTGGTTTGTATCACGCATGAAGGGCAGGGCCAGTTGTCAGGCTATAATCAGGGATTCGTCTGGATGTCACATATAAATTAAACACTTCAGGTCTTGATTTACTAATCTGACAGTACAGTTTTTCCATAGGCAGCTACAGCCTACTACCTTATATGCCGTATATACCTCAAGAGCGAGATTTTGTGAAATGTGGATATAAGGACACTAGTGCCAAAATTTCTGGCAAGTCCAGTGCTTGGATTTTGTGAGGAGCATTCCTGCTCTATGTACAGCAGATAAACATTGGTAAAAGGTGAAACATACCATAACCTATTTCTACAGTGAAGTATTTCCAGAAATATAAGAGCTACTATGACATAAAAATTTCTGATGCATATATGAAGCTGAAATTATAATAGTCTCTCATTTTAGCTAGTGGCAATGGCAATGAAAATAAACTGAAATAATCAGAGAATGTATTAAAATGTGTTTCTAAACATCCATTCTTCTTTCTGATCACTTGAGTCATCTTTCTGATCTCATGATAAAACTGCTGGGCCACAATATCTGTTTGTCATCATATAATGAAAAGTCAGCCAATGTAAGATATTCAGCAATTTTTTATCAACTAAAAGGTTTAAAGAGACCTGTTTTATGGCTTCTAATGAGTTTTGGTTTATTAGCATAGCTATTTTAAAATCAGTGCTGTGATGAATTTCATGGTATGAAAACTGAGAAAAAATAAGCAGATAATTGAATGTAATAAAAATTACTAGGACAGAGAGCACTGGTGATCCATGAAATGTCTAAACCCCATATCCAAACATATTGCATACTTTTATGTGCACACAAAAAGAAAGGGTATAAATGGAAGTAACAAATGACATTCAAAGGTTAGCTTCTGGTTGTAAACAAAAGCCACAGGGCAAAATTCCTCACTTTGCTCTCGCCCCCCAATCCAAAGCTAGAACGCAAAGCACAAGAACTGAAAGGAGGTTAATAAGGGGGGAAAGAGATCACAGGAAGGAACAATAATAACATAAAATGGAGGCAGAAAGAAGCTAGATTTGATCTTTTCAAACGCAGCATTCTTTGTGAATCACAGATGAAAGACATTTAAAGCAGTTTAAGTGAAAGGATAGTAAGGCACAACTAAGTGTAACTAAGGGGTTAATGTAAGTTTGGGAAGGGGGGCCCTAATAAAGAACATGACATCATAATTGTTTTTTATTTGCTAATTCCTTGACTATGGCCACTTCTGTTTTATGAAGTGATAAGTTATAATAGCAAGTACTGATGTGACCTTAGCATTAATTAGTAGGATAGAGCTCTCAGTTACAGAGCAATATTTCTTGGCCAAGGATGCAACAATGAAGAAGGGATAAGATACAAGAAGCCAGAAAGAAAATCCAGTATTGTATTATGTCCAGAGAAAGTACTATCTTGAGACACTTGAGGAGTCCCTCCCAAATGCCAGCATCGGTGACCTGAGGTACACACATGCTGAGCCTCTTGATACTCAAGAGAGCTGTATCTGGAACTAGATAAATTGCAAGAGCTGCAATGAGAGTGCTGGTATCAGAGCTGTGAGATTTAACAGAAAGACGAAAGCCATCCATAACACATCCCTTTGTTTACCAACTCCTACCTAATAGCACCATGCCTGAACAGTGCCAGCTCAAAAACAAATTTGCCAGACAAGCACATTCTGGCTACTTCTATCTGCAGTAGTGGCAAATGTAGATTCTTACTGCCTTTTCTTATATTTCTTTTGAAACCACACAGCTGCTTTATCTCCAGTCTAACAGAAATGCACACGGAGATGGCTGACTAATTTGAACTGACTGCAGTTCATGCTTTACTGAGTAGCACAGACAGATAGGGACCACCAGAGCAAGACGAGCTTGGTAGCAAGTTCTAATTTATTCACACCATGTGGAAGAATGCATCAGCGAAGACTCTTAAAGTGAAGCACATTAATTAGTTAAGCTTGCTCAAATTTTGTGGCTATCTTACATTTAATAGGTTTGAGTAAACTAGAGTAAACAGACAAAAAGGCATACATCCTTGAAAGCATACTCATAGAATCACAGAATCATAGAACAACCAGATTGGAAGAGACCCATCGGATCATCGAGTCCAACCATTCCTATCAAACTCTAAACCATGCCCCTCAGCACCTCATCTACCTGTGCCTTAAATACCTCCAGGGAAGATGAATCAACCACCTCCCTGGGCAGCCTATTCCAATGCCCAATGACCCTTTCCGTGAAAAACTACCTCCTAATCTCTAGCCTAAATCTCCCCTGGCGGAGCTTGAGGCCATTCCCTCTTGTCCTGTCCCCTGTCACTTGGGAGAAGAGGCCAGCTCCCTCCTCTCCACAACCACCTTTCAGGTAGTTGTAGAGAGTAATGAGGTCTCCTCTCAGCCTCCTCTTCTCCAGGTTAAACAACCCCAGCTCTCTCAGCCGCTCCTCATAGGGCCTGTTCTCCAGCCCCTTCACCAGCTTCATTGCTCTTCTCTGGACTTGCTCCAGAGTCTCAACATCCTTCTTGTGGTGAGGGGCCCACAACTGAACACAGTATTCAAGGAGCGGCCTCACCAGTGCAGAGTACAGAGGGAGAATAACTTCCCTGGACCTGCTGGTCACACTGTTTCTGATACAAGCCAGGATGCCATTGGCCTTCTTGGCCACCTGGGCACACTATTGGCTCATGTTCAGTTGGTTGTCAACCAACACCCCCAAGTACCTCTCCTCCTGGCAGTTTTCCAGCCAGGCTTCTCCCACTCTGTAGCTCTGCATAGGGTTGTTGTGCCCCAAGTGCAGGACCCGGCATTTGGCCGTGTTAAATCTCATCCCATTGGACTCTTCCCTGCGGTCCAGCCTGTCCAGATCCCTTTGCAGAGCCTCCCTACCCTCCAGCAGATCGACACTTCCACCCAGCTTAGTGTCATCTGAAAACTTGCTAAGGGTGCACTCAATGCCCTCATCCAGGTCATTGATGAAGACATTGAACAGGGCTGGACCTAGCACTGAGCCCTGGGGAACACCACTTGTAACTGGCCTCCAGCGGGATTTAACACCATTTACCACCACTCTCTGGGCCCGGCCATCCAGCCAGTTTTCTACCCAGGAGAGTGTGCGCCTGTCCAGGCCAGAGGCTGACAGTTTCCATAGCAGAATGCTGTGAGAAACTATGCCAAAGGCTTTACTGGAGTCCAGAAAGACCACATCCACAGTCTTTCCCTCATCCAGCAGCTGAGTCACTTTGTCACAGAAGGCGATCAGGTTAGTTTGGCAAGACCTGCCTTTTGTGAACCCATGTTGACTGGGCCTGATCACCCGGTTCTCTTGTAAGTGCTTCATGATAACACTCAAGATCACCTGTTCCATGACCTTCCCTGGCACTGAGGTCAGACTGAATGGCCTGTAGTTCCCCGGATCCTCCCTGCTACCCTTCCTGTAGATGGGCACTACATCAGCCAGCCTCCAGTCCAGTGGTACCTCCCCAGTCTTCCAGGACTGCTGGAAGACGATGGAAAGGGGTTTGGCCAATACATCTGCCAGCTCCCTCAATACCCTAGAGTGAATCCCGTCTGGCCCCATAGAATTTCGGGTGTCCAGTTGGGCAAGCAAGGCTCTGACCACCTCTTCTTGTATCATGGGAGCCTCGTATTGCTCCTCTAGTTCCGGGGTTTCTACACAGAGCGAAAAGCTTTCTTTACAATTAAAGACTGAGGCAAAGAAGGCATTAAGTACCTCAACCTTCTCCTCATCCCCTGTCACTGTTGTTCTTTCTTGATCTGGATCTAAATGGATTTCAAGGCCTAATAATGAATCAATGAGTTGAATACTGTTTCCCAGATTCCTGTCTCTCTGTGATCAAGCTGTTATAATGACCTGAGATTCAAAGAGTGTCTTCCACTGCACTATATTAGACCAAAGCTGGTATTAAAGAACTTTCAAAAGGTGAAATTGTGCAATAGTTGATTTATCATGGCAAGAACCATAAAGCTGAATACTGCTGTTGTCTTTTTTATGCACCCATATAATCATACATAAATTATACCAAGAACAGTAAAAACAAAATAATACAACACAGTGGGTGTTAAACACCATAATCTGCTGCTATCTTTTGTAGTACGAAAGTATATGAGATGCATGGATCACTTTACAGTTAGTAAGAAGTCTGTGATGAGAAAAGACATACTTTTGTCTCCCAAATATCGAATAACATTTAAAAGTAAAAAAAATAAATTAACATACCTTTTTCTTTACTGTTCTTTTTTTCAGACTGTGCCACTTGTATAACCTCAGCAGCAGCATCCCTTACTACCAGGTCTTCATTCTGCAGCAGCAGAACCACACATTTCCACATAGCAAGGGTATCAGACAGTCCTATATTTATGGAGAAAAATTAGAATTCTATTCCTTATATGAATTCAAAGATGTTACAGAGCTCTGTTTCTACACCTAAACACAACAAATGCAGTGAAACACTGAAACATGGACAAGAGAAATGCATTGGCAAACCACTGGGAAGACAACTGGCAACATGATCAAAATATTTTCAGCATGTGTGAATTTTATCTAGGTGGTTGCCTCAACTCAGTTTAAACAGTGGGCAACAGTTAAGAGAATAGACTTCTCTTTATCCAGGTTCAACTTTAAGTCATTAGTGCTCTCAATTTTCTACAACTTCTAGGAGTGCAGAATTCCTGTTTACCAACAGCGAAAGTTTTGCTACTGGAGACTGGGCTGCTGAACCAATTTTTTTTCAGATACTGCCAGTACTGCTGGCCACAAATGCTAGTCCTTGCCTCACCCCAGCACTCACCAGCATGCCCTGCCACCCTTACACCCACTATCTGTTGGAAGCAAACCAGGTTTAATCCATGGGGTAACGACCTGCACACAGTTAAGACTAACCAGAGATAACTGCCAAGAGGGAGATGTTCATCTGGTAAACCCCAAACATGCTCCACATACCACCCCAGTGGCAATTCACACCTCACAATTTTGCAAACCTTTGTGCCATTTAGTGATGCCACACTAAGGATGAGTAGCTGAAGCCTCATAGGTTTGCTGGTGTATTTTTCAGTTGACTTTTCAGCTCTCATTAAAGGAATCCACAGGAAGGTTTCTTTTAGGGCAGCCAGCTATTAGACATTACTTTCTGGTGATCACAGAGAACAATGGAATTGGTGCTTCATTGCTGTGTTGGTTTTCTTCAAGCATGTTATCAATGAGTCTATCAGAGATTTGTATTACAAGGCTAGCCAGATAATTAATTGTATTTCACTGCTTGGTCAAAATTAATTGCTTGAGGCTTTACTACATAGGCAGAAGCAGCATTCCTGTATTTCACATAACTTCCTGTGCCGGAATAGCATGGAGCATAATTATTTCAGAATGAAGTTGCTTTTTTTAGCATGACACACTCAATAGTGTTATAGTAGCTCAGCTAGAGCACAACAGTTACTCCCTTTTAGATACAAAGGGCAGTTTTCCCAACTAGGCGAGTTTCTACTTTATCACCAGGAGAGGTGAAAGCCTGCAAACATATTTTCCAGAGATACTTCTGATATGTCAAGCAAAATGATGAAGAGATCCAGACATACTGATTGGCATTCACCCTCTTCCTTTTATGAACATACTTACTGGAAGCTTCTGGAAACGACTACAGCTCCATCTCATGCAACCACAATTGACTTCTACTTTGTACTACATATGGTCAAGCAAGCTGATGCAGAATGAGGCATAAAAATCAAAGCCATTTATATGGGTATCACCTCTGTAACCTTAAGGGAATGATTCTGGGTTCATACCACTGCAACTAAATGCCAGATCATGCTCTTGATTTACTCAACTCCTCTCTGCAGTATTTGACAGTTTCACAGTTGTGCAGAATCCCAGAATGACAATTATAGGCAAGATGAAGGGTCAGTACTGCAGCTTTCTTCCCAAGGCCAAATTTTCAGAGCAAAGAACTGGTTCAGATAGTTTGCTCACTGAGGCCCTGGGGCCTTCCCTGTTGCTGAGACTTTCCTTGGTTTGTTACTTACTTTGTTTTGTTAGAATTTTAAGCAGGATATAAATTGCTGCTATTTTTTGGTTCACAGCTTCACATCTGCCTGACTGGAAAGCACAGAAACCAGCAACTGTTCTGACAAGACCAAAGAGGAAACTATATTCTCCATCGGCTACAGGCTGGATCCAAATGGCAATATACAAGAAGGGGAGTTTTTCATTCCAATGTCCCCCCTTAATTTGATATAAAATGATAAAGTCTGTCCTACTAAGAGCTTTAAGTAGATGGCAGAGGTCAAGATTTCCAGAGCTGATACTATGAACACTTAATAGTACAAAGTCTACCTCACATAAAATATTTAGCTCTGTTAAATGTTAAATATACCTTTTAAAAGACACATCTCAAAATAAATAGTTGACTTTTTAAAAATACCACTATCTATAGTTTAGGAAATATTACTACTCTTCTTTTCTAAAAAAAATTTGTATCCAGTACCTTATAAGTTGACTTAAGCTACTCAAACTGCAACCATTGACATAACCACATTATAATAAAAAACCCCACAGGGACTAAGTATTTCAAGCTGACTGTCTTGTTCAAGATGCAAAATAATTTATTCATTGTCAATCACTAGCTATTTTTGCCTGTCTCCTGGCTCTTTAGTCACAAAATCCCATTACTCACTGTTCAGCAGAAATGGAGTGGAAGGGGAAGGAAAACCCCTATGTTTTCTGCATGACAGAACAGAAAATTTCATACAGCTATCCCTCTCAGTCAGTAATGTATTGTTGAATAAGGCTGTGTAGGGATTGTGTGATTGCTACATCTCTAAAGAGACTGTCTAATGTTAACTTAGAAAAATTATTTCATCTGGGAGGTATAATGTGACCCAAGTATTAATTCTTTGCACAGTAGAGTGTGTCCCTTATTTCCAGACTGAACCCTTTAATGTCAACATTCAGCCAGCATAACTTTGCAACACTCACAGTGTTAAACTAAAGGTATGTCCACATCACCACTAGGACATTTTAGCAAGATCCAAGTCAGAGAGCGACAGCAAGCCAGTAAATCTGTACAGCAATGTATAGCGGCCTAGAGACCTAACAGTATCTCATGCGTCCCTTCTCTAGTTATTGCAAGTTGCTCCGCCTACATCCTTTTTATACCTGAATTTAAGTCCATTTAGTACATTAAATCCAATTAAAATTTAAAAAATATCCCGCTTGATGTAATTGTGTTTTGACCATGTCCAAATATGTTTGTGTACAATACATTTTAAGGCATGTATTAACAGGTGTCATTTAAAAAGTTCCAGAAAATTAATGTTCAAACTACTCACCAAGAATGAGCTGCTTATTGATCAGAAAAAAAGTTGTTATACTTTTAAGAACTTCAGCAGCTGCTAACAGCTTCTCTGTCTCTTGTTCATCTCCACAGAAATCAACTATCAGTTGAACCCATTTTTTCAGGACTTCTTCTGAAATCTGAAGGCACAGAACATGTGAGAATTATGTTGTACGATCTGATGGTACTGCTCACCGTCATATTAACCTGCGGGCTGTGAAAGAGATACTACTCATCAGTAAATGCAGGGTTTTATCAAGCTGGTGAATCTGAGATGTCCATTCAAAAGTTGGCTTATTTTATGTCACAGATAGGATACAGATGGGAGATTTTCTTTTAGGCAGAGCAGTACTCGTAGGCAATTCTCTTGCTCTGTCCCTTCACAACAGACTCACCAATAACTATGCAAGTCAAAGCACACCTTTGTGTCCATAGTTCTTCTAAATACACAAGCCAAAGGCAAATATACTGGTCAGTAACAAAGAGAAGCAATTCTCAAAAGCATCCCACACGTAGACAGAAACACATATCAGGAAAAACAACCAAGAGCATATAAGCTGCAGCATCAATCTTAGGCTTTGGTAATGGTGGAATGACTGGAAAAGGGGAGAAGGCAGCTCCATCTGTCTGCTCTGCAGATACCAAGGATGGAAGTTTTTTTTAATAAGACTGCTGAGGTACCTTGGGTTCTGATAGTATGTGTGTTCAAAACACTGAAGGAATTTCAATGCTGGCTGATAAACACAAAGTTCACTGTCCCAAAACATGAAGCAGAAAAAAGACTAGAAAAGGTATTTCCTGATTCAAATAAAACCCAGTTGCTATCTTTTGGAAAATATTTAGTCCTCAGACATATGCTAGGAAAACTACTGCTTAGTAATAAGGGGACAAAGCTTCAATTCTTTCCAATATGTGGTGATGGTTACTAGATTTTTTTGTGGAAAGAAATAAGGTGCATTTTACCCATAACTTAAGTAGCACTTCCAAGACTTGTCAACTCTGACCTCCATCAGAACAGCCAGTCTGTAACTGGGAAGGGAAAGTTCTAACTTCCACAAGTGACCAAGAAAGAGCTGGGTTCCTCAGCAAATGCCATATTTGGGAGGATGGTTGGTCAGTCAGGGTGCAGGAAACTCAAGCACACATTAGATAACAGAACACATCAACTGCAGGAGGTGGCATCCAGGCACAAGCAAGTGTGCACTACAGCAATAAGAAGGAAGCTTCAGAGGGGAAAGAAAACCCAAACCAAACAGATTGGGATCTCACGCACAGGACAATGGGAAAAGCAGCACCAGCCCTACCTGCTCATACATGAGGTGTGAGCTACTAATTTTTTTTTAATTCCTTTCTTTCCTTTTTTATTTATTTTTAATAAAAGGAAGTGAAAAGCAGAACAACCAAATAAGGTAAAGAAGAGAACGAATTAAAAGGTGAGTCAAGTTAAAGGGCAGAGAAGAGCAGAAGGACAAAGGGATAAAGATCCTACTATGCTTCATTCTCCATGGGTACATGGCCATCTACCTACACTCCTCAAAAGTACAGAGCCAGATCATGTTCTGCAGGTTCTGTAACAGGTTTAAAAACCCAGAATCTCCCAAGAAGTAAAAGCTAACTCAAATTCTGAACATATACACAGGTGTCTCTTTGCAAATTAATAAAAAACCTCAGAGCAATAACTTGTTCTATGTCTATCTGTGAAACGTCTATTTTAATGTTTACAACTTGGAAGTCCTTGCATTTTGCCTTTCTTAAACAAAAAGTTTTAACATCATAATTCAAGTTTCCAATCCTTATGTGCAAATCTATGGCTTCCTTCCTTTTTTAATATAATGAGACAAGATTATTAGCATACAATATTGAATCAATTCTGCTGTACATTCATTCTATAAAAATAACAGTTACACAAGGAAAATAAAATCTTAATTTTTAAACAGATCATGAGAATTTTATCTATATTTAGGCATCTATTAATTGTTTTTAGCATCTTGGAAAACAAAACAAAAAACTGTTTAGCATTAAAAGCTGCTATACACATACACATCTGACATTGCAGACTAACAACTTGAAATCAAAAGGAATCTGAGACAGTAATTTGTGCTGGTACAGATCTAAATTAAATAGATTTTAAACAGGAACAAAGGGCACAGAGCCTTGAATTTTATAAGGGTTATTCTGTTTATTCTAGTGTTTTAAAAACAAATATTAAGAGGAAATGCAATGAGAAACTCCATGCAGACATCAAACTGCTGTGCTCAGACAGTGATTTCAGGCTGAGACTTTACAAGGCCATAATTCACACTGTGAGAAAGGGAACTGCACTCAGCCACTGCTTCAGCTTCTCACCTTCCCCTTGGATCTGCTCTCCTCCTGGCTGCCCAACAATTACAAACCACAACAAAGTTGCACTTCAGTAAAAGGACTGGATTCATTAGGTCAGGTAATAACTGTACGCATTTTTCTTTCCATATCATAGTGAATATTCTGAAGTTCTCAGAAGCTGATATTAATCCATCACAAAAATCTACTTATATACTTAACTTGGAATTACTTTAACAGTGATATACTGAGATGATATCAATGGTTGTTTCATTGCATCACATAGCTGTTTCATTTCATCACATGGCAGTGTATTCACAGAGGAAGGCACAACACCAGAAAAGATACAACGACACAAGAAAATACAAGCTCAGGGCTTCTATCTAAAAGAAGTCATTAATTCTAACACCAAAAATTCCAAAACTACAATACGGTTAAGCAGCTCTGTTTCCCTTACCTGCTGATGGTTCTGCAAAAGATGTATAACCAACATGGAAGCAAACTTGAGAGATATGCTTTGAACTTCAGTGCTGAGAAAACAAGGTAAAGAACATTTTATAAACTCCAGCTGTTTCTGCCATCTTTTAATCTTTAGAAAAAAACAGTTAGCTCTTAATCATTCCTGACTATCAGCAATGGTTATCAGCTCAGCACTTTACATTACAGAACCTGATGCTTGTTTTCAGTTGATATGCAAATGAAATATGCTCTTACTTTCACCTCTGTTGTGTTTGTTTTCTATCTGTATACTTCCCATAGAAACACAGATTTGAAAATGGAAGCAAAGTCAAACAAACCGGACATTATTTTAAATTATAAACCAAAACATTTCTTCGAGCTGATGTTAAACTCCTGGAATATCTCTTCCACAGCCGCTAGAAATGTTACTAGTGCAGAACATGATAATTAGTGGCTCCCAAGCCTTGATGCTGCCCAGCGGAGTCAAAGAACACAGCATTTAGATTTAGCACCATGGCTCCAGAAGGGCTTGTCTCATGACAGGGAATGGCAACACCTGAGTAGTAAAGTCTGCTATTTCCCTCTAACAGCACCAGTCAGTGCTTTTTTACAAGTATCTTATTTCATTCCAGAAAAAAAATCCTCCACATCATCATTTAAACTTGGAAAACTTTGTGCAAATCAGCAGCAAATGCGCACAGCTGTAAAACACTGTTCTCCACTCTATACCCTAAATATTCTGCATTGGTAACACTGGAGTGGAATGTTTATATGGCTTTAAAGAAGAGAATATTAAAACAGGATGGTCTTGCCCTTACAGCCTGGACACTTTAACCCTGTCTGTCTCATTATGAAGAGATAGACACAGCTTCTAATTCAGTACAAATTTTGGCTCCAAATTTTCAGTGCTTTCTGCCAACTTTACATTCTGATTAAGGAGTGAGAACCCTAAGTGTTAGCCATTCCTGCCAATCCAACATGTGAAATCAGATCTGTCACTCTTCCCACAGACCATCTGAAGATAAAGCAGGATGGCAGATTCACAGAGTGTATGTTTGGATCATCAATCCTATGCACTATGGTGTCTCCCAATGACCATTCAGGAAGAGCTATGCTCACTGACTGACAGCCACAGTAACTTCTTATCTCAGAAACTGTATTACTGCACATTACAGGGTGCTTGCCTGTAAGATTTGGGGACCTTTTAAATAATACATATCTCTGCCTTACATCTCTGAAAAATTTTCATCAAGAGCTCTCTTTATTCAAATAACCCACAATCACTTTTCTGAAACACTGATAGTCCAAAAACAATAAATTAAAGTTTTAAAAATATAAGTATTTTAGCAAGCATGATAGACCACACCTGTTGGAGAAATCTATGATGTCTAAACTCCAGATTAAGAGCTCATTTGGATTCATTTTTATAGAGCGTTCAGCCTTTGGAAGCACATTTCTGAGATCCATATTATAAAGAATTTCCAGCACCTGCACAGAAAAAAAACCCCCAATTTACAAACAGTCTCATGATAAATGTGTAATACTTGAGATCAATAAAACGCTAACTTAAACCTTACTCCAAGAACAAAAAGATCCTCCTCTGACAGTGCTAAGAATAGGAAGAGGAAGTTCTTGGTCTTACACAAGAACATGTTACAGAACTCTAGCACAGCTCCTATTCAGTGTAAAAAAGAACAAACACAACACCCCACTCGTATACTATTTAGAAAACATGATGCGCATTTGAAATATGTTTTTAAAAGGAAGAATATCATTTATTGAAAACATATCAAATGCCAATAAACAGTACTCTTTTACCTTGCAAAAACACTGCAGATTTTTTTCCTTCAGAGCCAGTTTGAGAAGAGTGCCTTCCAAATCAATGAGTAAACACAATACACCTCCTCCTTCTGCAACTTGCTTGGAATTTATTTGCTTCAACCAGAGCAGTACTGCTTCCAGCGCAAGCAGACGTACTTCATGAAACTTGCAGTTAAGAAGATGAACTATTGACAAGGATGGCTTGGCTATTTTTTTTGCAATAGGTGAACTGCTACTCTGAATGTCAGGATCTGCAGTCACCAACAGCACTGATATCACAAGTCTGGTGATGCTCTGAAGATACTGTATCAGTCCTGGAACTGAAGATGCGTAGGGAATGCCAGACATCAAGTCAGAATCTGAAATAACTCTGTTCATCTCTTCCCAAAATCCAAACATTTGTATTGCTGAAATGAGAATAAAATTAAGTGACAAATAGATAATGTTACCATCTGATTCAGACCATGGAGTCATTCTGAAGTTGAAAAACATCAGATATCTCAAGATAAATTCAGGCATGAAATGAAATCATAGTTCTCCTTCATTTTAAACTGATTATGAATTATAAACCAGCTTTCTTCAATATAATGTGTATACATACTTAAACAGAAAGAAATAAGGATACAGACTTTTCTGAAAACTATAAATTGTTGAACTCAGGGGATGAAAGCTTGAAACAACTTTAAAATGCTACAATACTTTGCAGATAGCCTGTCATCTTTGCCAACTGTAGTTCAATAAATATTTCCTTAAATGAAGGTATTAATATAGTATTGAAAATTGTCTATGCTTTGTACAACCAGTGTAGAAACTGACTAATACCAATAGACTGTATTAATTATATTAGAAAAACAATGTAAGTAGTTTAGAAAACTTGAAAATCACCATATACAAAAATATGCAATCATATTACACTTGATAGGATAGCTCTAGAAATCAGACTGGAGAAAGAGCTGTTTGTCAGCCTACCCATCTGCAACTGAAATCAGGAGAAACAAGGAGAGGGCCATTCAAAATCTCATGTTTTGCATAGCTCCAGTCAGTAAGGATTACTATCAAGGAGGTGCTCCGTCCAGTAAAAATATACCTGTCCTATCTGTATTAATCTATCTGAAGAACTCACTGTTAAAAAAACCCCAAACCAGTATGCTTTTCCTACAGCTATTAGTTTTGAACAGGTAATACAGCTAAGAAAAAAGAAGCTGCACTTGAATGCCTCTCATACATCAGCAAAGGAACCATGGCATTTCAGCCAGTTACAGTGGTGCAACCAGCCCAAATGGCACAGCACAGCCCAAGAACGTTATGCAGTGCATGGCCACCTCAGAATCACAGAACAACCAGGTTGGAAGGGACCCATCGGATCTTCTAGTCCAACCATTCCTATCTAACACTAAACCAAGTCCCTCAAGACCTCATCCACCCATGCCTTAAACACCTCCAGGGAAGATGAATCAACCACCTCCCTGGGCAGCCTATTCCAATGCCCAATGACCCTCTGCGTGAAAAACCTCCTCCTGATCTCCAGCCTAAATCTACCCTGGCGGAGCTTGAGGCCATTCCCTCTCGTCCTGTCCCCTGTCACTTGGGAGAAGAGGCCAGCTCCCTCCTCTCTACAACCTCCTTTCAGGTACTTGTAGAGGGTAATGAGTTCTCCTCTCAGCCTCCTCTTCTCCAGGCTAAACAACCCCAGCTCTTTCAGCCGCTCCTCATAGGATCTGTTCTCATGGAGGGAACTAGCAGGCTTCTGCTATCTGCGATGCCAGAGGTTTTCAGGCTCCAACAAAAGTGGCAGAAACAAAACTGACAACGAAACCATGAGCAGAAAGTGAAAGGGAAAAAAACCCCACAAGAGTACTTTCTCTCAAAGGCTGAAATCCTCGTATTCATTGACTTCAACCTTCTTGTCTATCATCAACAGGAATTAATAATTTTATAATACCAAAACAAAGATTTTTGCCTAGTTCAGCTGTTTCTGCAGCTTGTACTGCAAGATAATTAATACACTATATCCACTTAATTCAGATACACTGGATACATGAACTACTGGAAAATCATGAAGAAAAACTCAAGCACAGAAGTTTGAGTTTTTAAAAATATCAAAATACAGTGAAGGTAAATATAGAGATTCAAATTTACTTAGATTTCTTCAGTATCTTAAAGACAACAATTCATTGCCATAAAATTGCTATTTATAATTAAGTAAACATTGAATATTACTAAACGCCTGTCCAAGTACTACCATTTGACCACTGAATTTTACATGAAGCTTCAATGCAAATATGGGTTTGATTTGTTGCTCATGAAGACATTTCCCTAATCCTTCTATCTGCACTTAAATATCCTGCCCTTTCATATCCAAATTCTTTCAAAGTTATCTTAATTTGTTTGACATTTACATAGAAACTTGACATGATTGCACACTGTCTACCATATAAGGCAAAAGCATTTTCTGACTAATTCTGGACAAACTTCAAAGAAATCTAGTATTTGAAAAAGATTTTCAGACATATTACCTAACAACTAGTTCTGTCATTCATTTTTCACTACAGTAGTTTTTTTCTCAATGAGCTTGAAGTAGTCAAACAAACCACAGTATCACTGAGAACCTATGTTACAGCATAATCCTCTGGACAGGGGTAGCTTCCATCTATTTAAGAGGCAAACTTGTCTCTTTTTATTTGCTACATTTTCTAAACCCTTCCAGACTGGCATTACATATTGGCATGACAGCATAAACTAGTATTAATGCCTATGTCACATGACAAGTATCTAACTGCCAGAATTCCCTGATTTCTGAACCGTCTGGCTGCCTTGGAGGGGGATTAGACCTCCATCCCAGTTATAACACAACCTGACTCCACAGACAACAGTTAAACAACAGAAATAATCCCAAGGCAGTTTAAAGAAAAAGGTTCAAGTTCAAGCACTTTAGCTTAAGAAGAGAAACAACTTCATTTTTGGAGTCTTGCACCTTCTCAGCCTCCTGCATCCTTCCTTTCTCAGCTGCAGTTCAGCAATACCCAAGGCCACCTGCTCAGATGTTCAAACCACGCACACATTCCCAAGTATGCCTCAAGAGAAGGGCTTTTATTTCCTATCTATGTTGCTTTATATTGAGGGATAGCTACCATATGCACAAGTAATAACATTAAAAACCAACAGCATGGAAGGGTCAAAGTTCTAGGGCAAGGCAAGGGACAGTAGCATTAGGCAGACAAAAAAAGATAAACATTAGGCTAAAAGGAGGAAGGTGTCTTTCATTTTGTGTCAACACTGCTAGAGCCTGCAATCTAACATGAGAGAGAGTGCAATCCTTCCTACTGACTCCAGGAACTAGCCGAGCACCAAGCTTCAGATACAGTTCAATAAACCTTTATTTGAGTTTTGTAAGGCCAGCATAACTTCACTCCAAGCCATCATCTCCAAAGACAAAAATTTTCATATAAAAACATGGCAAAGCTACTCACTCCTAGAACTAATAGTATGCAGAGTCCGTGATACGAGAGTCATCTCCTACAGATCCTCTTCTTCTGTACATATCAGATAACTTTTCTGGATTGGAAACCTTCTGGATGACTTCTGGTTTTTCATGTAATTGTGAAAGACTGGACACTGAGTCTCATCCAGCTTACAGAAACTCTCTTTAAAACTGGATGTCTCAACAGCAAGGCTGTCAGCAAAGTCAGACTCTCTGCATGTTTGCTTAGCCTCAACACACCACAGAGGAAATCCTTCGGGATTCATCTTATGCTCCACGTTATCTCTAACACTCTTTTTCTTACACAAATATGTACCAAAGGAAAGAAAGCCCCTGTTTTCTTACAATGTAGCAGAAATATTCTTGCTTTCAATTTCATCGCTAAGAAATCTTCCCTGGTTTTCATGTAAACGTTTTCTCTTCTGCTTAACTTTCAAGTAAACTCTTTTCTTTGGCTTGCATCAAAACATCCAACTAAAGCAAAAACCCCACACTGCTTCCCAAAGTAAATATCTGGCTCTGTGGTTAAAATACAGTGAAGACATATTTTTATTCACAAAGAAAATTCACTGTACAGTTTGAATGACCAGCTGCTGTGAGGAGGAAGAGCAAATTTTGCCTTACCAAGGAAGGATCCCAGCAAACAGAAGTCTCATCTGGGATGCTGGCAGATGTTAAAAAAGCTTCCAAGAATTAAGTGCATTAATTCCCACACCTTCCCCCTTCCCTCAAGGATTGTTTCATTTGTGGGTACAGGAATAACTTGGCTGTCTTCTAAGAAAGGACACATCTTACATAACAATTTGGCTTTCCTCACCACAGTGCACAAATATGTCACTGTCTTCCTCAATCCCTCTATGTTCACTACATTGAGATATCCATACAACATCTATATCACATCATCTAGGTTTGAACAGGTTTTTTTTTTAATCCTATTTGTGAAGAACTGATGTTCACAGTCAGTTATATGATGTTAAATGATCTTTCATGGTCTGAAAATAAAAAGGAAAGGAAAAGGGGCAGAATGGAATTAGCAGACCCGGTGAATCTCCAGCTACAAACTTCCTCAAATTTTAGCAAGCTCTAAAACCAATACCCTGCCTGACTTGCTGTGAAACTCTGAGGATTACTTGTCCACTTTCTTCTGCTCTTCCCACAGTGGCAGGCAGGCACTATTCTGCAGAATAGCAGGTACATACAGTAAGGACAGAAAAACTCCCCTGTGCAGGTATTAAAAAGCTGTCAGCTGAAGGACAGTTCAGCTGTCTTCCATCTCAGAGATTCTACCATACATTCAAAAGTGACATGAGTAATTTTAATTCCTACTATATTCAACATCTAAACTTGTTTAATTGCCTTGTCAGATGACATACATGACTGTTCATGTATTTTTGTTGTACTAGGTAATTTTACAGTGGCTGTTTAGGCTTCTGCGAATTGGACACCTCTCTTTCAACAAGAATATACTGTGTCAGGGTCTTCCTTCTCTTTCTGTGATTATGACATATCTAAGTATTTGCACATTTTGAAATAAATATATAGATCAACTCCTGTATGCAGCCCCTCAACCATCCATGCCATCTTCCTACTAGAGGTTTCAGAAAGGAACAGAGCAGGCAAAAAGAGGAGAACTATCACAGCCACTAGAAAACTTACTAACCCTCTGCCAAGTCAAACAAAAATTACAAGGAGCAGGAATGAAATGCTGCTGCATCTGCAGTTATGGAATATTATGGAAAGGGTGTCTGAGGGTTCAAAATCTGGAAATTCACCATCATTCACAGAGACCTGCAAGAAGTTGCAACTATCTATGGACTAAGAAAAGATTACAATCCTTTGTCCTCACAAATTACCATCAATCCAATGGTATCTGAAGAGATCATATGAATAGAGAGGAGGCTGAAATGGAATCAGTGTGAAGAAAATATTTTCTTAGACAAATATTAAGAAGTATATTCTTCATATTCACCCTTTTTATTAAAAGTGGATTAGGTGAAGTCACTGGTACATGGGAAAAAAAACCCAAAGACAACAGAAAAGCACTTTTTATTACAATATGGAACTCAGATAACTCTTGATGATCCAGAAAAGGGCATATTTTAAGCAGAAAGTTTTCTTTTAAAGACATTTACAACATCCTTAACATGAGATTCTATGCACCAGTATTCACAATACAATTCAAATCTACAAACATTCATGATTAATAGAATCCAATAATAATAAATAGTTGAGGACAGAAGTATCCTGTTGCATTTTATATAATATAAGGGAAAGTTTTCAAAGGAAAAGAAAGGGCTGGGGGGAAGAAGCATTTGATCTGGACACCGAGACTGCTAGTTTTCTTACAGCTCCTCTCTTGGTACAGGGCCAAGTTTTCTACACCCTTTTTTTGTATTCATAGAAAACTATAAAACTCCCTGGAGACAGTGCAAGTCAGTGGTACGTGCTAGAATCAAAAAAGAACCTGAAACAAGATTTCAGAAGAATGAGCAGTCTTCATCTTCACATGAGGCCAGAATTGCTAACATTAACAAATCCTATCACCTCCACTCTCCCAAGACACTCATTTCTTGTAATACTTTTCCATAGTTCCTACTGAACACAGCATTCCAGCAATATCATTCTCTACCCTCCACACCCTCTCCTTTCACTACGCCCCCACAATCTTTCTGAAAACACTTACACTTTCCTTCTCCCAGGTCTATGCCACGAGATCCACCTCCAACATTGCTGTGACTACTTGCTGGTTTTTCACACCCTCCACCTCCTTTCTCTCTGCATTTTTAACTTTTATCCACAATCCACTTACTTTGTCTTTCTGTCTTGTACTCACTTTACACTGTCTTTTGGCCACATTCACATAGTACATCCCTCACATGATCTGCCTCTGGCATTTTACTGTCTGTGCCACTCCCCATTACTCCTCATCTGTTGGACCTCCAACAATCTCATCCTCACCTTCATAATTCTCCTGTCTGCAATGAATTAGAATATTGACTACCCAACTATACTTCCTCTTGACTTGTCCAATTTAATGTCAGTAAGCATAGCCCATTCAGATGATTCCATAAATATGTTTTAAATGTTTATTTTGAGCCAAAATAACAACATTGACTAAGTGCCCCAGTCAATATACTGGCACACTAAGTTTATATAATTTCTGACATAACAAAGAAAAAATGCTTTCAATTTGTTCAGATGGAATTTCTTAAGCTTAAGCTAATTAGTCCAAATAACCAAAACATGCATTAACAAGCTGCCAAGTGTTTTTGTTCAAATAACTGCCTGGCCACACTTCTTAGGGATCTAGATAAAGAAAGTTAAAATATGGCTAAAATAATCAACCTAGTTATTCCTGTCAAATTTTTACTATATAAACATTATTAGTTAAGTTTGCCTGTAGAAAAACCTGTTCATTACCATGTACCTTCTTTACAAAATAATAAGAAGTACAATGTAGAAAAAAATGTGGGCACAGTCTTCAAGTGTTATTTAGAAGTCTTTAAAGTCATATCATTCTGGCAAAACATTTAAGAGATTCCCACATAAAAAAGGATTTGTGCTTTCATTACAAAGCCTCTAGAAGTTTGTTAATGCATACCATTTCTACCAATACATTAATAACTTCTAATTAAAAAGGAAAATTATAAATAAGAAAATGGTATTTATAATATATCTTATTTAAAAAACAATGTTTTGTCATATCTGAAAGCACAGAAAATTACAAAACCAGTAGACATTCGTACAGAATTGTCCATGTTTCTGACCTCATATACACCTGTGATGCACAGTATTTCTCGCAACTGTTTCTGGTTTTCATGGGCAGAATATAAGCATCTTAGCTAAGCAACATCTACAAAAGGTTTAGCTGTTTGGAACACAGTAAGAAAATGTAAGCCTGTTTTTCCAAAACTCAGGGAAAGAATATATTGCCGAGAGCAAAATACAGGCTGTTCCGTTTTAATATCAAAACAAACTATTTATTAACAGGATTGATTATGTAAATATTGAGTAACTGTTCCCACTGACAACAACAACAGTGGAGTTTGGTTAATCTCAGGAACTTTTATAAATTCTTCCACTCTCAAATGTAAAAAGGAAAAATGAATGGTTAGACTTAAGGTGGCAGTTTCTGCTAGATCCCAAATTCATCCTATTTGACATTCTGCTTAAATGTTTTCTCCTTCACATCACACGTGAATTTAGAAGACACTATACTTGATAATAGGCCAAATCAGCCAGGACGCTGACAGCATATGTTTATAGGATAAAAAAAAAAAAAAAACACCTTGGAGGGATTATCTTCAGCAATTTTTACTTTCATCTTTCTCCTGACTTCTGTTCTACATTCTGTTTCACTTATGTTGACAGTCGTCACGGACTCAACAGAAGACTTTATTGACAAGTGCCATTTTTTTAACACAACCCTGGGTAAAATATGCTTTCATGGTCAAGTATATTTTAGCGAGTTTTCCCTCCATGAATTGACAAAATACTATCAGAAAATTCTTCTGAGATGTAAGCAAGAAAGAAAATGTGACTACTTTGTTTTGTGATATTCTTCATCTGTCACAGAGAGATAGAGCATCCCAGATCTGAGCTTTCACTGCAATTCACCATTCTAGCACCCGTGTTACCAGCACTGCAGGATCACAATAATAACCTCATCTTATTGTTTACCACCAGATACCTATTTCCAGGAGAAGATCTGAAAGGAATGTCTGTGATGGGTCTTCTCAAAAGTCAACATATTCAACAGAAGAATCTTATCCCCTGGAGCACTACATCACAGCATAGCCTGTCTGTAGTCTGATATTGTGTCTCTTGTAAAGTCCAACTCTGAGTGCAAAGTGTAACAGCAGACACATCCATGGATCTGTAGCACTCAAGCTTGCAAGATCTCTCCTAACTCCAACTGATCAAGACTTGTGAATTTGCAAATAATTATAAACCCATCTAAGCCTGGATATGTTCTCATCTGTACTCAGAGGCATTTTTCCCCTCCGAAGAAGCCTAGAAGTGTTATTTGCTTCTTCCAGTAATGTTTGAAATGTGATGTTTGAGACCTTCTCCCTGTTTCCTACACTATCCACTATGGTGCTAGTTTACTTCTGGAGGAGCAACTTAACTGCTTTTTAGCAGGGTACAAGTGCTACAAAATCGTCTGGAAGAGGACAGCATTTTGCTACCCATTAGATTGAAAAGGTCCAGAATAACTGTGACTGCAAGTCTATAAAGACAGTTACTGTGGAGACAATATATCAAAGATCTCTGCAACAACAAGTTCCCTGTATATTATTAATAATTATTAATACTGACAATAAACATTAGCTGATCAAATTATCCTAGATCTCGTAAGAACTATTGTTTGCTCTCAATAAAGGTAAAAGTTGTATTCTTAGTTACATATTTTAACAAATTTTTTTGAAAAAATGTTGCTTCATTTTTTTTCTGAGTTCCAACTGTAATTGATAACTGAAAAAAAAAGAAGTCACAAGTTTACATAGTCTTTGCATCATGTATTGTTTCTGCATATCAGAGGACCCTCAGGCACATCAAGACCTGGAAAAATGCTCTAGATTTTGCCTGTCAATTCAAGGAAAGAAAATTGTACTTGCCCAGTGACATAAATCAGGCAACACTTCCATCCAAACCAGCAAATCAGAATAACTACAGGGGGTTTTTTTGTTTGTTTCAAGGTAAATAATCATCATTTGGCCAGCAATAAATTTTTAGTTGGACAAGATGCTTTTGGTATCCATTACTCCCTGTCTTCCTTATCCAACATTCTAAATTGTTTTGAATTTGTGGAAGGAAATTCCCTAAGGGCTGTCCTGCACTTTAAGAGACAGATTTTATTAATTGAAAACAACAAATCACTTACAGAAAATAATCATAATGTAAGAAAGGCCTAGGCAGGGTTGTACGCTGAAAATCTCTTTGTAATTGTAGCCCCTTTAGACAGGCATAATCAATTAGAAGTGGTCTGATTTTAACCAGTTGTAGGCTTATTACACTGCATTCCTGTTTCTGTTGATGAAAATCAGTTTCACCCCGTGGTCTGGAACTCATATACAGCACTTCCTAGGGCCTCTAAGATAAACACATCAAGAAACAGTTGTATTTGGATTTGTCCTTCACTCTTTATTCATTGAAACAACTTCACAATTCAAGATTAAAACAGTGAAAAACTGTCTCATAATCAGAGATACAAATACATGAGTAAGATATTTAATCTCAGAAGAGTATAAAGCTTCAGTTAATAATTATTCCTTACAGAACATTTAAATGTGAGACTCAAAGCGTTCATTTTTAACTGCTGAGTTATCTTTCTCTTACTGTGTCATGGGAAACTCGGGTTCTATTTAATATAAACATATTACTCTTTCATTTCAGAAGGGTTTCTGACTGTGAAACATAAAATTGTCCCTGATGTATCTTCAAGTTTTCAGAACCATATTTCCGGTCTAAGTTTCCACTCTCCATAGATATTGCCAGCAATATATCATTACAAACCTATAAAGGAATGAAACTTTTAAGCAAGACTATACTAATGAACTATCCCTGATCAGACAGTCTGCAAAAATAATTGCTTTCCTTCTATGGAAATTGTACCTTACAGCACCCAGGTTTGGAACAGTCCACATGAAATCTGAAAAATAAATTAATCCACTGCAGTCAGTAATCCAGCCACAGCATGATGCAGTCCCTAAGGTTCAAAGGGCTAATCACAAGCATTAAAAAAAAAGAGGGGAGTTTCCCAGTGTGGAAAGGTCAGTAAAAAAGTATTCTTTACAAATGCACAGCAATTGTTTAAAAAACAAAACATAAAAACCTGAAGGTATAGGAAAGAGAATGAAATTTAAAAGAAGAGTTATGAGGCCAAATGTGGTTGGAAGGGACTTCAGGCATTGTTTTTGTTCATTTCACAGACTTGAATTATTGATGGTAAATATACTTTCACAAACATTGAACAAGCATTAAAGACCCAGGAACTTATCCCTAGGGACATGCTGTATTCAAACTACTTTATATAGGGTGGTGCATTATTCGCTATTAAGGCATGCAGCCCTTACCTAGTCACAAACACCGGCTAGTACCTGATAGAAAGAGACCTACAGTACAACAGTATCTAAAACATCTTGACATTTGAGACCAATAAGAGAGGAACAACTCTTCAGACAACACAAAAGATCAGATCCATCTCCTGGAGTCTCTGTACCCTAATCATCTTCTAGTACAGTGGAACCTACCAGTCACATATTTTTCTGTATGACTATGTTTCTGTTATAAGGGTTAGACTCTCCATCAACCTGTCTGAAGAAGTTAATTTCAAACATGCTCATCATCAACTCATCTTCCTGACAACTATCACTATTTGTCCTGAGAATTCAAAATAAATCACACAAATTGCAATCATGGAATTAAAATGGAACTACGTCTACCAAAGGTCTAAGCAAAAAAGCAAAAGTGGTTTTAAAATTAAGAACAGTCTCCAAACAAGACTATCTGAAATAAAGAAATATAGTGTTAGAACTATTCTGTTCATCTTCCTCAACTGACAAGGTAATTTATTACTCACCTGTTCATGAGAAATGAATGAAGCAGGCCAACAAGGAAGCTAGTTAGAGCTGACTGAAAGTTAGCTATACACAGTTACACTTGAAAACATAACCCCTTCCTCCATGCTTTTGTTTTCCCTATTGATTACAGCATGTTTTGTATTGTGGCAAACAATACACTATCATTAAAGTCACTGATGATTCTGAATAGTCCTTTAAAAACTTCATAGTGATAATCAATGTGAAAAAAAGAAATTTAAAGAAGCTCTCAGGGTTGGTTTTTTATAGAACTTCTAAAAACGAGAAAACAATGTTTCTCTAAAACATTTTCAGATGTTGCACAAGGGAAGATATCTGGTTTTCAGGAAAGGTTAGAGTAGCAATATCCTGGGATTTAGATTTTGTTTGGATTTACAACCTTGGATCAGAATAACTTTTTGGAATACTGGAGGGGATCTTCTTTGTTGTTACATAGTTCTTACAATTAGGAACACTGCAAGATCATTGTTTTCAAGCTTTGACATGTAGCTGTACCTCATTCTTCTCATAAACAGCCCCAAGGACCAGCTCTATGGAAGGGAGAATAAAGGGCCTTTTACACAAAGCTAAAGGACTCCAGCATTCAGCAGACAACAGGAGTAGAAGTAATACATTATTGTTTCTCTGGATTCAACAGAGCTCAGATATACCGCACATATACCATCCTATATAGAGAGCTGTATATTTGACTTACCTTGCTCTTGAAACTTCCCCAAGTCAGTACTCAGCATCACAAGGATATCAATACAGGCAGCTCTGGTCACCAAACAAGGATTTGGCCTAGAAAAATCAAATTACTAAAGATTAAATCCTTATAACACCTATGCTCAGAAACAGCAGTGAAACACACCAGGTTGGTGTGTCTATTTTATTTAATTAATGACAATCAACTACTGATCAAATTGCACTGCATATACAAAATAATTAGCCCAAGTTGTTAAAACTTCACTTCCTGGTCCACTCTGAATGGCAGCCTCTAGCAGAATGGTAATACTCTTCCTCTTTCCATTTCACCAAATTGTAGTTGGAAGATCAGCTTGCTCTGGCAAGTAGTATGTCTTTGTTTTATTTATGGATAATGTATGGAACCAAATACATTATCAAAAATAAATCTTCAGGTCTTATTGTTACAGTTCGTGAAAGAGACATATCAAATATGACATCTTTTTAACAGCCACAGTGTTCACACTGTTCTGAAGAACACAGAGGCATGCATGTTTTTAAAATTAGATTTTTTTTTTCCAGACAAGAATATTGGGGATTTTGTGTGTACAATGGAAATTGGTAATAACCTACTTTCTGCTCTGCCACTTCAAGTTGCAAGCAATATACACTTTTTCTACAATCAGAAAAGTAAAATTAGGTCAACACTTCTTTTCGTTACACTGCTATCACTGTATGCTTCCTCCAGGAAAACTTTTCTTAAAAGTATAACTCAATATGTGAACAAACAGGAAATCCAGTTCAAAACAGAGGAATTATTTTGATGAGTCCAATGGGACTTGCAAGCTTAAAGTGTGACTAACTTTGTTCAGCATTTAATTTTTATTTCATCTGGCACCTTCTTTGTATGTTTAGCTTGATGTTCTAAACTCTTTCAAAAAACTGTTAATTAAAAATGTTACAACAAACATTCTCAACTCTGTAACATCATTAAATTCAAGAAAAAATTCTTTTCCAAAGAAATTATGTGACCATGACATAAAAATAGAAGGTCAGAGGTTCTTGCATCTCAGTTTGGCAGCTATATTTGCCTGTGGAGAGTTAGCCTATGATTCTGTTAAAAAAAAACAAAACAACTTTTACCAGAAACACTGCTCTCACCTTCAGTAATAAACTCTGTTATGAGCCTAAATTATTTATGCTTTCTTTTGTGTCATTAGGCATACATGTAACACATAGCAGACTACATGCTATCAGCATCTCTCCTTGAAAAGGTTTTTTATCCTTTTGTATAAAGAGACTTTTAATACACTTTTTTACTAGTGAAATAATGAATCTCCCAAACTTCTCCATGCTTTCCTCTTACCACTTGCCTTAAAGCACAAGAACTAAAAGTCTTCCTTCAGAGAAGATGCACGTGAATAAGGACTGATACCACAAGGAGACATCACAATTTTAATATGGTCTGGTTTTAAAAAGCTGTATTACAAAGACTTGATTCCTATCTACTGTGACTAAGCAAACTTCTCACAATGGTCGCCCAAGTTGCTCTTCACAAAAATGCATTGAAAATACTACCAAGAAATGCTCACAGGGTTAGAAGCTCAACCCATGAGAAAACAGAATGACAAATCAGTCAAAGGCTTAGAAGACAAAGAAACTGAGAGGCTTCTCACAAGTACTCGTAAAATAGATCAAAGCAGCCATGACAGATTTCAATTAAGATGAGGAACATAACGGGTCTACTGCCTTTCAGCTCCTCTGAAGAACAGAATTATTCAGTCATTTCACTGGAAAGAAAATTTCCAACATACAAACTGTGCCTTCGGAAAAACATGGCTGATGCAACCTTTACTGAAGAAGTGACAACAGTTGGGTTTTTTTTAATTTGGTCCAGCTTTTAAGCATCTGCCATTTCATTTTGAGTATGCACATATGCATGTTTTAATTTTGAAATAAGGCTCTTCTAGCATAAAACATGCCAAATGATTGTTCTTGGCTAGCTCCATTGCTTTGCTGATGCTAGTGAATCCTCAGCTGTATGTGCCAGACAGACACAACAGGAAACTCAGTTTTCCAAAACCAAGAAATTTCAGTGTTGTTCAGACTACAGCAGAAAGCTCAGTCTCAAAGACAATCAAATTGTGATTTGCATAACAGACCTGACAGCCAAAAATCACATGCTGAACGTTTCAAGTGATACACTGCGTAGCTTTTAAGATGACTTATTCGTGCAGAGCTTCAACAATGAGAGTAGGAAGAGTACAAGATGTTTCTTTTTTAACACAGATACCCAAATAAAGCCATGTTAGCATAAATTACTTTGAAGAAATCTCTCTCCAAACAAGAAAGTCACAGCAGTAGCAAGGGTGGGAGCTTCAAGCATCTGGAACAGCATTCCTTTTTTTTGTCCAAAACCCAAAAATTAGTTCATTTCCCTTCCAACCTGGATGATGATGGAAACAAATACATCATTTGCTCACTCCAGATGACAAACTGTATGTGACTGTGAACAAGATAGAGCTAGAGGTGGTTAGGACTCTCATATCTAAGGGTATGTCCGCACAGAAATACAAAATCGGTATCAAAACAATATTCACAGTACTGCACATATATATCATCGGAGACAGGGTAGACAGACTTCTTTCTCATTCCATTTTCAATTTTGGTATGTGAATATAACATTAGAAAAGAGTTTAAGATACTGGCAGAAGGAAACCTTTTGTTAGCCATTTGCATCCAGGGATTTTTTTAAGAAAACCGTTAAAGGAACTAAATGGTCCTTTTACAACTCTCAAGCTTCTCTTCAAATGCCTTTGAAGAGGCTCAGATTAAACACTTACAGAATATTATATGTCTGGAGTAACAATAAGCCATTTGTTTTAACAAGGAACTGCCTGGTGGGTGAATCAGGAAGAGTTCCTTTTATGAGATATTCCCTCTCTGTAGATGTAAATCAGATTGGGCAGGTCCAGAAGCTCCACATGTAATACTGCACTTTGCTCCAGCTGGCCTTGGCTACATACAGTAGCGCTGGAACCACTTTGATTTCCGTTTTGCCTTTACCACCTTTAAGTACCACTGACTGCAGCTTAAGTCTACATAATATGAAATTAATCCTAGACTCTCACAGTCTACAGCTCTGCAAATATTATTTTCTTAAAGTTTGATTCACCTTCATAGTTAAGTCATGCTCAATTTAAGGTAGTCTCTGATTTGCTTATTTTGGATGGCAGATCTATTGCAAACCAAATTGGCATTTATTGGAGAAATCAGCAATATGTGGTCACAGACCTCCTACATACCCTGCTCACACAGATGGCTTCAACTGTATCAGGAACACATGGCTTAGCTTTGAAAACTCACTTTCTCTTGTACTACTGTTTATTTTAAAGATGATCAACACTAATGAATTATAAAGCAAATTACCTCCACTTCCAAGAGAAACAACAAGGAGCAAAGAACACGGAAAGCTCACACATTTGGCTTCAATTCTGTCAGAACACTGGGAAAAGATTTAAACATTAAATATACCACCTCTTGCTTCCATACCTGCTGACGTCTTCAGAGGTCCTTAAACATCATTTCTACTTACTACAGGGCACCACTTATAACCATTCTGATTTCTATAGATAAGCAAGGATGGCCAATACATGTCAGGCAAAGAAAGCACCAAGGAATTTCAATGCATAACTTTTGCAGATTCTCTTCTCAGCCCCCCTAGTTTACAATGCCACTAAATTACATGACTTAAAAAGATGATAACATTAATATTTTCTCCTGGTTCACTCCTCTTCTTCCAAAAGAGCATCATCTTACCACCATCACCACCAATAGTAACAATATTATATTGAACTTGTTAAATAAATAAGATCACCAATTATGAAATCAAAGTTGTTTGTGTTAATGTTTATATTATTAGTTTTTGGTTATTCTTGTCAATAGAAATTCAATATTTTCCAAAGATGTAGCTTATTTTGATAATATTTTTCCACATTAGGAAATAGATGTTGCAAGACTAGTAGCAGAACAGCCACTATAAACATAGAGCAATATAAAATAGTTACTAAGCATTAAACAACATAAAAATCAAAGCATATTTGCTCAAAACTCTCAATAAGCACTTAACAAGTTTTAAATGCAATCTGCCAGTCAATGTCTATTATATAAAAGTTCATAACATCTCTCTTGTGAAGTAGTTTAGTTGCAGATATCTTAGTGTAGTCAGCGATTTAAGGGATATATATAAAAAAAAAAAAATTTACTTTTGCAAAAGGACTCAGAAAAGCTCTGGTTTTTGCAGCTTCCAAGTACTTACGGGAGTCTGAAAGGTTTCGTATCTTCCAAACAATGCTGCTATATAGAATCATAGAACAACCAGGTTGGAAGGGACCCATCGGATCTTCCACTCCAACCATTCCTATCTAACGCTAAACCAAGTCCCTCAAGACCTCATCCACCCGTGTCTTAAACACCTCCAGGGAAGGTGAATCAACCACCTCCCTGGGCAGCCTATTCCAATGCCCAATGACCCTCTGCGTGAAAAACCTCCTCCTAATCTCTAGCCTAAATCTCCCCTGGTAGAGCTTGAGGCCATTCCCTCTCGTCCTGTCCCCTGTCACTTGGGAGAAGAGCCCAGCTCCCTCCTCCCTACAACCTCCTTTCAGGTAGTTGTAGAGAGTAATGAGGTCTCCTCTCAGCCTCCTCTTCTCCAGGTTAAACAACCCCAGCTCTCTCAGCTGCTCCTCATAGGGTCTGTTCTCCAGCCCCTTCACCAGCCTCGTTGCTCTTCTCTGGACTTGCTCCAGAGCCTCAACATCCTTCTTGTGGTGAGGGGCCCAGAAATGAACACAGGATTCAAGGAGCGGCCTCACCAGTGCCGAGTACAGAGGGAGAATCACCTCCCTGGACCTGCTGGTCACACTGTTTCTGATACAAGTTGGGATGCCATTGGCCTTCTTGGACACCTGGGCACACTGCTGGCTCATGTTCAGTCGGCTGTCGACCAACACCCCCAGGTCCCTCTCCTCCTGGCAGTTTTCCAGCCAGGCTTCTCCCACTCTGTAGCTCTGCATAGGGTTGTTGTGCCCCAAGTGCAGGACCCAGCATGACTACAAGCTAATATAATTTGTCAAAATGTAACATTATTTTATTAAAGAAATAACAAAATAGAGTTTCCTCCTAATAATAACACGTACATTACAGTTTTGGTCACAATAAATGAAAAACTACACATGGTGTCAGTCAACATTTTTTTCAGAGTAAAGTGCAGTGTTTAAAATGACTATTGGCTATTTCTAATCTATTCACTCTGGTTACTCTCATCCCCAAACTTTAAAAATTGGTAACAGGATTTGGCTAATGAATTAATCTGATGTAGAACTCCACTCAGAGTTACACAACTAACAAAGCTGTCTACGAATTGTTGTATTTTGTCCAAAAAGTTCACAACACACTCTGATGCATCAGAGTAAAGAAACCAGCACTATCAAGATTGCAAGGGCAACTCTTCCCATGGCCAATTCATATCTGCCTTGAGAACAGGAAGAGAATCGTCTTTACTACTTGAGTGACTGTTTCCACTTCCAGTTCTAAAGTGGTCTATTAATTAAATGAACTGCCTACACCTTCTCTGGTCTTTAATTTAAAAAGTCACTATTACTGTAATGAAGTTTTTTTCTGGAGCCCTCAGAAAGGCTGAAAAAGCCTAAAATGCCTGAAAGATAGACCTTTTCACAGGTTTAAACCTATCAATACTATTTGAGGAACAGCCTGGTATTAAAAGAAAATCTGTAATAACTTAAAACCACTCTATTCTTCTGTTTAAATAACATATTATTGTCAAAATCACCTCCTCCCCCAGCAACACCTATTAAATTTTGTATTTTAGCCAGGAGAAAATAAATCAACCTGCTAGTGTTCAATTTAAACCCCGAATTCTCCTACTTTCTAGCCAGCAGTATTCCTCACAGTTTTTCACCTCCAACAGATAAATCAAATTAGTTTCCTAAACATCATATTCTAGCTAATACATAGCTGTTGCAAAAGCCTTTGCACAAATTCTTGTATTTCTGAACTTTAAAAAAATTTCTAATGAGTCAACATTTTCTATACAGTAAAGGTTGGAATTTCACCTTTAGGTCTGATGTAAATGCAAGGAAGAATTTGGATTAAGTCCAACACATCCTAACATCAGCTGGCATTTGGGGACAGGATCTGTGCAACTTCCTGCTTTGAGCTCCCAATCTGACTTTGTCTTCCATAATCTCAGCTCTTCAGGCTGGCACACTCGCAACTAAATTTTAGGTTTACAGTATATCTTTCCCTCCTTTTCAACTTCCAGCTAGTTCCTTCCCGAAGAGTGGCAAATCTCTGCAAAGCATTCTTTCTTCTGGTGGCCAGATTTTTCTGATACATGTCCTGCAATTGCATCAGCTAAATTATCTTCTAAAAGCACCAAGAAGTGCATCTTTTGTGATACAGTCAAGTCTACATATCCCTTAGGGGACTATCCATAGGGAGTTTTATCTGTGGATGGTTGCTGATGAAGCAGGCCAAGCTGGCATTGCACTGACCATGTTTAACCTGCAGAGAGATCTGGAAAATTATCATTTGTCACTGGTAGAGGTGACAAAGCACACCTACATATACAATGAGCAAGTGATTAAAAGATTAAATCTACCATGGTTTTTGGTTATTAGCTTTCAAATTCTGCGGTATTCTAAAGATGGAGTTTTTTTCAGGGTATATTTGTATGCAGCCTTCATATCTTAATCTCGCAAAGCCTCCATCTGTAGCACTGATCAACACGCTCCCCTCGTCTTGAGGAGACATTAATAATGGATTTAATTATTAAACTTTGTCCACAGCATTTTTAACCATGTAATACAAAACCAGCACATCAGTGAACATAACGGCCAAAAGACTTATATTTAATGGAAAGCACTTTAAAAAGTAAAAAAAAAAAGAAAAAAAAAGACGCATACACTGCCAAGTAATCCTTGTTGAGCTCCTGGAAGCTCAGGAACACCCACACAGAAATACAAACATCTAGTAACACTGCATCTGCTTGCCTTCTTGGTGCTGTTGAGATCTTCCTGGAGTAATTACCACATGCACAGTCCCCTTGACTTGCTCATTCTACAGGATCAGTTCATCCTGCATCACAGTACGCATTTGCTCCAAAGGGAAAGTTGTTGGTGTGGCGGTATAAGTATTCATATCACCACCTAAGTCAGGCTATTAAATTGCTGTTAGCTTACCTGGTAAAGGCAGAGAATTTATTACTTCAAAAAGACGATATACAAATTATTTTTTCATTGTGACACCACCAAGTACATCCTGAGTTTCAGCTATTAAGAAAATTAATTTGTGACCTGGCTGTCCTTGGCAAATGATACTGAAAGCTTGTGGTTTTTTAGTGTTGTTTTTACATACCGGATTGATAAAATAATCCTCTCTTCTCTTTCTTGATCACTTAATGAGAACTGCATGCAATCATAGAATCATAGAATCATAGAACAACCAGGTTGGAAGGGACCCATCGGATCTTCTAGTCCAACCATTCCTATCTAACACTAAACCAAGTCCCTCAAGACCTCATCCACCCATGCCTTAAACACCTCCAGGGAAGGTGAATCAACCACCTCCCTGGGCAGCCTATTCCAAAGCCCAGTGACCCTTTCTGTGAAAAACCTCCTCCTAATCTCCAGCCTAAATCTCCCCTGGCGGAGCTTGAGGCCATTCCCTCTTGTCCTGTCCCCTGTCACTTGGGAGAAGAGCCCAGCTCCCTCCTCCCTACAACCTCCTTTCAGGTACTTGTAGAGAGTAATGAGGTCTCCTCTCAGCCTCCTCTTCTCCAGGTTAAACAACCCCAGCTCTCTCAGCTGCTCCTCATAGGGTCTGTTCTCCAGCCCCTTCACCAGCCTTGTCGCTCTTCTCTGGACTTGCTCCAGAGCCTCAACATCCTTCTTGTGGTGAGGGGCCCAGAAATGAACACAGGATTCAAGGAGCGGCCTCACCAGTGCCGAGTACAGAGGGAGAATCACCTCCCTGGACCTGCTGGTCACACTGTTTCTGATACAAGTTGGGATGCCATTGGCCTTCTTGGACACCTGGGCACACTGCTGGCTCATGTTCAGTCGGCTGTCGACCAACACCCCCAGGTCCCTCTCCTCCTGGCAGTTTTCCAGCCAGGCTTCTCCCACTCTGTAGCTCTGCATAGGGTTGTTGTGCCCCAAGTGCAGGACCCGGCATTTGGTCGTGTTAAACCTCATCCCATTGGACTCTGCCCAGCGGTCCAGCCTGTCTAGGTCCCTTTGCAGAGCCTCCCCACCCTCCAGCAGATCCACATTTCCACTCAGCTTAGTGTCGTCTGCAAACTTGCTAAGGGTACCCTCAATGCCTTCATCCAGGTCGTTGATGAAGACATTGAACAGGGCTGGACCTAGCACCGAGCCCTGGGGAACACCACTTGTCACTGGCCTCCAGCTGGACTTAACACCATTTACCACCACTCTCTAGGCCCGGCCATCCAGCCAGTTTTCTACCCAGGAGAGTGTGCGCCTGTCCAGGCCAGAGGCTGACAGTTTCCGTAGCAGAACGCTGTGAGAAACTGTGTCAAAGGCTTTACTGGAGTCCAGAAAGACCACATCCACAGCCTTTCCCTCATCCAGCAATCCCTTAGCAACATCCCAAAAACCTCAGAGGTCAAACTAATCCCATGTGCAAATTTAATGAATTTTACACAATTAACATCAGGGTTTTCACCTATGAAGAGGCAAGCTAATAAGACTCTTTTGTCTGCTCACTGGAAAACATTTTCAGATGTAAGTGAGGGCTTACATCCAAGACCTGTAATTATACATGGTTTGTGCCCTCTCTGAATGTTGCACTGGTGGAGGTATCACACCTTAAACAACCTTATTCAAATCTTAATATTGCCTGAATATTCATATTTAAGTTTGGAGTATATCTATTAACCAGAGTCAAGGAATGTTGATAAGATAATCTTTGCATAAGATAATCTTATGCAAAGTACATCTTAAACTTCAGTCTGAAACTGAAACATCTCTACTGGTATCCAAAGCAAATGTTCCAAAACAATTTATCACCAACTGCCTAAATAAACAATTTGTAGCTGTGTTGAGGACACTGCTATCAAAACTGGTAAAAGAGTGGACTCGGAGCAGCACAGAAACATGAATAAGCCTGCTAAAATTACATAAGATTTAAACAAGTGCCTCCAAGAATACATTTATGAAAAACAAATGTAAATGTTGTGACTCTGCTCTCAAAATCAAAGACAAACAAGGCTAAATTATGCTCATGGGTCAGAAAGTGCAGATTAATAAATTACCACTGCGCACCTGACGTGCAGTGATTGTTCATACTGGTATGCTTCACTTTCAGCTGGAACAGGACACACAGAAAACATTAAGGGAAATTTTTCTTCATAAAAATATACACATAAATTATTGTTCTAGCCCAGCTGACAGCACGTTAAATTTTCAGTCTGCAACCTAGCAAAGAGACATCCATAGAGCCAGGCTCAGTCATCAAAACTACTCTGAATTTCTGACTACAGACATATGATGCATACAGACACTAACAAAAGTAAATAACTGCACTTCTCAATGTGTAGATTTTAAAGACAGAAACAGAAAAGTCGAAAAGTTAAAAAACAGGAAGATGCCAGAGGCAGACATGAATTTGGAAGGAAACGAAGACTCATCCTGATGCAGTGAAAGAGGAAGAGGCAACAGGACTGAAGGACTACTTTGCCAAGGAGGATGATTTGTTCAGCCTGGGGAGGAGGGGATTGAGGAGACATTGCAATCTACTGCTTCCTCACAAGGCAAGAATCTCCTCACACTGGTGACCAATGAGGGAACAGCAGGAAGATGTGCCAGGGAGATTTAGGTTGGATATTAGGAAAATGTTCTTCACTATGGTGGAGCACTAGAATAGGCTTCGCAGAGAAATAATCATGGTACCAAGCCTGACAATGTTCAAAAAGCATTTGGACAACATCCTCAGACACATGGTGTAAATGTTGCAGTTGTCCCATGCAGGGACAGAAGTTGGACTCAACAATTCTTATAGGTCCCTTCCAACTCAGGACATACTATGATTCTGTGATCTTATATTCTCCTTAGCTGTTGCCTTCTTACTGTTCTGAAAGTACAAAAAAGCCCTTTCTTGCTCCCAAATAAACCCTCTCTTCCAAAAATCACACAGGTCTCTTGCAAAGATGCAGAAGATTCTTGGGCATCTTGCACCTCTATCTGGATAGGCCTGCATGTGCCTCTGGTAACTTCCACACAGCCACCCTAAAGAGCACAAAACACTTTCGTCCTCGCTCACTAGAAATCACCACTGTCTCTCCTAAGGGGATATTCAGGTTTGAATCTTTGAGCCACGGAGTTCTGAAATCACAGCAAATCCATATTCCTGCTTTCCACACAGATGGTCTAAATGCACCTTGCATGAAGGTCCTTGTAGGAAGATTTTAACACTGATGTCTGTTGTCACTCACGTAGCACTGCCAAAGGCAGAGGGGGGAAAGGGGACACTGCAGCTTGATGGGAGTGCCATGGACATCAATTTGGCAAGTTAATGTACTCAAAAGCATTATAAAATGCCTTTGAGATTTCCCTTGTTCAAAGTAGTTATAGCTGGATCATGCTAGAGTCAGCTTGAAGAACACTGAGCAGTAAGTATCTCAGTAGATGGTGAATCTGGTTTCGAGCCTGAACTCAGAATAATTTTTCATGTATTTGTTGTTTAAGCATGAATCTTGTGCCCCTACATCAGGACTTATTTGTATTTTTAATAGTCCGATCCATAAAACAGAGAGCTAAGCAGCAGCATGGCAGAGCATGGGGTATTTGAGTTATAAAGCTAAATGCACACACCTCAGATGATCCATTATGGATGAACTAGTAACTCTTTCCAAAATGCAAAGCCAGTTGGTTTTATAAAAGGCTGTTTGACACAAGTTAAGTTTTGAGAAAGTAGTCTTCTTAGAAGTAAACTTTCCTAGCACAGACAAGCTCTCAGCTTAGAAACAGCACATGGCTAGAGGTTAGCAGAACACATTATTTGACTTCTGGCAGAACCTCAAAGTCTTTCCCCCCTCCTGTGGTCTCCAGTAAGAATGAAGACATCAAAAAATCAAAGTAAAAGGACTGGAAGGCAGCATCCTACACCAAAGCTGTGCAATGACATGATTTCACAAATCTTCCAATACCAATACTTTGCCATGCCAAAGGCTACAAATGAAACAAGACAGATATTTCCGGGACTTCTGTGTAACAAATTACAAGCTCCAAAGGCTTCTCTTTAAGCTTTCTGTATTTATGAAGCACAAGGCACGTACAGTTAGTCTAGTAACTCCTTAAAGAGCTTTGAACTCTTTCAAGGGCTTAGCTTGACATACTGATTATTTTTTTAAAGCTTTCACTAGATCAATTTCTGTCACTTCATTGCATCACTTCAGTTCTCCAACAAAGCAGATCCTATGTATTTTTTTATTCTTCTGAAACACCCTGCATCTCCCATATTTTCAGAAAATACAAAAAAATAACAGTGGTGCAGGGACTGGGGAAAGTGACAGCCTTAGGAGAATACTTTAGGCTAAAATGCGTATTCTAAACCAAAAGAAGAAACACCACATTAAGTATAAACTTGCAAGTAAAGTGGAAAGTTTCAAATGTCACCTTGAGAAGTGGATGGAAGGCAGGTGGCATTCATCAAAACATCAGAAATACAAATACTGCTTCTGAATAGTCAAAAAAGTTAATATTTCGAAGATGTAAATAAAGACAAGGAAGGTAGAGGAAATATTTTTTCTTCTGATATTCTAAAATATGATGCAAAAAAGAAAAAGCAACTTTGTCTCATTAATATCAGAAACCTACCTTCACAAAAGACAGAAAATAGTTGAAAAAGTGAATGTTGTATGAAATTCATTTTGGGGAATGCGAGCAAAATTTTCTAAAGCAAAATCAGATCAGAGTGGAGGAGGGAGAAGAAATTAGTGTATTACAGGGAACATGCAATAGTTTCTTGTGCTATTCTACACCAATATATTCTGATTAAAGAAAATTACATTCTGGGCCTGAAAAAAGCACTTTAAAAACCCCCAAATCAAACAAATAAAAAACACCCACCCAGGTCAGCAAACGGCTGAAGAAAAACAATCTTTCTTCCAGATATACATACATGACAACTAAGCCTCATTTTTAAGAGTGACTTATGCAATCCAAAACTTTGTAATTCAAGTTTCTGAGAGAAATTTGTTCCACAGCACAAAGGAGCTACAAAATTTAAAGAACACCATTAAGAACATCACAGAACTAACACAGGGCTGTAAATGAAGACAGGTGTTTAGAAATAATTTTCCATTTCCTCAAATTCACAAACTACTTTCCTAGGTTGTTTTTTTTTTTTAATCCATTTAAGATTAATAGCAAGTGCCTCTAATATTTTCTTTTCAAACAATCACTGCATTACAGTGACACACTAAGTTATCCCCTTATGAGATTCATTGATTCTTCTTCTGTAGTGCACACTTCTTTTGCTTGAACAGAAAGAAGAAAGACTGCACGTGGGCCTGAAGTTCAGCCAGCCAGCACCCTCTCTGACAGTGACCAGCAGCAAATGCGTAACCAGGAGTATAATATATATATTCTCCCAACATCCAAAAAACTCACAGATGGACTTAGTGAGTTTCACAACTCAGTTGCCATGCAATCTACCATAATTCCTTTAAAACAAGAAAAAGGGAGAACAAGGACAAAAACCCTAAACCCTGTCATTTAACACAGAACAGCTGTTCAGCTTCACATAGTGAAATATAAATGGTAAAGCTGTACACTTCATGTGGAAGACTAAGATTACCAGAAAATATCACCTAATTCAATATCTTTGTTTGGGTTGTTTGTTGGGTTCAAGGGTTTTTGTTTGCTTGACTTTATTTTTTTAATCACACTATATTGAACACATTTATCTGAAGGTAAGATCAGCATTAACACTTATTGTAGCATAAAGTTTAAAATATATTTGGAAGTAAATTGGTTACCAAACATTTCATGGACATTTTACTTGCTTTTTTTTAGTCTTTAAAAAATAGTAAAGAAAAAGAAAATGCACCTTAGCTCAAAGTGTGTCCAAGAACTGTGTGGATGTATAGGCTCAGGGAGAATGATAAAGTACCTTGGAAATTTGCAAAAAGAGTTTCTGTCTGCAGCAAAACAATTCCTTAACATAGTGTGTCAAGCTTGTAAGCTTGTAATATAAAGGTTTACTATCAGGGAGAGAAACATGAAAAAAAAACCTTTATGGATAGCATTAACTGGGTAATTGAGAACACATGAATATAAAAAGGAGGCTACAACAAACTGACAAAATGAAAATGTGCTACTGACAGAGGGTTAATATTAGCACATATAGCTGTGGCTTTTTACATGTAAGTGAAAGAGAAAATACATCTATAGGCAAATACCTATAGCGTGTGGCAGGATCTACATCTGAAAATCTGAAAACATTTCCTTTCTGGAGATAATAGCAAAAATGAAAAAGAGTCAGATCTAATATGACTGATGCATTAAAAAGGCCAGTTTGGAAAGAATACTTTGAAAACACAGAATTTACTTTAAACCCGAAAAGAACTTGGCCCTTACATATTTGCTACAGGACAAAGAGTTTTGAATTATTTAGCACTAGTATCTTTCTACTTAATTTCATCTTCAGTGATGGGGTTTTTTTTCTTATAAATTAATTTAATTTAATTAAGTAAATTACATTCTCATTTAAAAACTTAAAAATGCTTATTATGATCCAAGTTAAAAGGTCCACAAAATTCACCATGATGTCTCCAGCTAAATACTTTCGATAGTTTCAACAATTGCTATGGCATTTTTCTACTACTTTTTTGTAAAGGTTAAAGTCAGAGAAAATAGCCACAGGAAAACCTTGTATGTGTGGCATTAGCCCAGAAGCAACATTCATCCCTTCCTCAACAATGTTGCTCCTGAAGGAATTTTCATTCACAGGGTTTTTTTAAAAAAAAAGACTGAAATATAAAATTTAGCTGAGAATGAACCAAGATAAGACTGAAAAACAGTAACAAACACAGGTAAAGTTTTTTCATACCCTGTTTTTTGACAAACAAACCCCAAAAAACCTCATCTTATTAAAAAGCCCAAGCCAATAGAGCATCTAAAATTTACACGTTTTTAGGGAAATAAAGGTGTACATCTTGCCAAGATAAAAAATAATTAAAACCCAAAAACATTAGTCAAGCCTTCCACGTTAGTAACCTACGTGTAAGAACACAAATATCTTACGGTTTATCTTACCTTTTAGCCAACCACAGTTTGGTTCCTATACACGTAATGATGTCACCCAGTGTCTGCTGAAAGTCCAAAGTAACAAGCTGGTTTGATTCTAAGTACGACTGCAGCAAGTGAAAAACCTAAATAAAAAAAAATAAAATTGAAACTAGAGTTTCTAGTCACTGCTCTTCCTCCAAATAACTGTAAGACGGAAACAAGCACCTGCAGAATAAACAACTATTACTCAAGGAAATGCCTACATTCATTTGACATAACAACAGATGGAATCCTTAAACTGCCTGGTCTTTAAAATACACTTTTCATAGTAACTGAACAACAAAACAGAGAAATTGTTGGAAGACGTTAGCCTCCATGAAGCAAGCAGAGAACAGTCTGATGAACACCACTTGCACTGGCCCGTGCCAACTTAAGCATCCCTCAGCTTTCAACCTTTTCCTTTTTGTGTTGCCAACACAACTTTTCCACTGAGCATGCTGGTAGCTTGTCCCACTGTGTGGAGTGGGCCTGGTGGCATCCTACAAGTACAACCAAGAACACAGCAAAGGGCCTTTGAAATCCACATACTGAGTGAAAAGCTTTTTAAAGGCAGTAGAATTATCATCCATAATCACTTTGAAGTGCTGACAGAAAAGCATGTTTATTCCTGCTCCTGAGATCCTTCATTCAGGGCTCCGGTCAAACACAGTGGTCAGCTGGGTTTCAAAGCAAAGGGAGATGCTCTCACCCTTCTCTGTCAAGGACAGAGAAAACTGAGCTCCTACACTAAAGCTGTATATCAACTCCACTATCTCCTCTGGAGTTTCACACAGAAGTCTAGTAGATATGTCCTAGCTACCTTGAAGGGAAGAATTCAAGATACCAAAATAGAAAGCATGATCTGTAGCTTTCTTGTCAGATAGTTAACAAAGCAAATAATTTATCGTTTTAGAGACCTTTCTTTGCAATGTACAAACAGGTTTTCTGAGTAGCATTTAATATATAGAAAAGTGTCAAGAAAAAACTGAGTTAAAAAAGATGTATAGTTATTTACTTGACAAGTACAAGAAGTAAAAACTGGATAATAAATGAAAGCTGATACAAACTGCACAGTGGAGAATGACTCTCCAAGTCCAGACCCAGTAGAGCTCATCGTCTCTGAATATGGGAGAGAGTTCACTTTTTAACTTTCCAATTCACATGCAAATGAAAAGTCAGCACGTGGTTCTAAATGAACAACTTGTTGATACATAGATCAGTACTGAAGCCTAACAGGAAAGATCTTGCTTGGTTAAGGAGTTTTACCCACGTATTCAATTTGGAAGCTTTAACAGGGTGCTAACTCTTTCTCGCCTTACAGCCTCCAAATTTGAAATTGTGTTTGCCTACACAGGTAACTTACATTGATAAACATGACAGGGTTTCTATATGAATTGAAAAAGTAAACCCCTTATTATTTATTAACACTGGTGATGTGCAGAATTTAAGAAGCTTTAGTTATCAGACCATTTCTGAAAATAAATACATGAGCATTTTACACAGAAACACTCTTAACATGGGAATATTAGCACTTCATACTTGCCAAGTGATAACTTCATGACTAATGGATCAAGCTGAATTCTTTGCTTCACTTTGGGAAAAGAAACCTTTATATCCAGACTTTTACATCTTAGATCGTTGTTTCCTGCATTCCCGCCGTCACTTGCTCCCAGGGTTATTTTTTTGTTTGTTTGCTTGTTTTGGAAACGCAAGCACTGCAGCATAGCATTATCTTGACACAATTTCATCTGGGTTAATTTTTGTGAAGCTATTCAAGTGGAAAAACAGTTGCAACAGTTTCAAATAAGTATGGAAACAGAACAGAAGAGATGTTAAGAGACTATCTAATCCATACAAACACTGGAGTAGGGTCTAAACATTCTCTGATGAAACAAATGCCTGACTGTCCTAATGCTGAAAACAGCCAAGAAACCAGATTCCAAAACATCTGTATGCAACCTCTTCTAGTGTTTCACCTTCAAAATCCTAGCTCTTGAGGTAATGTGTTCATCCTCACTCCCACCTCTGCCCTCACAGTAAACAACTGTTCTCTGGACACCATTCAGTCAGCACAGATTCTTTCCGAGTGAGGTGCAGGTCCGTATTAAACAAAGATATCCCAATGGATCTTTTTGACAGAAACAATGGAATAATCGCTCATCTCCCTGTGTTAACAGGTGCTCTGCAGACAAGAGACATCTTGGAAAGACAGCTGTCTTTGGGGTTTTTTTTAAATCTTCCCAAGTCCTCTGTACTGAACATAATTTTGTTGTTGGCAAACAGTTTGACCAAGAGAATTTTGAATCTTGATCTGTTCCTACAAAAGGCTTTGAGAAGTACAAGCTTGCAAACATTTAAGAGTGTTATCAGAGACCTGCACCTTGAATCCTCTTTTTTAGCTTGGTATTGCCTGTGCAACTGTCTGCTTATTAGAACAGTGTATGTAAGTATGGACTCAAAATTTAACCTTTTGCATGAAAAACAATGCATAAAGTTTCCACTACTACTAATTTCTCTTTGTGGCTTGCCCTCAATTTCTGTTAGCTAATGGACATGATAGAAGAAAAGAGATGAGAAAGGAAAATAATGCATATGCAGAAGCTCTTCTTACTGCCTTTTACATCCTTTGCTAAATGAAAATCATTTGGTGTCTTAACCTTTCTCATTTTAGTCTTCTGTGCTTGTCTTTATTTCCAGGAACAAGAAGGGATTTACCTCAAAGCAATAATACAAAATCTGCTCCACAGTTATGAAGAGGCTATTGTATTTTTCCTAGAAGCTTAAATTAAGTTAATCTCTTCAACTTTGAAAACAACTCCCAGAGCGTCTCCCTCCTAAATACAAAAGAAACCTAAGTAGTTTGATAGTTCAAGTAAAAGGTCTTGAGAGAGGGAGAACTGTGCATACTGAGTAGGTCAAACTTGTGGATTTAAAATAGTCCAGGTAGGAAATTCAGTACTGCAAATGGAATCAAAACTCCTCTTCAGTTCAGTACTTTATCCTTACCATTCAGAACGTCAAAATCAGAGGGAACGACCCACGTTTAGGCAGAATAATTAGAAGGCACAACCTCTAAGAGTTTGATTCACTCTTGAAAAACATTGGCATTCACCAAAAGCAATGTTCAACTACTACAGTTTACCCAGGTCCAAATTTTGACATAAGCAAAATACTGATGTTCTTACTATTTCACCGAGAGCCCCATTTCTTCAGGTCCTCTCACCAAATTTTCGAGACGTAGAAAGCTTTCCCCTCAAAGGAATTAATTTTCAGCATAAGATTTTAAAATGCCTAAACTAACTTTGAGATTTTAATTAATGTCCACATGTTTTATTCAAAGTCTCATTTTATGTAAAATGAAAGTGGAGGCAACCAAAAAGCAATCCGTGAAAGTAAACTCCAGTAGTTCTTTGATTCCATCATGTGTGACAAGTCATCGTTTGGCTTATAGTTATACTGCTGCAGCTTCCATCATCTAAGAGTACAAGTCAGGCAGTGCTTGCTTGGGGAGGTAGCAAGTTTTATAGGACTGTTCAATATAGATAATAAAATAGGCAGACTTTCCAGGTCATGGCTCTCCTCAAGTCCAAAATACTCCAAGATTTAAAATCCTCTGCTAAATTCCCCACTTGCACATAAATGCAATAAGGTCATGGTGTTCCTTTTATCTGTGAGACTGGATTTTTTAAATTACACTAAGGCAATAGATAACATTAAGCAGGACCGTAGCACTAAATTTTCAGAGGGCAGACTTTGAAATGTTTAGAAGGCTGGTTGGCAAAGTCTCCTGGGAGACAGCACTTGAGGGCAAGGGAGCCCATGAGGGCTGGGAGCTCTTCAAAAAGGAGATCCTGGCAGCTCAGGAGAAAACCATCCCCGTGTTCTGGAAAAAAGGACGGCAGGGGAAAAAACCAGCTTGGTTAAGTAGGGAAATCTTGAGTCAAATTAGAAAAAAAAGGAAGATTTATAGGCTCTGGAAGGGGGGACAGGCCTCTTGGAGGGACTACAGAAGGGAAGCGAGGCTATGTAGGGAAAAAATCAGAGGGGCTAAGGCTGAGCTAGAGATCAGATTAGCTAAGTCTGCAAAAGACAATAAAAATCTTTTTATAAGTATATTAACAGTAAAAGGAGGACAAGTGAGACCATACAGTCCCTTTTGGACTCAGAGGGAACAGCAGTGACAGGGGACGAGGAGAAGGCTGAGGTACTTAATGCCTTCTTTGCCTCAGTCTTTAATTGTAAAGAAAACTGTTCCCTCTGTGTAGATACGTGGGAAACAGAGGAGCAATACGAGGCTCCCATAGCCCAAGAGAAGGTGGTCAGAGCCCTGCTTGGCCAACTGGACACCCACAAGTCCATGGGGCCAAAACCCATCCTAGGGTTTTGAGGGAGCTGGCGGATGTTTTGGCCAAACCCCTTTCCATCATCTTCCAGCAGTCCTGGAAGACTGGGGAGGTACCTCTAGACTGGAGACTGGCTGATGTAGTGCCCATTTACAAGAAGGGTAGCAGGGAGGATCCCGGGAACTACAGGCCTGTCAGTCTGACCTCAGTGCCAGGGAAAGTCATGGAACAGGTGATCTTGAGTGCTATCATGAAGCACTTACAAGAGAACCGGGTGATCAGGCCCAGTCAACATGGGTTTACCAGAGGCAGGTCCTGCCAAATCAACCTGATCGCCTTCTATGACAAAGTCACTCGGCTGCTGGATGAAGGAAAGGCTATGGATGTGGTCTTTCTGGACTTCAGTAAAGCCTTTGACACAGTTTCTCACAGCATTCTGCTATGGAAACTGGCAGCCTCTGGCCTGGACAGACGCACACTCTCCTGGGTAGAAAACTGGCTGGATGGCCGGGCCCAGAGAGTGGTGGTAAATGGTGTTAAGTCCAGCTGGAGGACAGTGACAAGTGGTGTTCCCCAGGGCTCAGTGCTAGGTCCAGCCCTGTTCAATGTCTTCATCAATGACCTGGATGAGGGCATTGAGGGTACCCTTAGCAAGTTTGCAGATGACACAAAGCTGTGTGCAAGTGTCGATCTGCTGGAGGGTAGGGAGGCTTTGCAGGGGGACCTGGACAGGCTGGACCGCTGGGCAATGTCCAACGGCATGAGGTTTAACACGGCCAAATGCTGGGTCCTGCACTTGGGGCACAACAACCCTATGCAGAGCTACAGAGTGGGAGAAGCCTGGCTGGAAAACTGCCAGGAGGAGAGGGACCAGGGGGTGTTGGTCGACAGCCGACTGAACATGAGCCAGCAGTGTGCCCAGGTGGCCAAGAAGGCCAATGGCATCCCAACTTGTATCAGAAACGGTGTGACCAGCAGGTCCAGGGAGGTGATTCTCCCTCTGTACTCGGCACTGGTGAGGCCGCTCCTTGAATCCTGTGTTCATTTCTGGGCCCCTCACCACAAGAAAGATGTTGAGGCTCTGGAGTAAGTCCAGAGAAGAGCAACGAGGCTGGTGAAGGGGCTGGAGAACAGACCCTATGAGGAGCAGCTGAGAGAGCTGGGGTTGTTTAGCCTGGAGAAGAGGAGGCTGAGAGGAGACCTCATTACTCTCTACAACTACCTGAAAGGTGGTTATGGAGAGGAGGGAGCTGGCCTCTTCTCCCAAGTGACAGGGGACAGGACGAGAGGGAATGGCCTCAAGCTCCGCCAGGGGAGATTTAGGCTGGAGATTAGGAGGAGGTTTTTCACGCAGAGGGTCATTGGGCATTGCAATAGGCTGCCCAGGGAGGTGGTTGAGTCACCTTCCCTGGAGGTGTTTAAGACACGGGTGGATGAGGTCTTGAGGGACTTGGTTTAGTGTTAGATAGGAATGGTTGGACTAGAAGATCCGATGGTCCCTTCCAACCTGGTTGTTCTGTGATTTCTGTGATTATTTTTCTTTCTTACAGTTAGCTTTACGAGAGATTATCACTGTCTGTAGAGGGAGGTTTGTGAAGACTTATACAATGACAGTGAACATCTTTTAATTTTACATTAACAAAGCACCAAGAAAGCAGCCTTGAAAGCATTATTGAGATATCGTGACCCTTTTCTAATAAGACTGAAGACATCACCCAAGGTATTGTCCACAGTCCTGCTGAACCCTGTATTAAAGATGGCAAGTTGCTGGATGCTCACAAACCTTTTCCTTTGCTATGCAAGCTGTCCGGAAGTCAGGTTAATACACCAGCAGGACTCTACAGACTGCCCATCAACGAGGGCAAGAGTTATTAAAACAGTGCAAGTCATGGGACATTCAGATGCTTGGATACATAACGGGGAACAGCGTCCAGTGACTTTTTTTAAAAAAGCAAATATTGAAATGATTAGATATCAATGCAATAGTATGAAAACTCGTATAAAACACAAAATTTAGCAAGTGACTAATTTTTTTTATGCCAAGGGTTCTCCTGCATACACACAGAGACACTGCAAATAAAATACAACCTTTTAACAGCCACAAAGTTGATCTACTGTGACACCCTTGCTGTCTAACTAATTAACATTTTGTAGCACTAGCATTAATTTTACAGGAGAAACTATGGTTTCTAAAATTTTCAACAAACTTTTAACTTTAGACAACAAATAATGATCAAGTGGATACTTGGTGTGCATGACCACATTTTGTACTTGAAAGAAAACATTGCCTTAAACATGCTGCTGAACAAAGTGCCTTTTTAAAATAATCAGGTTTTCCAAAACCACATTGAAGATTATATAATTGCAAACTTCTCAGTGAAGTAGCAAAGTTAAACTTTCCTCCCCTTAAGCTGACCTGAAGCAATAAAAACTTCTGTATGCATGCCTTCAGCTACGTTTGGATGAAATTAAGTGTAGAGTACAAATATTCACATTCTTAAGTGCAAGACTGAAACAATGTTCCCAGTGTTCATTTCAGTGTTTCTTGGGGGAAAAATAAAAAGCAAACTGACATCACCCCAAACTGTACATTCTCAGCATAGATCACTTAACTCCCTAAAAAAATACAAATAATAAAGATGTTTTACCAGCTGAAAGAAAACAATGTGTAAATACTAAGCTTAGAAAAACATGCCACTCACCAAGCTATGGAGGTGGAAGGAAAAAGTAAAGACAAAAAAGGGTGTTTGTGAAATGGCAGTAGTAGGGGGATTACTATACTAAGCTAAATGTTGTTTTCAGAATCAATCCTTCAAAAACATTTACCTAAGTATTAACACGCTACTGAGAAATCCTCCAACATTATTTTCTTTTCTTCTCTCATTTAAGGCAGATAAAATTTTATTCTTTTTGGATCATAAATCTAACTACAAATTATCTCTGTATTCTGAAGGTGAGAGCAAATTTCTCATTCTTTTACTATGACCATGTAGATAAAAACAGGCAAGCTGCTGTGACAGGTGAAGGCACTTTTATTATGACAATAAAATGTTCAAAGTTATAATAATTACCTCTAGGGAAAAAACAAGTCCTAAAAATCATTTTTTTATTAAAGATGAAAATGCCAGTGCTATCCTTACAATGGAACTAAAAATTTCAACCAACTCCCTCCAGCTTTCCAAGAAGATATATATATATAAAAATAGATAGGACAGTTCATAACTATCTGGTTACCTTTTGATATTGTCCTGGATCTGAAAAATCTGTATTTGTGGGGGGAAAAAGTAGTAATTATCACCACCAAGTATGGTATGAAGACAGTCCCTGCTGTTCATGTTACTCTCCCAAACTAAAGCAGCTAGGCAAGTTGCAAGGTAATACTTGAAAATTAGTACAGAACCACAGCACACAAATGTATTGCATTGGACAGCACTGGTGGTCTCACGGTGTATGATTCATCCCTTGCCATAGTGAGCTTTAGGAACAGTGTGGATAGATCAACTCTGCTACAAATGCTAAGGTTTTCCTCCATTTGAAGTATTTAATTATGAGAAAAATAGAGAGAAGGAGATTTGGGGGGAATGGGGTGCAGAGTAAATATTCATAATTAGTTTCCACAGTTAAATGACAATTAACTGAAGAGACATTTCAAATATCCAACAATTTTCTTGCCATACCCAACCAAACATGAAGTGTTAGAAAAGCATCTTTAAGTACACTGTTCACATAGTCCTGGATCATCTATGTACACCAGATTATTACAGGCATCAATCTTTGCTCCTCCTACCTCCTTTCTTTTAAGTCTTTAATTTAATTATGGCAACTGCACAACTAACAGATCAGATGAACATTTCTGCCAAATATCAACTATATGATTGTCATATATGATTATTATATAAGAATACTACTTGCTTCCTCAAATTTGGTTTCATATGAATTATTAAATTCAGTATGAAGTTGAAATACTTCCCTTTAAAAGTATTTTGCTATAAACTATATAAAAATTTATTCTTCCTTTAAAGCAACAGCTGGTTCACAATTCAATTTTTCCATAATTTCAGCTTTGTTTTGTCAGCACATTTCATCATTTAATTACATAGTTTTGGTTTATTATTCATGAGAAAGTAGAGTCTTTAAATCCTTCTACCAAATACATCCATCAAAATTCATAAGGCCAGGTTTATAAAAGAATCAAGTTGTTTTAATTAAAATGCAGGCAAGCATGCTTTGGTTGAATTAAGAAGTTGTAAAATAAAGTACAAAAGTGTCTAAAGTTTGAATAAAAATACACCAGTTAACTCTGCACAACTGAGCAAGAACAACATAGCTGTTTAATAACCTGAAAGTTATGAATGTGCCATAACTAATGAAAGGTACAAAATGCTGAAAAATAGCAAAGTAGATTTCCTCTTAGTTATAGAAATATACCATAAAGCATCCATTATTAAAAATATTCTTAGAATTGAAGATAAATGCCTAGTTTTGTCTTAAACAAGCCAATAAATGTGAATTTTCACAGATCAGCATTCTTGTAATATCATCTTGTTGTAATATCATTCTTGCAATACCATTTTTGTTTTTCTTCAGTTTTTCCTTCCTATTTTAGTGAAGGTTAAAATGGATTCCAGCTTAAAATTTGTGTATGCAATTCAAATTCTGTATTAGCTGAAAACAAAAATGGGAAGTTTGCTGCCAGATAACATTATATTCATTACTGTTATTTACTTGAAAGTCCTAACTGAATTTTCTCTTAAAAGTACATGGTTTGCATGTTTACACAGAAATCTGATACTGGGTCTGACTTCAAAATTATTAGGACATTTTTACTATTAGAATTTAAGATACTTTAAGCTATCACACAGTTTAGAACCAAAGGTACATGTGCTGGGCAGAGAAGCCCAACCAAAAGCCTTATGGAGAGACTGGCTGATGAGAACATATAAAAGCCCAGACAGAAGATGGTCCTAAGAAAAGACATAGCTGATGGACAAGTAAGGGTTTTACATGCATCCTTCTCACAACAAGCCTGACTAGAGGTGAAAGAGAATACTGTGGAGCTGGTGGTATTATCACTCGACCTAAACACACTTATTATCTTCCCAGTTGAATGTCATCAAAACCTGAAAATCAAGAGAAAAGAATACACTAGACTGTGTTGGAAGTAGTTAAAAATTGTGCTCAGCCTGTACTGACTGGAACAAATAACAAAGTCTGCCCTACCAAGTCAATCCCCTGCCATGATAAAACCCCGCCTTTCACTGTCTTAATCAAGTTACCTACAAAGGATATAAAGTTTGCCCTCTCCTTTAAACAGGTTGGTTTTTTTCCTTTTTCTTTTCTTTTTTTTTTTTTTTTTTTTTTTGTGGTGGTGGCTAAATAATTTTAAACAATTCTTTCCCAAACACAACCTTGTAACACAGGTATCCTGCACACCCCCGCATGAAAGAGACAAAATGCAAATAAAAGACCAAGGTACACATCCTTGTTTACTGAATGGTACTTACAAGTAGGAAGAATATTAAAGGATACAGCTACCCCACTGACACTAAAAAGCTCACACATAAGAGACACGGTCAGTTTGAACATGTTTATATAAAGTGCTCAGATGTAGAGTGCTACTTGACCCCAAAGCTTTGCTGGTTTCAGCAGAGGTGATCTTCTGCCTCAGGAATGTCTGCACTAACACACAAGCTGAGAAAATAATTATAAGCAAGCAATAGCAATATGATACTTTTCGTTCTTAAACACATATTATAGAATAAATTGAAGTAAAATTTGCAGCTTCAGAAAACAATTTTCTTCTCTCAGATGATTATTTTAAATGTATAGAACAGAAAATACCTATACAGGTCTCTCTTTCAAACAAAAGAAAAATGTTCAGTATTTTTAAATTCTGAGGAATAATTTGTCGAATTAAATGTCAGGTAGCCATATTCATGAGAAAAAGAAGGTGGCATTTTTCAGGGTCAAATAGACTGGTCACTGGACTTCAGTAAAGCCTTTGACACAGTTTCTCACAGCATTCTGCTTCGGAAACTGTTAGCCTCTGGCCTGGACAGGTGCACACTCTACTAGGGGGAAAACTGGTTTGATGGTTGGGTCCAGAAAGTGGTAGTAAATGGAGTTAACTCCAGCTGGAGGCCAGTGAGAAGTGGGGTTCCCCAGGGCTCAATGCTGGGTCCAGCCCTGCTCAATGTCTTTATCAATGACCTGGATGAAGGCATTGAGGGTACCCTTAGCAAGTTTGCAGACAACAGTATGCTGGGTGGAAGTGTTAATCTGCTGGAGGGTAGGGAGGCTCTGCAAAGGGATCTGGACAGGCTGGACTGCTGGGCTGAGACCAATGGGATGAGGTTTAACAAGGCCAAATGCTGGGTCCTGCACTTGGGGCATAACAACCCTAAGCAGTGCTACAGACTAGGAGAAGTCTGTCTAGAAAGCTGCCAGGAGGAGAAGGACCTGGGGGTGTTGGTTGACAGCCGACTGAACATGAGCCAGCAGTGTGCCCAGGTGGCCAAGAAGGCCAATGGCATCCTGGCTTGTATCAGAAACAGTGTGACCAGCAGGTCCAAGGAGGTTATTCTCCCTCTGTAATAGGCACTGGTGAGACTGCTCCTTGAATACTATGTTCACTTCTGGGCCCCTCACCACAAGGAGGATGTTCAGGCTCTGGAGTGAGTCCAGAGAAGAGCAACAAAGCTGGTGACGTAGCTGAAGAAGAGGCCTTATGAGGAACGGCTGAGAGAGCTGGGGTTGTTTAGCCTGGAGAAGAGGAGGCTGAGAGGAGACCTCATTGCTCTCTACAACTACCTGAAAGGAGGTTGCGGAGAGGAGGGAGCTGGGCTCTTCTCCCTAGTGACAGGGGACAGGACAAGAGCCTCAAGCTCCACCAGGGGAGGTTAAGGCTGTACATTAGGAAAATATTTTTCACACAAAGGGTCAAAATTATCCCTACAGAAAAGGAATATGCAATTAAAAAAACCTGAAGCATACAATAAAAGTAACTTTATGTCTATAAAGCACGGCTAATGTGTGGGCTTAAATTGTAGGCAATCCAAACTGAATGCCAAGCGTAAACACTAATAATAATAATTAGTTCAGCTTTACAAAAGCAGTACAGAGGAAAACAGTTATAGTAACATCTATAAAGTAATTAATGTAAAAGGAACTCAGTGAGCTGTATGATGAGAGGGAAAAGACAATCCTCAGACAAACAGTCCCACTGTACCACAAGGTACAGGAGGATGTGGATACAGCCAGTTTCTAATAAGGAGTATCGCCTGAGAGAAGACAAGACTGTTTCCCCAAAACATACATCATCCTTCTTTTCTGTACATGATGAAGAAAATTTTTTACTTATCTAATGGCATACTGCTTCTCAATTTTTGTAGTCTCCTCCTGTACCCACTCCCTCATATTCCAAAGCTATTTTTATAGAAGAAGGTCTTGCAAGTGAGGAAACAGAGAGATTAAAGCGATTTAATTAAAATCTACAGGGGATGCATCCCAGAGACAGTCTTAATTCAGATCCTTTATGTTCCAGGTTACAGATAGTAAGGATGTGCATGAGAATTTAAATGAGGGGGAAAAATGACCGAATTATGCTTTAACTATTCTTTTTTGAAAGCACTTTGCTCTTCAAAGAAAACACAGGGAACAATACATACGTGTCAGTAAGATGTAGACTGCATGACCAAAAATGCACAGAAAATACAGACAGTGTTTCTTCAGAGTCCATCAGTTTCGGACCACTGATCTTTCTGAAGGTTTTACTGGTATCACATATATTCTGAACTTATTAAATTCATCAAAACATAGATAAAACTTAAACTACAGAAAATACATGAATCATGCTACTGCTGAAACTCAGCAGATTTTTGCCTTTCGCATATGGACAAGTTATTTATAAATTTTTACTTCCCATCAGGCTCAGCATGATGTCAGCTTACAATAACAAGTTAATGTTAATGTTTTCCAGTAATTTTCACAGTGCTGTTTAACTGCAAGTGCCCTAGCCAAGGTAAACTTAAGGGCAAGGAAAGGGCTAACTGCATAATCAGAAAACAGCATTAATGAGTTTCACATCTCTGTTTTTAACACTTGGAATACTACATGCAACATATTTCTCCTCTGTTCCCAAAGTTTAATCTCACTAGTCAGATAATTGTATCTCCCCCAAACAGCTAAAACATTCCTTCTGATTTTAATTAGCCATGAAGTTTCATTGTCTTGTGAATTTTTTTTTTCTCCTAGACAAACAAGCATCCTACACTATCACAGAAAGTGCCTAACTCAAAGCTATAAGACATTTCCTGAGCTCTGGTAAGCTCATGTACTTTGTTTTACGATCAGTATCATCATGTCAGACAAATGCTGCCTCTGCAAATTGACCAGTAACAAACAAGTTCCAAAGAAAAATGATGAGATTTGTCAGGGTCCTTATATTCAGAGGCATTAGAAGCTATTCATGAAGATCTGTTCTTTATTACTACTTTCCCCTTTCCTTCATCCACTCACATGCAACTGGTAAGATGTGTTTTTGAGTAAAGGGAATGTAAACAGCAACAGTTTTTATGGCAAAGAGGTTTTTTTTTTGAAAAGCAAGTTCTTCCAACTCATTTCCTTACTCAAGACCATCTTCTCCAACATTTGCACATTCTTGCCTTTGATTTTATATCCCAAAGGACTAGAGCTGTGTCACAGTCTCTAAAAACAGTTCTAAGCACAGTTTTGTTAACTCTGCTGTTGCTTAACCTTTTACTCACTTTGGATATGGAATGGCATAGAGGTTGCCTAGTTGCCTTCTGAACACAGCAGTGCCAGCAGTAGACGTTACCATGCCTACCACTTGCTAAACACTGCATCCCGCTGAAGTCTGACAGCTTCAGACCTCCTAGCCAGGCTTCTAATGAGAGCAAACTCTAAACTCCCTGCAGTCACATGAGTTAGGTTTTCAGAAGCCTGCTATTTCAATTGAGCGAATCTCACTCTTTTTTTACTGCAACAGCTCAGGGTGAACCAGCAGCTGATCTGCAGCAGCTGCAACACCCACAAAAGGGCTAGTGATGATCAGCTGGATGTGAACTGCTGTGCACAAGGCGTTTGCAGAGTAATGCCTGCAGAAATTCTCTGGCATTAGCATCTCAAAACCGGCAATGCACCCATTTCAGTACATGACAGATTTGCTCAAGGCAGCTGAAAACCATTCTGCATCAGTGATGCAAGGAACTACCAGGATACTTCATAACCTTTTTCTTGCAAATAAACACCAAATGCAAGGTGGTCAAAGTATCTCAATGGGGTTTACAGTGTCTTTCCACTTTGCAACCAGCACAAATTTGGTCTTGCCTGTGTTCATCTACACCCACCACTGCACACCAAGTATTCTGTATTTTACCACTGGCTGCAATTGAAAAAAACACCCACTAAAATCAATAGTTTTTTTAGGTAACAGATTAAACACTTTTTACTACCTTTAGTTAAACTCAACCTGATTTCACAGAGAGCCTGCAGTTTTAAGCCATTTCACAGTCTGAGTTTGGTAGAATAGAAATGAGTGGAAGCCACCGCATATGCTCATTCTACTTCATTCATAACCTCTGACAAACCATGAAAAAATCTATAAAAAGCTGCCAGACAGAATAGCTCCTCATCACATAGACCTTGGTCATCTTGCTAGGGATTGATAGTTTACGTTGAAGGATCATCACAACACTTTTGAAGCAGAAAAATGTACTATAGAAATAAAACTACAGTAATATTTAATATTATAAAGCATGATTGTTTCAAATAAACTCAAAACCTAAAAATATTTCAATTTGGCAAAAAGGACGACAAAATGATATAGATGATATTGTCAGAAGTTACTGAATCCATGGAGGTAGATCAGAGGTTTACTTAAACTGCATACAATTTCATGATTTAACCACACTTGGAAAACCAAGAGAACCTTATTTGAACCCAAATTTCCTTTTCCCCTCTCCAAACACTGTTAAGCCTTTTCTGTGCACTTCATCAGCATTAGAATACATTAAACATTATCAAACAGCTGCAAAAGGGGAGTCTAATAACAATAGAGTAAGAGTTTTTTATTCTAAAGGTCAAAATAAAATACTTATTGATGACATTATGCTTTTCAGTACAAAAAAAATAATCTGTGAAGAGATCCCCTACAGGCAGCACTGCATACAATTCAGTAACAATGCCAAGTATGGATGTTTTGTTTTACCAACCATGAAAGAAAAGAAAAAGTTTCCTTGAATTTATCACCTGTTCTCTATTTTAATCACAGTACAAACTGGAGAAATATCAGATCTGCCACCCAGAAGACTCATTTTTTCCCCACTTTTCCCAGGAAAATCAAGCAAACTAAAGAAAAAGACCCAAATCAAGCTTCTCTGGGAATTCAGTTATGCAAATGTGACAATAAATGCCTCCTGCTCATGACACATGACACCAAAATTGAATGGCATTGCCTGTCATCCAGGAACACCTCCAAAGTGTTTTATGCTTGTATAACTGCAATGCTGCAGTTGTTTTGAGCATTTTTGTTTTGAGGATTTTTGTTGCTCATCATGGTAGTGTAATTTTATTCAACAAAGTTGTTTCTGTAAAACCCCAAGGATCACAAATGTGGATAAACCCATTATAAGCCACATTCATGTACTAACTGAATGAAAAAATTCTCAACTTCTAAGCCTTTCTTCCCATTGTCCTATGTAATCTTTAAATTTATCACTGAAACAAAACTGAATTTAAAAAGTAACACTCAAATGGAACATTAATTCCTCTGAAAAGAAAAGGTTAATAGAAAAATATTAGCAAAATTGTAATTAAACAGCTGATGGAAAAAAGTGTCAATGGCAGTGGTGGTTACGAACACCTCTCAGTTTCTGAGGAAATCTGACTGTTAATATCAAAGTCTAGCACACTCAGAGAGGAAAAAACCCAAGGAATCAATGCAGTAATAATTTGAGAGCTGGTTATGATAAATTTAACAACACCTGCAACTCGACTTGGGAAATATTAATGATGAGATCATTTATTTGGACCACGTGATCATAGAAGTTCACAAATTAAAGTTCACATGAAATTAACTTCTTGTTCCACTGTTCACAAAGTATCACATTATACAATAATGCAAATAGCACTACATTTCATTAGAACCATTAATTCTTATGTCATATAGATTGAAATAACAATGGTGTATATTCAATGTGTCTGTCTGAAAGGTCTTTAACTTAAAAATAAGTTTTAACTATCTAAGAGCACAATGTGGCTTTTCAGAAAAATGAAAATTTAAGAACATGAAACAACTCTCAAATGTTACATTACTTTATAGTTCTATTTTCTTCTTTAATACACTACAGCGGTTTGAAATGCTGCCTGCTCAGGCATCCCACATGAGAAAGTAGTACTCAAAGGCAATTAGACAAAGTCCTGTCCTCAGGAAATGCTTCAGGACTGTCTGTGGTACTATTCTGCAACACGGGATACACACAATAAAGCATATGTTCATTATTAGAAGTTACAGTTATTCAGCAACAAGATATATATCTGAAACTTTTTACAGTATTACTATGTCCATCTCTACAGCTTCCTTAGGCTTTTCTTGGAAGCATGTACTGTTCACTAGATGGGACAATAGCAGCATTACCATGGCATACATGTTATTTCCATGAAGTACTAATTACTTTTTGTATTAACATAATAACCTAAAAGTATGAAGTACATAGAACGTTTCATATATGATACTGCCAATACAATTTAAAATTTCCTACTTGTCTTGAGTCAATCTGGGTCCAAAAGTGACTTCATTTCAAAGAGCAAAGGCTCTAGCTGGTATTTCTTACAGCACAAAATAGTCCAACAGGTAAAATTAGAATGAAAAGAACCAAGTGAAACATCCACTCAAGAACAGTTCCATTTGTATTTCCTTTGGAAAAAAGTGACTATCAATCTCTATAGTTTCCTGTTCTCATTGCCAGTAGTGGCTGTTTCACTAATGAAACAAGACAGACCAAAAACCAGAGAAGAATAAATTAAAGATTTTTTTGCCATTTAGAAATGTGAGACAAGTATATAATTGGGATTTTGTATGCTATAAAAGCATTTTATGGGGAACAAAAGAAGTTCGCTTTTCCTACCATAGTTTTTTTCTTTGTAGAACTGCAACTTCATATTATAAAGCTAAACAAATGCATGTGTTTGGACTGTGTAAAGGAAGAAAGAGTGCTAAGAAACTTCAACTATACTGAAATCAAAGTCAATATGAACTATAAATACTCAACAACTTTCGTCTAGGTCATAGGAATTCTGCACTTAAATAATTAAGTAATTTCTCACAGTAAAACAGAAGTTTTAATCTTATTGTTGGTGCATTTGCACTAAAAAACAACAAATCTGATTTCCGAGATTTAAAGCTTTCCCAACCTCCACTTCTGACAGAAAGACCTTTCTGCATCTATAGAAGCACCTGCATATATTCGAGTTTAAAAAAAACCCCAACAAACTACTGAATGAATGAGCTACTACAACCTGGAGAGATCTCGTGCCAAAACCAGATTAAGACATTCATTGTAGATGTGAAGATGTACTGCATATGAATGTACACTTCTTGAACAAAAGTGAATATACAGTTATATTTGATGTGCACTTCAGACAGTATGGTAATAACCCTGCCACAGTAAATTACAATCTATCAGGACAGCAGGTATTCATTTAAGAGAGGATGCAGTCCAGAACAGAAATATGGCTATGTAAGAACCTGAAACAAGAGCTGGTGGAGGGATTTGATAGTGAGGGTGCCAGGGGTAGCAGGGAGAGATACCAGAGGTGCAAGCCCAAGAAGGAATGAGGGAGGAGAACATAGAAGCACCTGCTGCTTATCATCCCTTCAGAAGCCTCCTTAGTTCTTCACTGGCTTGAAGCTGGGTGGGATGTTTCCACATTCCCAAACATCAAGGCCACTTTGATGATTCAGAGCCAACTGGCACCTTTTACAAAGGAGGCAGCAGAGAAAAGGAGGGACCCTGACAGGTGATAAATTTAGAAACATCCCTATCATCCTCTCAGCATCTCCCTTGCCACCTTCTGCAGTTAGACCACACCTAGGCTGTTACCAGAACCTTACAAAGGTTCTGAAGTCAAGTCTAAGAGCTGCCTGCAGCTCCACTGAAAGCCATATTTTTGATGTTCCAACTCAGAATCCACATTATCTGTTGAGGGTTTTAGCAGCAATGCCCAAGAACCACCTCTACCTCTCTAAAAAAAGCCCCTCCACCAGTGGATACAAGTATAACACAACTTCTTGTTTGTACTGCCCCGCATGAACTCTGTATGGTGTAGTTTCTTTATGTCAGTCAAATTTCTGTACAATCCCTCCTCAGCCTCGATACCAATTTACTGTTCTCTTCTGGCTCACAAGTAAAAAGCACTAGAGGAACAATATCAGAACGAAGCACTTCCAGAGTATGCCATCTGTTCAGAGTCACAGTAATTTAGCTCCTGAATTAAAAAAAGCCACTTTAAGTCAATTTTTAAGCCCTTTTTCTATTTTTTGTTACACTTCTTGAAATTCTTGCATCCTGGCCTTCAGAATATATCTTTACTGAGCAGTTATCCAATTAAAGCTACTCATCTCTCAATTAATTTCTCCCATCCAGCATTCTTTTAAATACCAGTTTTCCCAGCTTACTCCTCCTTTCATGGATGGTATATTCTGCTTTGTGAATAGGCTGAGAATGCTTCCAAAGACTAAAAAAGGTACCTTCTCACATATCTCACTATAGCCTGAACTTCTGAAAACACAGAGCATAGTAAAAATCCCTCACTGTTCATAAATATTTTTTATACATCTTCAAGCAGTCAGAACTTATCATTTTTAAAAGTATATCTGAGAACTGTATCCACAATTATCTTTTTTTGGCTCTGCAAGTTTATGGACACAGTTTCTAGATCAAAAGGAAGAGAAAAAAAGAAATCCTATGAGGGTGGGTTTGAAAACATGTGTTTGGAGATGAAGAATGAACTCCACAGAGTACTAAATTATCCACTGTACCACCTAGGAGAATATTACATCTTTGGTACACTTTACAAGTTTCAACTTTTTCCTTCCCAACTGTAAAAACATCCTGTGCCCGTGACAGAGTGATAGGATTACTTTCCTGACTAATCATGAGGGATAGTTCAAGACTCATAATACAAAACAGGTGCAAGAAATATGCATAGAACTGAAGATGTAAAATTTGAGAATTCACAAAGGTTCGATTGCTGTTCTGGGACTTCTAAATCGAATTAACCAGCCAGAGCCTAATATAGTTCAACTCTTTTCAGGAAGATTTAAATAGTACAAAGTAGAACACTGTGCCAACTATATTTGTTTTTAACATCCCCATCATCTAAGCAGAAAATAATCTGTCTATTATGGAAACCATACCTATAGGAGGATTTCTCTTTCCTTAGCTTAATCCTAACACCTAATAAAAGTTGTTCTATACAGCCACATTCATACACTGTGGTTTCAATTACTGCATGTCTACCCATGAATACTAGTTATGTCTTGGGTAAAGACCATACTAAAGAAGGTATCTGAACACCAGTGATGCTTTAAGGCTGAAACTGAACACCAGGCATGGCACCTCAAATGGCTGCACACACAGCCACCTTCAATCTGTGCTAGCAACATGGGTTGCAGGAGGTTTTATTCATTAAAAAGTGGTACTGCGTGCACTGGATTAGAGAGGCCAAAACATTTGCATAGCAACTCTTTGCCATATTCATAGTGTTAAGCAATCAAAATCCAGGGTGTTAGAGAGGCAGTGCATCCATCAAGTCATCCATTCCAATTTGCAGAGAGGGCAAATGTCACAATTGTCCCAGGCACAACCCATAGCAGTCTCTACTATAGTTATCTCTCAATTAAAAACAGGAGCAGCCTTGTTTACACTAACTGATGAACATTGCTTATTCTGTACTAAAACCACACTTTCTTTTTTTAAAGATGTGAACACAAGGTTTACAGTGACAGCAACTCTGAATATCCTTAGTTGCTCTAGGAAAGAACTCCATAATGACACAGAAACCGAATGAAAAGCTGTCTAAATCTATACGCTTTTGAAAACTAGTGACAAGTCTTAGGAAGTGATAAACATAGTATTTGGGAGCATTACTAATTACAGTTAAAGCAACTTCAAAGCAATATCCAGCTAGCAGATCTGCCTGGTCAATTAACAGTACCACATGAGGCTTTTCTTAAGCAGTTGGAAGAAAATCTATGGAAAAAATTCATCAATTACTTTCTTTCAGAGACTGCCTCCTCCCATTCTTGGAACCTAGCTGCGTTTCTGCTGCAGTGATAAATATAAATCTTGTTCTCAAATGCTAAATGCCTGCTTATATCAGTGTACCTCTATGTAACAGTTAATATGAATTTACAGCATAAAGACATGAGACAACTGCTCTGTTATTGCCAGCGACATATAAGTGAATATGGTTTCAGTTTGACATCAATATTTATTTTCTCTTTGTACTAATCTTAAAAGTAAGGCTTATCTTGAACACTAAAAACTGAACTTAGAAAAGAAACAGCTGGAAGGAAGTTTCATTGGAAGAACTTACAATTATAGCAGGTTTATTTCTTTGATCTGTAGATAATGTAATATTTGTTTACTATACTGAGTTTTTATAAGCCAATGTTGAACTGCTACACTTCAAACTTTACTGCCAAGTTAAATAAGATGTAATTCACCATAGTCAGTGTTTCTGTGCTACTGAGTAACGCCAAACAAACAACATGCTACTTTCCCACTCATTACCTCAGACCCTAGACAACCTTTGTCTTCAAAGCAAAACAGGAAAAAAAATATGGTCACTAACACCTCTGCTGGTAATTCACATTAACTACTTTTAGGTCAAGCTAACAAGAAGAAGCATACCTCTTTCTCTCCGCCACAAGGATCAACATGTAAGAACGACCTTCAAAACATAGATGCCTAATTTGTCTCCTGTTGTCATATTCTCACATTCTAGCCACTGGAGTCTGGCCTTTTATTACCTGTTCAGTCCTGTAATAAGAAAGGTCTCTTGCTTGCTTGCTAGCTCTTCACACATCGTTATTCTCTTCTTTATTTTCAAATGCTCATATTTATTTAAATTGAGTTTATTCCCCTGACTAAGTGTTGAGGTATTACATTAAACTCATAAAACACGAGTGTGATCATAATCTCAAATGCGCAAAGCTTGACCTTCCTTTGTAGAAAATTAAGCTAAAATCCTTCTCCTCTCAAAGGAAAGGAAAAGGCATCTACGTTCATTAGGCAAGTGCTGCTTTCATCAACAATAATTTGTCTTCATACAACTCTTCCAGATAATTAAACTACCTAACATATTGATTTTTTTTCACCATAAACTACTTCTTTTCATCAGTACTTAATTTTTATCTTCAACAAAGTCATATCCATACATCTCTGGCTCAAGAGTACTCTGAGCTAAGACAGCACATGCAGATGCTTCTTCGTCTGCTTGGTCTTAGTCATTTTTTCCAAGGCTTGTGCTATCGGTCCTTGCTGGCAGAAGCACACTGACTGAGATGAAGTTTCACATGACCCAGTCTGGCTATTCTCAGGTTATGTTCTTGTCCTGTTTTCCTTTCTGCCTTAATGGAGTCCACAGCCATTCTTTATGTTGATTCTTCCATCTTTAAATCACTTCCAGTTCTTTATTAATAATTTAGAACATCAGCATATCCAAAGAATTCATACAGATAATTCTACCATCACACAATCTTGCCAGTAAACTCCACAAAGCAAAAATAGAAACAGTAAATCACTTTCATAAACGTACAGATGGTAGGAAAATCTGCTAAGCAAGCATGCAGGGGTTTTAATCATACTGGCTTTTAATACAAGGATTCTAGATTCTTTCACTTTAAGGTATTTTCACTAGGAGGCTAATTCTCTAGGATGCTGCTATTCCCTGAAAAATATTAAGTGTAAATTTCTTGTCCCACTGAAGTCAGTAGGATATTTAATTTTGAAATTAATGTTAATTAATATAAAGGGTTATGAAGCCATTTATCCCCTTCTAAGTCTAATTTTTGTCACATGCAACTGACTAAGCTGATATGACTCAGTCTTTTAGATCTGAGAGACGAAACAGCGCTGCTGGATTCAAAAGCAAAACAAAGGAAAAAAAGGTTCAAAAACTCGTAGTAAAATTCCTTGCACAAGACTTCACATTCATATGCCAGACAGAACTGATGGAATTAGTGAACATACCCTCCCCCAAACCCTTCTTTCAACCAGCCTACTGCTATAATACCAATTTAGCTAACTAAAACTACAGAATTCTGTGAGAAAATTCAAATTGTAGAGAAAATTTGAATTTTAAGAGGAACAATTTCTGAAGAGTAACTGACTACTGATAGATGACATTCAAAACAACATTAAATAAGTGAATTTCTCTTTTTATGTTCACGATGCTTTAATCCTACATCAAAACATAAAATCTCTCTCCTCATCTGTCTCTTGCCACTTACACTTTGTATTTCTTTAAGAACAGGTCACATGCACCCCCTGGATAGAAAGAGATACTGTTATTCATTTGTGATTCAAAACACTGTCATAAGCTCAGGGAACAAATTTCGGGATAAATCCGTAGGAGTAACAAAGTAACAGCAGTAAGTGGGAAGACTGCAATGAGAAGATAAGAAACCATAAACCAGACCTCAGTTGGGAAGATAGGCAAGTGAAGAGTAATCTTCCTAGGGACCACAGCAGACCAGCTAGAATTTCTGTGACTTTGAATCACAGCAGTGACTAGAACCAGTCACAATAAAAAGGATTCCTGGTCACAAGTGGGGTTCCCCGGGGCTCAGTGCTGGGTCCAGCCCTGCTCAATGTCTTTATCAATGACCTGGATGAAGGCACTGACTGCACCCTTAGCAAGTTTACAGATGACACTAAGCTGGGAAGTAGTGCTGATCTGCTGCAGGGTAGAGAGGCTCTGCAAAGGGCTCTGAACAGGCTGGACTGCTAGGCTGAGGCCAGTGGCATGAGGTTTAACATGGCCAAATGCCAGTCCTGCACTTGGGGCACAACAACCCCAAGCAGTGCTACAGACTAGGAGAAGTCTGTCTAGAAAGCTGACAGGAGGAGAAGGACCTGGGGGTGTTGGTTGATAGCCAACTGAACATGAGCCAACAGTGTGCCCAGGTGGCCAAGACATCAAATGGTATCTTGGCTTGTATCAGAAACAGCGTGGCCAGCAGGTCCAGAGAGGTTATTCTCCCTCTGTACTCTGCACTGGTGAGACTGCACCTGGAATACTGTGTTTAGTTCTGGACCCTTCACCACAAGAAGGATGTTGAGGCTCTGGAACGAGTCCAGAGAAGAGCAATGAAACTGGTGAAGGGGTTGGAGAAAAAGTCTTAAAAGGAGCGACTGAGAGAGCTGGGGTTGTTTAGCCTTGAAAAGAGTAGGCTGAGGGGAGACTTCATTGCTCTCTATAACTATCTGAAGGGAGGTTGTGGAGAGGAGGGTGCTGGGCTCTTCTCTCAAGTGACAGGGAACAGGACAAGAGGGAATGTTTTTAAGCTGCACCAGGGGAGGTTCACACTAGGTATCAGAAAGAAATTTTTCACAGGAAGGGTAATCAGGCACTGAAACAGGCTGCTCAAGCACGTAGTTGAGTCATCATCCCTGGAGTTGTTTAAGATGGGTAAACAAGGTGCTCAGGGACATGGTTTACAGGCAAATAGGAATGGTTGGACTTAGTGAGGCCTTTCTAACCTGGTGATTCTACGATTCTATGATCCACCTGCAAAGACATGATAGCCTGGCAGAGGATTTTTATTCTTTTCTACGCAGTTGCTTGATTGCTTATACAAGTATCATTGAAAATTTCAATAGTCTTCATTAACAAACCAGCTTTCAGGTAGAAATGTTCCTCAGCAATATGTGCAGCTGCACATCCCACTGGGAACTTCTATGAAAAGCTTTATCTTGGCAGGAAAATTCATCTCCTGATGGAGGCAGCAAATGGAGGCATGAACATTTAGGTAGTTCCCTCTCTTCATAAAAATGCAGCAAACGGTGAGAGTCAATCAATCTTCCTTTCTTCTACTCTGTGCCCAAAAGATGCCAAAGTGAATGCAAAATGCACACCAGAAAGAAGGGATTGCATAGTGAATAAGGAAAGCAAATTTCTTTTTTACTGTTCTGTAAATCCCAATCTCAAGCTAAGCACTATGCAATTATAGAGCCACACAAGACCTTTAGGAAGTAGGTTAGTGCTTTCAACATTTAGGAATTGTCCAAAACAAGGCACAGAGAAGTTAAATGAAAACATGATGCGTCTTCTAATAAACTTCATTTATCTGATCCCATATGTTCTATAAATACAAAACTGTAGGCTTGCCAAAGTGAATGTGAGGAAGATCAAACTGATAATGTGTAAGTTAATGACCTAATTGATGTGAATATTCTTTCATTTGAAAACAAAATAACTTTAATAGTAAATACATCTGTTGCATGATTAATTGCAGCTGTCCAGTGCATTGTTCTCTGTATTAATAGTACGTATACTGTCATCTGAGTACAGATTTTCCCAGTGTACAAATGCAAGAGAGATTTCTGGAAATTAATGAGTACAACTGCAAGCTCCAGTCGTAGTGCTGCTATTCTACTGTAATAATAACAAGTAGATTCCAAGTTTATGCACATCACATAGCCTCTGAAATCCAGCATCAATCATGTTAACTGATTCTGACAAGATTAAAACAAAAGCAGAAGTCTAACATCTGCTTTCCTTGGCAAACCAATCTGGAAGTTCATCCATTTGGGAGTTTTACTCTTTAATAACTATAAATAATCTACAACTGGATGAATTAAATATGCTGCCTTGTTTTCTGGGCAAATTGTTGTTAAGATCCCTGTAACTTCTCTTACTTTAAAGCACTCAAAGGGAGAGGCTAAACAATTAGAGGAATCAGTAAGTCTGTATGCAGAGGTAGGGCTGTGATCTTGTTGGTATCAGGGAGACAGCATGGCAGATGTTTGCAGTGCTGCGATAGAGGGATACAGGCTCTTTAGGATGGACAGGTCGGGCAGATAAGAAGATGGAGTTGCTTTATATGTGAGAGGAACAGCTAGAGTACATAGAGCTCTGTCTGGTCATGGATGATGAGCCAGTTGGGAGATTACTGGCAAGGACTACAGAGCAGACCAGTATGGGTGACGCTACAGTGGGTATCTGCTATAGGTCAGCGTATCAGGAAGAACAAGTAGATGAGGCCTTCTACAGATAGGTAGAAGTAGCCTCATGTTTGCAGGTCCTGGTCCTCATAGGGGACTTCAAACACGCTGGTATCTGCTGAAGGACTAACACACCACAGCATAAGCAATCCAGGAGGTTCCTGGAGAGCATTGATGACAACTTCTTAATATAAGCAATATAGGAGAAAACAAAGACAGGTCATCTTCTGCACCTCACGCTCACAAACAAGGAATGGCTCATTGCGGATGTGGAGGTCAAAGGGAGCCATGGATGCACTGACCATGAGATGATGGTGGAGTTTCAGATCCTCAGAGAAGGAATCAAGGCAAAGACTAAGATCACACCCTTGGATTTGATGAGAGTAGATTTTGGCCACTTTATGGATTTCCTTGGTAAAGATTCAAGCAATTATGTCCTGGAGGGAGTACAGTCCAAGCAAAGTGGTCGATAAGGATCATTTCCTCCATGCCCTACCAAAGTTCATCCCAGCGAGCTAGAAGTCAGGCAAGCATCCCACAGGAGGCCCGTGTGAATGAACAGGAAGTAAAACTCAAATATAGAAAGGGAATATACAGGAAGTAGAAAAAGGGACTGGTAACCTAAGAGGAATACCGAGACACTGTCCAAGTATACAGAGATGTAGTCAGGAAAGCCGAAGCCCACCTGGACATGAATCTGTCTGAGATACTGAATGTCCTCTTCATCTCAGTCTTTACTAGTAAGGCTCATAGTCAGGCATAACGCAGGCCCAAATTTTCTTTCCCTAGCCAGGTAACCTTCTGGTACTCTATTTATATAGTGTAAGTGCAGAGAACATGTTATTTAAATTGTACATAAAAACTGTTTAAGGTTTCAATCAGTTATTTTCAATCCAAGTAAAATTCATGTCTATAATATTAAACTCTTTATTTGCAATAACAATCTTAAAAAATAATTTGATTAATTTACAATTAAGGGTTGATGGTTTACAGAAGACTATTTACAACACTAAAACTCACAAAACTGTAAGAATCAACCAGATTTAGAATAATGGAAGTAAAAATTCTGCAGTTTCATGAAGATGCCCCAATCACTGGCAGGATCAAAGAATCATTAAAAATATAAAGGGAAGACTGGCAGGCAGGAATCTGAAATGATCATCCATCCATCTCCTAGGCCCAGGCAAAATCTTATATACATACTGGCAGATCGATCTAACCTATCCACAAGTGCTGAACACTAACCCATCCTTAACGTTAAAAAGCAGTTTCAACTATTTAGGCACATTAGATTGTGCTAATGTAATTCATAGAGATGACAACTCATTCCTTTCAGATATAAGCTATCAATAGCTTCCATCTTCTAAAACTATGTATCTCTGTAGGAATATTTTGAAGGCTACAGCCGATTTTGGCCTTTACATTTTCCTCTCTGCACACTCTTGCTTCAAAATGCTTCTTTCTGCTTTGCATTCAGTAAAGAACCCCTAATTTGTCCAGGTTGGTGTGTCATTACTCTTTCTATCCATTCTGTGTTAGGTTGATTCCTGCTTTTGGAGATATCATTTCTTTGAAGAACTACTCAGTCTCCATAACTCCTTTTTCTACTTAGGGTTCACTGCCATATGATCTCTCTGAATTCTAAATGTAAGTGATCTTTGAACTTTACTAGTATTTGATTAATACTTGACTCTAACAAGTGTTTTGCTCAAGACATTCAGGTTTACTGCAAGACTACAGACAAACTGAAGACTGGAAGTTCTCATAAACAGGACTCAAAACACTCTTTACTAAGTGTCTTGTTCACTGTAGTTTTAAGAGATCCAGATAAGACTGTTGTCTATTAGATTAGACATTTCTACAAAAACCCAGACACGAAAAGAGAAAGCAGACCATGTCCTACCTGCATGGCTTACAAATACCATTACAAGTAAAACCAGTAAACTGAAACTACTAAACTTAAGTACAGGTTATTGAACATAAACCATTTATAAATTACAGCATAATTTTGAATTTCTCAATTATTCTGAACAGATGGAATATGTACTGCAGGAACTCCAGTCCTAAAGAGGCAAAAGGACAAAACCAATTTGATCCTCTGATAAAAATACCTCATAATCTTCCGAAACACTTTAAGTTCCTTGGCAACTGCTAAAAGTCAAAAAGTTTCACAAACATTAAAGGTTCCCTAGTCATAAATTTTGATACACTTCCAGAAGTCTTTACATAAAGCTCTGGACAAGCTATTCCACTGAGCTAATTAGCTAAAAAATCTAGATCTTAAAACTAATTCTTGAAAAGAATTCTTCTATAAAACATGTAAACCATAAGATTATTTTATCCTCATGCACATTCATATTCCTACATAAACTGAGCGACAGTTATCACAGTGGGGAGGAAAAACTATGTTTTCACATAACACAAAAGTCTTAATGTTAAACACAACAGATTTGCAAACACTGTCAAAAAGCACTCCTTGTCAATCTCAGCATTTTGAAAACCAGACCATGTTTGGACACGCTGAACGCTTCTTCAGTTATTTTCCTATAATTTAACATTTGTCTTCCAACAGATGAAATGATTACATAAGTCTGAAACATAACTGAGATACACCTTCAAGATTCATCACATTTGGCACTGCCACATAAGCTTTAAGTCTGAACAGTCTTTCCTGTTCAAGACTTGACAGCATATGAACACTGAAGTAAAAAAGTCATGCAATGAACCTCCTTAGCGTCTGACTAATGTGACTGAACAAAAGAAATGAAATTACTGAATTCCACTTTCATAAGACATTGGTCTTTGTACTCCTGGAAAAAAAAATATACATTTTATTGGTTTTTGCACAGGGGTTTTTGTTTTGGTTTGATATCAAACAGGAAGATAAATTCTTTACTGTGTCATGGAAATACAGTGCAAACACTTACAAACACTGCCAGATCACCATCTTTTCAAGTAAGCCTTCAGAGAAACAGCGCTTTAACTAACAGTCCAATAACATCATTTTCTACAATTCAATACGCCTTAGCAGCAGCTTTGCACATTCCACCTTACATACACAAAATGGAAACTGAAACCATGCATTCAGCAACCCTACTTTGCTCTTTGTACTATTTACAGGAGGAGCATGCTAACTACCTGTTGAACTACCTGGCATTAGCATTTTAGAAGTATGACATCAAACACCACTGCCTCCCTTTTTTCACATCCTATATTTCTTCTAAATATTTTCTTATTTTTAACTAGCAACAGATAGTGCAGCATTTCATTAGATTAACTGTTAAACAAAGCCTTACACAACCTTGTTTCACAAACCATAAAAGCAAAGCCCAAGACAAATGCTAGAGAGCAAACATCACCAAACTGTTATTGTACAATGACTTTTTTTTTGAAAGATGTCATACTCTGACAACACCAGTCTCTCCCTGGCGCAGTATTAGTTCCTAGTAGCTGTTCAAAACTATGAAAAAATCACATTAAAGTCCTAAAAATACCTCTTGTCTTATAGGAATGGAAAAGAAAGCTCCCTAAAACTATGCATAAGATTGTGTTAGCAACACTAGGTTAAAAATCAGACCATCCTTTGAGCTCTTTCAGAAGCAACCCTCCTTTATTATTTTTTTTCCAGGTCACTAAGAAGGCAGCAGTGGCTTTATACTCCACAGGCAGCCCACACACTCATGTGTGGTTGTAATCATTTTGGACTGAGAAAGTACTTAATTCTCTCTCTTGGAATAAAGCTCTCTTCCTAACACTTCAGGAGGTTCGGGAATTTTGTAACACATGACGGCTGCACAGATAATTTGATAATGACAATCCCTTCCTATGCAGATGCAGCAGCTCACAGGTCTAAGCACTTGCACACATGCAGGTACACAGACTGCCTTTCAGAGCAGAAGAGACTGGATGTGACCACATCACATCCTGTGACAACCTTTGCTGTAACCAATCATCATCCAAATCCAGGTTCAATTGGCTGAAAGCCTTTATAGGTAAAGTTGACAGTAACAGCTCTACAGGGACTTCATTCATTCCCATTCTAGTTTTTCCATAAGGTCATGGAAATAATATGCTGGAAAAGATACAGTAATGAAAAACAAAATAAAACTATACACATAACCCCCACACAGTTTACAGTGGAAACATGTACCCTACGTAGCTTGCCAACTAAGGCAGACTAACAGAACTCATCATCCACAATAACCCTTTGTTGCAGGATTGCTTGTGAAAAACAGGCAATAAAAACTGGTAACTTATTACCACAATATCTTCAAAAATCAAACAGTGAAACGACAGTCATAAACCAAAGGAATGATATATGGGGAGTGAAGAAACTTCTGATTCCAAGTGGATAGCAAGCCATCCTCCAGAATATTTTCACAAGAACAGTATAAAGTTTATCATAACTTGTACAGCAAACTGACAGGAAGCTGCTAGTGTAGCAGGAAACACAAATGAACTAAGATTTATGTATGTAGGTAAGTGAAGTCTTGATAGTGTTTGATAGGAATGGTTGGACTCGATGATCTGGTGGGTCTCTTCCAACCTGGTTATTCTATGATTCTGTGGTATCTACAATACCACTGCTGCCTGAAGTTCAGCTTTGCCTCAGATTTGGTCTGGGCAAGTCACAAATCTCTCTGCAGATATGTTTAGATAAAGATATTTGCTCTCAAAGCACTTTAATCTTTCAGATCTTTTAAACATTACATGAAATGTAAAAGCAGGTATTTACTGCTAACAGCTTTCTAATGATGGTTGAAATGTGCACTCTGCATTTATTGTCAAATAGATTCGACTCAAAAGCAGCCTTCATACACTTTCTGACAATGTTAAGCACAATTCATTGTGTGTCACCCAGTTGTTAAGAATGACCAAAAAAAAAAACTAGCAAAAACCACACAGTAAAAAACCCAAATACAACAAACAACCCCTCAAAACTCACTTGTAGAAGCGTTCCATGAATATTATTTTGACGTATGCAAGGACTGGTACAGTCTGGAAGCCCCTCCAGCAAGGACAGCACTGTATGTGGTACTTCATTTACCATAACAAATGGAACTAGGGCCCAACCTGACATCTCACGTGAACGGTACACAGGAGAGTGCCCACACCTAGAAAAAAGGAGAAATACCAATTTTGTCATCCAGCTGCAAATTCACTGCTTTGGCTAAAACAAAACAAAGGACAATGCAATCAAAACAAAACCATATTTCTCCCAAATCAAATGTACAGTCTTTCTTCTCAGTAGTGAGAAAGTATTTGCCTAGAAACATAAATCATACAAAAGAGTCATGTCAGAGGCTTTTTTCCTTCAGAAATTCTTAAGCTTACATAAAGTTAAAAAACAAAGAAATGAAGCAATCAAGCCATGAAGCAGGTCCCACATCATCTTTCTTAATCTTTACATTACTTATTATACAGCAATCATTCTCATGTATTATGAGTTTAGCTTAAAGCTATTCAAATCCATGCTTTTAATTAGATGTTTCCTAATGAACATAACATGGTGTCTACTGGAATTTCAGGACATATCTTCTATATGGAAGAGCTTTAATGCTGTATTGAGAAAGTGCCAGAAGAAAGTCAGATTAGCTCTTAAAAGAAAACTTCCATTTTTTAAACCAAGAACTTTTAAATTCTACTGCATAGTAAACTTAAATCTGAGAAGTGACTTGCCTCCAATCATTTCTTTAGAAAGAACAGAATTGTTAAACCATGCTTTCTTAACCAAGAGATTTTCACATGTAGATGTTCTTTCCAAACACATGCAATTCTGATACCATAATGAATGTCTAGTTTTTAATTAGCTATAACTGTATACTCATGAATGTTCTTTATTTTGTTCATGACCTTTTATAAATCTCAAGGAATTTGACACGTCTTCAGCAGGAAGAGTGGAAAATGGGTAAAATGCCAGGGTTTCCCCTACATGCTTCAGAAGGCATTTTCTACTCAAACACGATGAAATTAATTAGAATGGGTTTTTTTCTTCCAAGTAATAAAAAATGGAGCTGAGAACAATTTCTACATAAACTGCCCTTCAGGCAGTTGTAGAGAGCAATGAGGTCTCCTCTCAGCCTCCTCTTCTCCAGGCTAAACAACCCCAGCTCTCTCAGTCGCTCCTTTTAAGACTTGTTCTCCAGCCCCTTCACCAGTTTCATTGCTCTTCTCTGGACTCACTCCAGAGCCTCAACATCCTTCTTGTGGTGAGGGGCCCAGAACTGAACACAGTATTCAAGGAGAAGCCTCACCAGTGCAGAGTACAGAGGGAGAATAAACTCCCTGGACCTGCCGGTCACGCTGTTTCTGATACAGGCCAAGATGCCATTTGCTGTCTTAGCCACCTGGGCACACTTCTGGCTCATGTTCAGTCGGCTATCAACCAACACTCCCAGGTCCTTCTCCTCCTGGCAGCTTTCCAGCGAGGCTTCTCCCAGTGTGTAGCACTGCTTAGGGTTGTTGTGCCCCAAGTGCAGGACCAGGCATTTGTCCTTGTTAATTTCACATTATAGACAAAATTGTCTCAGCTGCCTAAAGTCTGGATCCACAAGAGAGACTGTCACCTCAGTTTTTATACTGAACGTATATAAGGCAGAAGTGCAATTCTAAAAAACAGAGACAAGTCTAATCTTCACCTGTATTCATGGCCTATATTGTTCTCTACAAGAACCTCTGCAGCTGAGTATTACCCCATACAGAAGACTGACTGGAACCCTCTGTTTAGCACTCTAAGGATCCTAAGTCAGGAGGCAATGACAACCTCTACTCCTGAGCAAACAAGGCCGCCCAGCGGGTGGAGAACTAGCCCTGGACACAGGGGATGCAGTTCTGTAACCTTCTGTGCATGAGGGAAATGCAAACCCACAATTACCACTCACCCAAAGGACAATCCAACCACCAACCTTCCATTGTACCACACACCTGCTGTACACCAATGCAAACTTCTCTTCTCATACTGCAGATTTACACAGAGTGCAGTGTAGTCATAGGAACCAACATCTTACTGGAAACTCTCAGAAGAGCACTCCTATAAAGTCATTATTAAGGCACAAAAGCATCACAGAAGTTTAAGAACAATAAAGTAACTGCTTACAGGAACACATATGGGAACACCTGGAATGTATTTCACATTGACAAGTAAATTCCCAAATCTGAGATGGGTTAACATTCCTACTGTTTCTTCTACATTTTTAAAAAAGTATTTTTTAAAAAATCTCTTTTTCTTTCAAAAAAATAGCTCCCCATCCTGCAAGCAACAGTATTGATAACATTTCAAAACCAGTTTTCACATACACACGCAAGATATCATGCCAAGTCACCACTAGTGACCTATCCCTGAACCTCTGAAGGCACTTATGTGTACATGTTTTGAAGGCACTTGGTTTCATTCCTGAATAAAGCAAGAAGTTAGCCAGAAGAATGTCAAAATGCACGCTGCTTTTCCCATGATCTGTAACAGTATCCTAGATTATGAATGGGCAGTTTTGACCTTACTGAGTCTCACTTAAAGGTATTCTTTTACCTGTAAATAAAACTAAACAGAATCAATTCTCAAAAAGCTAGAGGAAGTGTGAATGCAAACAAAGTAACTGATTAACACAAAACAATAACATAACCCAGTGCAGCAAATTTTTATTTACTGCTATATCAGCCTCCAAGATCAACTCTCCACTTTAACGCTGAGTCCACCATCTGATTTCTTAAATATTTATTTTATTTAGGATTGAACAATTATTGTAAGCAATCTCATAAGCCATATCAATAAAAGTCATTACACAGTTACAGCAATCCCTACAACTCAGTTTGTACCTGCAACAATACATGTTAAGCTTAAGGAAAGAAATACTTAAAGGGTCTTAAACTATTTTGGTATTTATCCCTCAGCAGTTTAGCACAGTGCCACCCCTGAGATTAGTTTCACATATCTGGTGGCAATTGTCTTGCCAGGATGTTGGCAGAAGGGAACAGGACCTCCAACCTTGGCCACTTCACCATTCAGACTCTATGCTTTCCCTGGCAACTATATGACTAAAACCTGTTGCAGGCTGCCTTTTCTCATCTTCTCTGCAGACAACTACAAGCAATGGAGTCTTGAATCGGTTTAGGCATCACTTGCATGTGTACAAACCTGTATTTAACTTGCTTTGTTTTCTTTGATTTGAAAAATATTTGGTTAAAGTAAGGAAGTATTTTCAGTATGTGACAGTTTCTTTACATGCAGATTGTATATAAATAGACTTTAAAAATCTAAAAATTAATTTAATTTTTATTCTATGTAAAAACATACAGTATGCCAACCTAATTATTATATCTCAAGGCAGTAACAAGCAGTGAAACTCACAAAATCCTCACATGATACACTTCCATTAAATCTTGAGGGCTATTAACAATTGTTGAAGTAGTACTACACATTGAACTCGGTACTGTTTATGTAGGTGCACGAGGTATTGGATGTAAACATGTTTACTTCAAACAGTCCATGATCAAGAACAAAAAGGTAATAAATCTGATAAGGTTTCACTTTGTGTAACTGAAGATTCAATGGATTTCCACTGGTCTATTCCAGTTTTAACACTTAGATCCTGAACAACCTCCCTAACTGACATAATTTATGACCAATGCTCATAAGGTACAAAGTTTCTATACTCCTCTGCACACATCAAAGCATCAGATTTATTACTCTGGCTACAAATAACAGAACACTAGCTGTAAATAAAAATATCTTAAGCTTCTTTAAGAAAAAGAAACAATCCCCCCCCCAAAATGCAGTTGTTTCCTTTTTGCTTATTTTTCTCCCTTTCTTATTACCCCCCCTTATATTGCCCAAACTGAGAAACCAAATAATGATTACCTTTTATATGAAGTTCACAGAAACAAATAAGTAGAATTAATTGGAAAAATCACACTTGTAGCTGAAAATATGTCCACTACATTAAGCAATACTTAAAGCTGTTGGAAAGATTAACAAGGAGGAAAATATCTATTTCCAGGTTTACTTTACGTTGTCAAAACGATCTACGTATTATCAATTAATCACTTCTTATTAACAATACAGTTCCCCCAGACAGTATTGGAGCATCACAATTTTGCTTACAGCTGAAATACCTGAACATCCCTTGCCTCCATGAAATATCAGAACACGGCATAGGGAACAGCCATAAAAGCAGAACAGAAACAGAGGGAGAACAAACTGAACAGTAAGGAGGAGGATATTCTGCAGAAGGGGCTTCCCATCTTCTAACTCAAACCAGTTATACTACCACCATGACAAAAAGAGTATGGGAGAAGAGGGCAGCATAAAGTCAGGAAATGCAATTGAAACAAACCAACTCTGCCTGCTATTTGAAGCTCTTTAATTGCCTCTAGGGTTTGTAAAAGACAAAACTGATTAAAAATAGATGAATATATAAAAATTGAATAGATGGTGTCCTTCAAACTCTGGAGCTAGTTATGTCACAAGTGCACAGGAAAAGAAAAAAGGCCTCTGTCTGAATCTATATAGACACAGTGAGTTGTACAAGAGGTTTTCTCTTCCCCTCACCACACAGCTCAATGATTCCAAGTCATATTATCAATTCTAAAGAAAGAACTAAAAAAATTGCATTGTATTAGGGGAAAACATGGGCATCACCAAGGAAAGTATTTAGCAACAGATTCAGTTCCTATTGGAAAGAGTCAAGAGCATTGTACTGTCTGCCTTAAGTGAAATAAAATACTTTTTTTTAGTTAATGTCTTCATGATTATTTACATGTTCTTTTTTCCCCATTTAAGTTCTCTCTTGAAAGATGAAATTCAGCAATTTTGAAATGCAGGATTACAGGTTTCCAGGCAAAGAGAGGTCCAAAGACAGCATTAAAAAAAAAAAAAACAAAACAACCCAAACTCATACTTCTACACAATTAATATAACTTGGACCTCCATACTGGGGACAAAACAGCAGGACAGTACCTATTCATTAACATAACAGTAAGGTTTCCTGGACTATAAGCAATAATTTCCTATACATATATATGTAAGTTTCTTTTGCTCATCTGATTTGCTTGGTTTGCATTTTCCTTTTAGGGAAACACAACTATTTTCCATTTTGTTAGTTCTCTATGTTTCTTCACAAGTAAAGTATCCAAAGCACTTAATTTTAAAACATTATTTCACCATGGAAACCTGCATTATAATTGTTCTGAAGACAATTTTTTGTTTTTTAATTTGAAATTAAGAGGGAAAAAAACCCCTCAGAATAATCTGCGCTTTGATATAGCATCTCAATATTTATGTGACAAGTGGAAAAACATGACAAAACTATCAACTGGAAGTTTTAGTTCTACAATCAACACATGAATATAATCCAGAAAATTTTTGAACACAACCATGGACAGAAACAAGTCAAGTTTAATTTCAGATTACTTATGCAGTACTAAGCTTCTAATTCTTACCTATTTTCTTTAAAGTTAAGATAACGGTTGCCCAAACTTCTTATCTCTTTTATACACTGTGTTGAGTATTTCATTCTTCCAACTTGGGCAATTAAGATAAAACCTTATGTTTTTGGAAGGCAATTGTTTTCCACAGAAGCACCTTATGAGTCAGAGTAGCTGTAAATGCTGCTGAAACTACCCAGGCTGTTTACAAGCTATGCCAGGAGTTGCTCCTCCATATGTTTCCAAGGGATCTCTACAAAGAAATTACTGACGTTTCTCTTGTCACCAAGACCTAGGTTATTGTAAAAAGTGAACAACTGATACCAAGTTGAATCAACAACAGAAACTTGAATTGTTGTGGTTCAGTCAGCCAACAAACTAAGATCTCTAAAACGCAAACCTATGAAAAATGTTACTAATACTGCACATAAACTTTAGACCAACAGAAATATGTTATCTTCAAATGGAGATCTACTATAGAACGTGCTGACACAATTTAAACGACATCCCTTTTTCTTGCCTTCTTATGAAGAAATCTCAAATAATATCTCCAGGTAGCTAACCTCTAGGTTTATTTAACTATTTAAGTTGCAGCAGGTTAGGGTCTCTTTTCATCAGTATTTGGTTCATAGCATTCTAGAGAAAGAACAACTGCTCTTAAATCACAATTTTGTAAAAAAAAAAGGTTTTGTTCACCAGAAATGGTGCGACCAGCAGGTCCAGGGAGGTTATTCTCCCTCTGTAATAGGCACTGGTGAGGCCGTTCCTTGAATACTGTGTTCAGTTCTGGGCCCCTCACCACAAGGAGGATGTTGAGGCTCTGGAGTGAGTCCAGAGAAGAGCGACGAAGCTGGTGAAGGGGCTGGAGAACACGCCCTATGAGGGATGGCTGAGAGAGCTGGGGTTGTTTAGTCTAGAAAAGAGGAGGCTGAGGGGAGACCTCATTGCTCTCTACAACTACCTGAAAGGAGGCTGTGGAGAGGAGGGTGATGGGCTCTTCTCCCTAGTGACAGGGGACAGGACAAGAAGGAATGGTCTCAAGCTCTGCCAGGGGAGATTTAGGCTAGACATTAGGAAAAAAATTGTCACAGAAAGGGTCATTGTGCACTGGAACAGGCTGCCCAGGGAAGCAGTTGACTCACCTTCCGTGGGGGTGTTTAAGGCACAGGTGGATAAGGTGCTGAGGGGCATGGTTTAGTGTTTGATAAGAACGGTTGGACACGATGATCCTGCGGGTCTCTTCCAACCTGGTTGTTCTATGATTCTACGATTCTATATTTCAACTTTGTTAATTTGTGTGAAGTTACTACAATGTTTCACAACCACAGAATAACAGAAAGAAACACACACCACTTACTAACAAAACAATTAAGAAAAACACAATAAAGAATGTAGACAATCTACTTTCTGTCTTAGTAACTGTATAATTATTTTGAACTCTATGAAAGGGAAGCTGGATGCTTAAATCAAGTCTCAGAACCTTGTGATGATTTTGAAAGCTTCAGCTGATTGTAAACAAGCATACAACAGCCAAAGGATTTGGATTCTCAAAGATAGTTTCCTTTCAGCCATACTACCAGAAGTAGCTAGCCCACTGCTAAAAAGTCTTCCTGATATTGACTCTATCCAAACTCAGACCATTCTTTTTAAATAATTCAGCTATCTTACGTTATTTTTCTCCAATACATTTGCAAGAGCAGCTAAATGCTACTATTTAACTACTCATCTTGATCAGCAAAGTACTACCGAATCACGTAAATGAATAATACAATTACTTCACCAATTGTTGAGCACCCCATCATCTTTTTCAGTGGATCAATTAAGTAGCAGCATATATCCAAATTTAACTTAGTGTCCCAGACATTGACCCTTTTCAGTAGTCTGCAACACTGGAGAAAGGTATCATTACATTTTAAACAAAAAAAAAAAAAAAATCTATACTGAAGAAGGTTGTAGAGAGGAGGGAGCTGGCCTCTTCTCCCAAGCGACAGAAGACAGGACAAGAGGGAATGGCCTGAAGCTCAGCCAGGGGAGATTTAGTCTACACATTAGGAGGAAGCTTTTCACAGAAAGGGTCATTGGGCGCTGAAACAGGTTGCCCAGGGAGGTGGTTGATTCACCTTCCCTGGAGGTGTTTAAGGCACGGGTAGATGAGGTCCGGAGGGACATGCTTTAGTGTTTGATAGAAATGGTTGGACTCAATGATCTGATGGGTCTCTTGCAATCTGGTGATTCTATGATTCTATGATTACTCTTAGCGCTAGAAACCTGCTAGTCATTGCCTCTTACATCTCATGATCTGACAGCTCCCTAGAGTTTGTGAATATGTTCTAAATTGCTTCAGGTGATAATGTGCCAGTCAGAAGCAAACAGATAAATGAACACAGTAAAAAATGCAATAAGGAATCAATAATGAATACAGAGATGTTGTAATATTTCCCATCAGTACCACTTGATCATGAAAAGACATTTGTCATAGTTTAAGAGAAAAGACTGAGGAATACAACAAAGAACATACAAGATGTAAATGATTTTTAGTTGATCAAGTGGTCTTGAACACACTACTGCCAATCAAGTGCTTTGCAGTCTTTACTAGCACTACAATTTAAACTTAATCAAAACGGAAAAAATTGCAGCCCGTTTACTATTTCTTTTTTTAAAATGCTAAAAAAGAGATCTGAAAATCTTATTATTAATATATACTGACAGTGAACTATTTAATAAATACTTTACAGTCCAGGATCAATGACTACACAATCAGGATTGCACAGAGAAGAGAATCTAAGTAGAAACGGAGGAATTCCAAGTAAGTCTCCTCAAAAGAAAAGAGTTATGCTCAGAGGGGAAATGCATTCCTCTTCCTCCATCTTTCTTCCCCAGCCATGTAAAACTTCCATCTCAGATGTCAAGCAAGAGATTTAACACTACAAAATACAGAATAAAACAATAAGAATCTGAAAAACAATGCATGCTAATGTAGGTTTTAGTTTTGTACATTGCACCTTTTTCCGAACGCCTATACCAGCTCCTGTGCTTTGAGAACCTCACCTTTAATCAAAAAGATATCTGTCTTTGTACAGCAATGAAAAGTGATCCTCACAAGCTTCACCAGCAAGGGCAGTACATTCTGACGTGTCAGAGCCTGCTCCTAGTATCACAGGTATTCCAAATAATTGAAAGCACTTATAATGCTAAGCAGTTATACTGATCAGACACTAGATTAAGACAAAAAAATCACCAAACATCAACAAAGGAAAAAGCAGAGACCAAAGACTGAGAATACATGTATGTGATATGGAAACCCAGGGAGATGCTTTTATAAACAACTGCAATCAAGAGCAGTTATTTTAATACGGTCAAACACATGTTCATCTAATATGAAAAGACACTCCCTCAAAACCACTTTGCTTATCAGACCCTGATAAGATTCCCAGTCTTAAAGAAATTACAATTGAAAATGGGCAAGTTTTAACATTTCTTCTACCAGCGACATGCCACTCTAAAATAAAGGAAAAAGAGAAGGGCAGAGGAAGCGCACTTAGCACAACCATTCAGCTATCTTATTTGGCCACTTACCAAGGATACCAGTGTTTAACCTACAGAAAGTCAGACATCTGCTTTCAAGTCTGACACAGGATGATGTACTAAACCCACATACACAATTGGACAGGTGTGAAGCAAAACTAAAATCAAGGAAGCTCCATTTAAACAACTTATAAAAATTATAATTTTAACAAGGTATACATGAATGCCTTCCATCAAGCTCTTCTCAAACAAACTGAAGATATCTTTTTACCAGAATTCCCTCACTCCTCATCTCTTGGGTTCTTTATTCAGCATAAAGTGAAAATTTTATTTTAAAGTCTCACAGATACTTTTTATTTTACATTTGAATTTCATCCTATACCTCACGCCCTTTTCCCATGAAGCCTGTACAAAATTTGTTATAGGGTTACAACGCAGCAGAACCATGCACGTGACAGACTGGATATAATTTAAACACAATTAAACACCACACAGAGTAATAAAACTAATATGAACAGGTCAACAAAGATTGACTTTCTTGAAAAAAAGCAACCAACATGCAAGTAATATGGATCAGTGACCATTTAAATTCATACCACTTTCTAGAATATTAATACGTGGGTCATGCCTTAAGACGTTTCCTTAAAAAACAAGCTCTCATAGACTTACAAAATAAGACACAATTGTGACTCTTGGAGAACCCTAGAATTCATAGTCAGGTGCTTCACTTTCTAAGAAGCTAAAATAAACCTGGACCAACCTCACTTATTTAATAAACTTTTTTTCAAATTGTCTAAAACATAGAACGCAATTATTTGCATCATTATCATACACAGGTTACAACAGTGAGACTATAGTTTTACATATACATCTTCACAGAATTTGATTTGTTGTTCAAAAGCAAAAGGTGTTACCTATGGAACTAATATTTCCCCCTAATCTGTACTGAACTGAGCAATGATGTCTGAAAAAAATATTCAAGGAATTTGGGAACTTAAGTGAAAAAAGTAATGGGGAGACTAAAAATCAGGCCAAGCTGCATCAGAATAGCATTCTGCATCTTATTAGGTAAGCTTCAAAGAACCAGAGATAAGTCACTCAATGGCAAAAGACTGCACAATAACATAAATATATTAAGTACACCTGGCAACTGAAAACCATATTTGCGGGATACAGTTTTATGCAACATCATGAGATCTTAATTAACTACTCAGAAAACCACTGAAAGCAATTAGTGTTTTGCACTAGGTTCAAGCAGAGTACAGCCAAAGGTCTATTTTTAATTTTCCTGCAAATATTTTTAAATACTCTACATCAAAATTGGTTATAAGAGATTAAAATTCAACTTTGTATTTCAAATAGAAATTTGTATTTTGAGTAACAGTATTTTTAAATTATCTAAGTTTGCTGCTATGGACAATAGTAAAGTCTCTGAACAGCGCTTTGTGTAGAACAATTTATGGAACAGTTTACACCAAACCTCTCACTTCATGAATAGAGTTTTATCTTTTATAACAAAAACTCATATTTTGCACGTTAGTCTGGACTGGCATCTGTTAATATTTTTAAAAGATGTAAGTCAACAAAACTCGGCTTATTTACCCACTGAATAAACCCAAGAGTATCACATTACACGTGTAAGACTCGTGGAATCATGGCCACTAGGATTTTTTTTACTTTCTCATCGAGGTTTGAAAAAAACTAGAGGCAATATCCTGTATTACTTCTTGCAGAGGGGCAGTCTGACAAATGTAATTCTCTGCTAAGAAACAGAAGAAGGTGAGAGTTAAGTCATGTATCCAAAAAGAGTCCACCAAATCCCTAGGGAAACAGATCTTTAAACAGTCTGGTCTAACTAACCTCTTCAAAAGTCAAAAAACCCCAAAGTTTAGCAAAGGAACATCATCCTGAGCCCACAGGCAACCAGCACAGCAGGCCTTAAAGCACTGGATGTGGATGTGACTCACAGGAACCCATGGAATGCTGTGCTGGTGCTTGCAGAGCACCACAGCACTGCTGTGAGAAAGGGATCACAGAGGAGACTCCTGATAGCTTGCTGCCTTCAGCTGTATGATTTTTAAGAAAGCTGACTTTGTCAGTGGCCCATTAGGTTTCACAGAACCCATACTGACAAGCAAGCTGAAAAAGTAGTAACTTCCAAGGAAAAGTGTACCAATAAAAAAGTTCAGTTGTTTCCTCTGCCCTTGCAAAACAGGAGATAACTAGATCCATGTAAATCCACACACTTTCAAGCAGATGCATCCAGATCACGTAACAGATCTGTTTGAGTCTTCCCATCACAGCCACAATAGCATTTGAGCTGCCAGTCTGCTTGCAGCTGATGTGGACTTCCCCTCTCCTTCTCTAAGCACTCTTTTAGGAATTACAGTAACGGGACAGCTCACAATGCTCCATCCTACAGAAAAACTTCCCTTGCCAAACACAGTTTTGTTTTCCTTCTATCTCAGTGTCTGTCACTAAATAATCATCACATTAATTATCTTCTATATTAAAGACAAGCTCTCTTGAGTGCAAAATCAAAATGGTACGATATGAGTTTTGGATAGTGGATGCAGAAGGGCAGAAAGAAGAGAACAGCTGCAAAGGACTAGTTCATGCCACTTATCTCGGTGCTTGACTGAAAACAGCATCAGGGGACTTTGGAACTTAACTCCTCCAGTTTACAGAAAGATGAAAGCTACAAAAATTCGGTACAAGAAAATATTGTTTATCTCCTAACTGTGATAATTTCATGGAAAGATGTTCACATTTCCATTTAAATTGCCATCAGATAGCAAGTTTCTTCAAGGACTTGCAACGTAATGCACCTAGAAGCAATACTGCTTTGAAATCTGGCTATTTGACAACATTTTAAAGGGGAATTTTCACTAAAACTTTAACAGTTTCATCAAGTGAAAGACAATGCACATACATCCAAAGAGTTTTAAAAACCCATTATATTGTTTGATATTTTTAAAGCTAATTTTTTAAAACAACTCTTAAAAGATTAAAAAGTCACACTCTCAAACAGGGCTAGACTTCAGTGAATGAAAACATCCAAGTCAATATAGCAATACTCAGTTTACTCCTTCAGAGCATTCAGCCCGAAATATTTAACATTAAACAAACACTTTATCCATGCCCTGGTATGAGAGGACAGAAGGTAACTCAAATTTAGATTATTCTGAGGAGATCACAGGTCTTTTAAAGGGAGAGGAAGAGGCGAAAGGGAGGTTATGTTTTTGTTTCGCACTTAAAACATTACCTCCTTATTACCTCCCTGTTAATCCAAAACATTCCTTCATCTTACAAAGTAACCATTAAAGCAGACCTATCTAACTCTTGGGGGGAAAAAAAGTGAAGTAATAAGTTGTGAATCAAAGTGTTCCCTTCCATATAAAACATCTGCATGGGGGAAGGGTAAAAAATAACTTTTAATAGAACTGCAGATACGTAATCAAATGCCCTAGTTCAACAGGGAGTAACAAGTATGCACACAGAGACCGAAGATTTGTCCATGTAGCATTTAATCCTACTCATATTGTGCAATTCATCTCAGCACAGTCAGAGCAACCACAGCTCTACTCCCACTAGATGGAAAATTCCACTCAGGCTTAAGTGAAACTCTTCAAAAGCTCATTTTGAATTCTTCTTCCTAAACCAAATTTGCTCACTTGTTTGCAAACACAGCAAGTATTCTGTTAATCCTCTTAATGCTACAAATGAATGACACATAATTGTGGGATAAGCCCGAGAAAGAGTATGAAGATCTCTTCTTCTCCCTGCACTATAAGCACTACCTTCCCTTGACAGTGGTACAGCAATAAAGTGTAAAAATCTCACAGTAAAAATCATAGAATCATAGAATCACCAGATTGCAAGAGACCCATCAGATCATCGAGTCCAACCATTCCTATCAAACACTAAACCATGTCCCTCAAGACCTCATCCACCTGTGCCTTAAACACCTCCAGGGAAGGTGAATCAACCACCTCCCTGGGCAGCCTATTCCAATGCCCAATGACCCTTTCTGTGAAAAACTTCCTCCTAATCTCTAGCCTAAATCTCCCCTGGTAGAGCTTGAGGCCATCCCCTCTTGTCCTGTACCCTGTCACTAGGGAGAAGAGCCCAGCTCCCTCCTCTCCACAACCTCCTTTCAGGTAGTTGTAGAGAGCAATGAGGTCTCCTCCCAGCCTCCTCTTCTCCAGGCTAAACAACCCCAGCTCTCTCAGCCGTTCCTCATAAGGCCTGTTCTCCAGACCTCTCACCAGCCTCGTTGCTCTTCTCTGGACTCGCTCCAGAGCCTCAACATCCTTCTTGTGGTGAGGGGCCCAGGACTGAACACAGTACTCAAGGAGCGGCTTCACCAGTGCCGAGTACAGAGGGAGAATAACCTCCCTGGACCTGCTGGTCACACCATTTCTGATACAAGCCAGGATGCCATTGGCCTTCTTGGCCACCTGGGCACACTGCTGGCTCATGTTCAGTCGGCTGTCGACCAACACCCCCAGGTCCCTCTCCTCCTGGCAGTTTTCCAGCCAGGCTTCTCCCACTCTGTAGCTCTGCATAGGGTTGTTGTGCCCCAAGTGCAGGACCCGGCATTTGGCCGTGTTAAATCTCATCCCATTGGACTCAGCCCAACAGTCCAGCCTGTCCAGATCCCTTTGCAGAGCCTCCCTACCCTCCAGCAGATCAGCACTACTTCCCAGCTTAGTGTCATCTGCAAACTTGCTAAGGGTGCACTCAATGCCTTCATCCAGGTCATTGATAAAAACATTGAACAGGGCTGGACCCAGCACTGAGCCCTGGGGAACCCTACTTGTCACTGGCCTCCAGCTGGACTTAACACCATTTACTACCACTCTCTGGGTCCGGCCATCCAACCAGTTTTCTACCCAGTAGAGTGTGCGCCTGTCCAGGCCAGAGGCTGACAGTTTTAAAAAGTACAGCAATTAAATGTCACAATTGCATAACACAATATCAAGCAATTCAAAGGAACAGCTACTATACACAATATAATGTCCTGATGCACAGGGTCTTTAGTACCAGGCCTTCTCTGTGATCCTCTCTTAAAGTGGTTACTTCACAACAATCTTTATTACCACTTCCTAAAGAACAACCAAAGGAACAGGAAAGAATTTCATATCAGCTTGTCTGCTCCCACAGAATGGGAAATAGGAAGAGAAATAGAAAGGCAAATAGCAACACAATTATCTCACCTCAGTATATCATCCCTATTTATTGCAAGTAACGTGGTCATAGTGAACTGAAAACAATCACGGTATTCACAGAACAAGGGCATATGAGCTGTACATAGAAATAAAGGCAGTAACACCACACTGAGCTATATAATAGAATCACAGAATCTTTGAACAACCAGGTTGGAAGAGACCCACTGGATCATCAAGTCCAACCGTTCCCATCAAACACTAAACCATGCCCCTCAGCACCTCATGCACCCGTGCCTTAAACACCTCCATGGAAGGTGAATCAACCACCTCCCTGGGCAGCCTGTTCCAGTGTCCAATGACCCTTTCTGTGTAAAATTTTTTCCTAATGTCTAGCCTAAATCTCCCTTAATAAATACACTTCCCTCTACAGATTCCTTGGTATTGTACCCTGGCAACTATAAAAAATGCCAATGCTTTGCTAAATAACCCGTCAGAAAATGCATGTCTGTACACTCACAGACAATTTTATGCCCGAAACATATAAGAGTATTACTCCAGTCTGTGTCTGTATCCACAGCACCTAAAAGCGAGTGGAAGGAAAACACACAACACATCATCTCTGTCTGCCACATCACTCTTCCTTAGGGCCTCCGTTAAAGGAAGGTAAGTTCAATGATACAGGTCTCCTAAATGTTTCAGGCTCTTTTAAGGATTTTATTGGGTTTTTTTCTCCCCACATCTTTTGAACAGATTTAAATAACACCAAGAGGTAATTAAGTGTGAAGAATTACCTTGCTGGTATATGTACTTTGCCAAAAGTAGTGGTCATAATATAAATACAAAGACAAACCTCAAAAACTGTAACCAAAAGCTAATCAAAGGTTCATCTATTACTAATACCAGGAGCTATGTTGAAACATTATATTAAAAAATGAAAAAAAAAATGAATAAGTATTCTCTGATGAAGTAACAATAGCATAAATCCACAGCTAATTATGTAACCAATAAATACAGTTCTAAACATTTCTCCAAAAAGCACTTAAGATTCAACTACTGCAGAAAACCCCCATGATTTTATTATTAAACATTTAAAACCCCATTACTTAAGAAAAAAGGTAGGTTATTATTAACTCTTAAAAATTCAAAGAAACATTGTAAGAATCAAGAGATACATCACATCTGCTGTGAAGAATAAGCAGACAGAGCTACTATTATTTGCTAACACAAACTGTAGTTTAGAATAAAAACTGGAAGATCTTAGGATAACAACTTTATGTCATTTCACTACTAAAGGAGCAAGATTAGGTATGGAGCTTTCTCTCCCAATTACTTTGAAGCTTTCACACTAATAGCAAGACTTCTCTCAAACACTGATTTTGCGCCTTTCTACTTACCTACTCCTGCCTTGTACACTTACAAGGCTCCCCATCCCACACCAGTGGCATATAGAATAGTAAAAGCTGCTGAATATTATGATGTAATCAGTATATAAATCAGTAATAAATCGGTATATAAATAAATCAGTATATATTTATATATATAAGTATATATAAATATAAATCAGTAAATAAAACTATTTATATTTTATATAAATAAATACTTTATCAGTAAATAAAGATACTCTGTATAAAAACTTAAAAGGTTGTCTTAGAATTATAGGATATATCCATATCTTTATCTAGCTATACATGTATATATTTACATATATGAACGGATATGGAGATATAAATATACACATCTACAAACCTATAGTTATGTGTTAAGAACAATCAACCATTCTGCAGGAATGAAAAACCCGTTAGCAATCTGTAGAGCAAACCTTGCACTGCTCAAGTCAGTCAAGCTCATCTACCCTCTTTGCGGCTGTAAACATGCCACACACCATTTGCAGATGAAGACTTACAGACAAGTCACACAAGGGCTCGCATGAGCAGAATTTCTTTCCAGTCCCCCAAAACAAGCATTAATAATATAGGTTAGTCCAACCAAACAGTATGCTTTTCCTTTAGGAATAAAAGCTGAAAAGAAGCTTAAAAAGGTACTTTATTAAAAAATCCAAAGACTCAAGAAAGAATTGCCAACACATGAAAACCACCACAAAAAAAACCTTACCTTATTATAAGTGGGACAAATGGTGCCATGCTGAGTGCTGAGCAAGTGCCATCCATTGGAGATGGATACAGCCTTCCCAAGATTAAAAGCAAAAGGAACAGGCTTGGATGGATTTTTAACTCTTCAGCTTCACTAAATAAAAAAGTGATAAGCATTTGGTGAAAAAAGAATCAAATTCAAAACTTCAGGAACTAGGGGATAACAGCATAAGCACCATCCCAAACAATACTATCTACACCAATCAAATTGGTACTCTCAGCCACCACTTGTGGAGTCCTTAAAAAATGATGAAGAAACTTCCCCAAAGTCAGTGTATGACAAGCCAGAAAGTGTTCCTTTAAGGCTACATGAGACCCATGACCCTGTATCACTTAAACATGTTAGGAAGTCTCATCATTACACATGAGAAAGTCAAACACCCAGTTTCTGTCTTGCCCTGAGAAATATACATTCTTTAACATCTGATCCTAGGAACACAGCAACTCCTAACTACTGAATAGTAGTTCATACTCCAGAGACTTACTGCAATGTGCAAAAGGAAATAAACCTTAGCAAAAGATGTTGTAGAGCTCTAATGATTCTGAAAGGACTAATGAGAAGAACAGTATTAGGGTATAAGTGACATACTTTATATTTCAAATCTTCCTCAGGCATCATCTCACCTGTTCAAAGTACTGGTTACAACCTCCAGCTGCTTGAGAAGGAAAGGATAAAGACTTGGAAACCGAGAGAAAAACTCCCTTCCTGTCATTCTGCAGAGGGAAATGAAAAAGAGTTACAATTAGCATTCTGCACTGACTAGTTATATACAAAATACCAGTTTACTTGTTGGATTTCTGATGCTACAGTGAAGTCAGAGAGTCAAAATCACCATGCACATATGATGAACTTCTTTCAAACAAGGCACAATGTTTTCATTAAAAATTAAGATACGTAGAAATGATAAAAATTATAGTTTACACAAGTTAAGAAATTCTGTATGTGTGCATAATAACACTCTGTCAACTAACCTGGTCAGGCCTTTATGGGAGGGAAAAAAAGGATCTTAGCCCCTTAATCACACTAAAATAAAAAATACGGCAGCTTTTTAACAACATTCTGGTTGTAGAAGAGAAAACTACAGCTGCTTTATAATGGCTCATGTACTAAATAGATAATAAAGCATATTTAATAGACGTGTACTAACAGATGCTCATATTTTACTGACATTGAAAAGCATCTTAGAATAGTTCACAGATGATCTGTAAAACACAGTGGCACAAGCATCTGACCTTCCATTAGCCCTTTTTAAAGAGCACTGCTTCTAGCACATGGCACTGGTCACATCTCCAGGCCACATTTCATTTGCATAGATGGAACCACTACATTCAAAACAGAGCAATATACAAATACCTATTGAACTCATCCCTAGCCAGAATTAATAAGGCAGCATATTTCAAGCCACAACAGCAAACCAATCTAAGCTAAAAAGAGGTTAAGAAGGAATCTTCTGTATTTGTTTGTTCTATAATCTTTTGATCAGATAAAGGATGTCATCATGTTTTTTAGGAAAGCATTGCACATCATTCTAAGCAGGAATCACTTAAATGTTACAGAGTAGAGGTTCTAATCAGGCATATATGCTGTGCAGATAAACCAGTCTTCCTTTAAAAATAAAAATAAATAAATAAAAGGCCATTCACTTAGAAGAAAAAAGCCAAGTGCAGAGTTTGCTTGACACATGATTAACCAAGACAAATTAAGTACATGTTAGCATGACTCAAATGCAAAGATTCCAACTAGCCCACAGATCCAGATCTAGAAAAATAACAACAGCAAGATTGAATGTGTGTAAAAATAAGCATACAAAAAAAAACTCATAAGAGTAACTGGCAAGCACCAGTACAGCTTCTTCCAGCATTTAGCTAACATAACATGACTTAGCCACAGGCCACAGAATAAACACAGCAAAACCCGATCACTAGATGGAAACAAATGTTCAAAGAGGTACGGGAAGCTTTCTCTAGGCACGTAAGAACAGTACAGTAAATAGCTGTAACTAAAAGCTCAACCAAGGACTCCGCAGTAGCTGCTGCATCTGCAGAAAATATTTCAGTAAAAAATTCAAATGGAAGCACTTGAACTGTGAATGAATGTATAACTGAAGCACTAATAAGAATGGTTTAAAAACATCAATGCTAATAAACACTCGTTATTTAAGCAGAGAACACCCATGTAATTTCCTTTAACAGCTTCCTCAGAACAACTGCAACTTTTTGCACATACATTATGTGTCAAAGCAAAGATGCAAGCCAAAGATAGCACAAAATGCAAGGTCTAAGTAAGTCCATCAAGTCAAACAGCCCATCTTACCGAATTTTCATATGTAAATCATTAAGAACTTGGTATTTTTAAAAAAAACAGAAAAACCAATCTGAAAATCCTGTGACACCCCCACCTACTGTGCCATAGAGCACAATAAGCAAAAGCAGAACTGAGGTTCCTATGGAATGGATGGCCACTGGTTAGAGGCTTAAGAGAGGCTTGGAGAGCTGGAGTTGTTCAGGTTGGAGAAAAGAAGACTCCAAGAAGATTTTACTGTGGCCTTTCAATACTTAAAAGAGAGCTTATAAGAAAGATGAGGAAAACCTTGTTAGTAGGGCCTATAGCAATTGAACAAGGGGTAATGGTTTTAAACTAAAAGAGGAGAGGTTTTGGCTAGATATTAGGATATTATGCTGAGGGTGGTGAAGCACTGGAACAAGTTGCCTAGAAAGGTGGTAGATGCTCCATCCCTGGAAACGTTCAAAGTCAGGTTGGATGGGGCTCTGGGCAACTTCATCTAGTTGATGCCCCTACTCACTGCAGGGGGTGTCAGACTAAATGACCTTCATGGCCCCTTCCAATCCAAACTATTCTGTGATTCTAAGAGTGGTCTACACACATGTAGTATCTCACGTAACAAGTACCTTTAACAGGTCCATTTTTTATGTATTAAAAATTAAGTTACCAAACTTGAATTAATATTAAATAATGGAACTGAATATCCTTATAAGGCTTTGAAACTCTGTGTAATTAGTTCAGTTTCATGAATATTTTTGACAATGAAAGAAAATGATTACTGAAGTGGGTAACTTACATAACCTCCCACTTGGTATACAGCTCCACAGGTTACATAAGGGAAGAAGACAGTCTAATCAAAATCATTAATTAGCAGCATCTGCAGAAAAGATGCCCAAAAACACTTTCAGAAAAAGAGACACAACTGCTTCTGCAGACTAGATGTGGAGGGATGATTTTAAAGGTCCTCCACTACAGAGAGAAAAAAGAAAAACTACATATGAGCAGAAATGCTGCAAAATGAGAAGTCACTCTCAGAAACACAGAGCGCTAATTTATGTGGGTATGTCAAGACAGGGAGATGGACAGCTGGAGAATAAGAAGAAAGTAAAACGGCTACATAGAGTAAAACAGAATTATTTAGTTGTTTCATTTTTCTATCACTGACCATGTTTATTGCTCCTGGAAACATGTACACACTATTAGGCATCTATAAGTATTTGTGTACAGTAATTATGACTCGAACAACAAAAAACTGCAATGGTTCGCCTTTATGAAAATGTTCATGACACTTTCGCATATTTTCTATTAATTTCATCAAAAATTATACTGCTTTGAAAAATGAATACCAACACACATATATGGGCACATATACACAAATGCAAGTTAGGTACCATAATTAATATCTTAAATAATAAAAGATAATTCATATCTTTAAATAACATAAGTCCTCAGCATACCTATAAAAGAATATCTCAATTGTTGACTAAAACAAATCCAAAAGTAATTTCTAGTAGTTGTCCTGGAACAAACTTCTTCCTTTTCTAAAATACATCTGACAAGGAATAATGGATTTAAACTAACAACACAGATAACAATCTTTCCATTAGTCACTGACATAGTTCAAACACAGATTTTTGGCAATATTTCTACTGTAATTAAATCCTCAGACCAACATTTTACAGATCACAGGATTTTAGATCTACTCACCATGTTTATAAGAGAAGTAATAAGGAAGAGCCTTAAGACACTAATATTTTTCCCCATGTCCAGCTGAAATTACTTTTATGTTGTTTCAGAGCTCATCTCTCATGGAATGTTCAACCATGGGCTCTGTAATAGTATTTTCTTTCAGCTCTTAGTAACCCAAAGTAGCATAATTTCACAATCCAGAATTTCAAATGGGATTACTGTGACCTAAACTATACACTAGTGGAGGGTTATTTCCTTAAATAAGAAGTGCTTCAATGAAACAGAAAAGTTATCAGCAGAGTGATGATGCTTACAGTAAAATTCCTCTCCCCAGCAGAAAATGTCAATTAAGTATATAGTTAAAATGATGCTTAATGTCAAAAGGTTGAGAGATAAACTACCAGAAGTACACTTATCCTCCTAAGTTCCTGCAACATACTGTGGTACATAATTAGGAGGGTGCAATATTTACACCTCAGATACCTTGCAGTTAAACCACGTTAATGCTTTCATATGCAAGAATTTCTGCAGAAAAGACAGACCACTAAATGATAGTACTATCCATTCACAAAAGGTTCCATTATGATGGCTAGGGACAGCAGTTGTGTTCAACACTTTTCAGAAGAAAGACTGACAAGGAGTGTTTATGTAGGAAGGGAGACGTAATTGACTTGCCCATTTTCACTCAGGTTGCCTACATGATGTTCCATTAACAAAAAACAGTGTTACAGAGGTATCTGTACCACACCATACAGAATCAAGCTATACCCACCACCCCTAACTACCTCCTGAAAGCAAATTCTTTTCCACTTCTACCTTCTCAAGAGTCTATTTATGAGGAAAAGGAGGTTGTGATGACAGCAAGCTAAGTATTTCAGAGAACGCAGAGTTATTCTGAAGGCATGTTATACTACAAAGGGCAGAATTTGATTCCTGTTTTTAAGACAAGGAATCACAGCTAAATTATCCAAAAAACCACAACTAGTTATAGCAGTAATATTTAAAAGACAAACAAAAATCAGACTGTAAATCTATAAAAATTTAAGGAAAAGTCTACTTTCAGCATGAACAAGAATATCGTTTACAGTGTTTATAAACGATTCTTCAGGAAAAATGTAACAAAAGCGGTTACTTTTCTCTGAAATAAATTAACCAGAAGACCCTATTATACTACTGATTGTCAGTAATTCTTGCACTGGTTTATTTACTGGTTTATTTATTTTACTGCCAATTTAGCACTGGTTCTTTGGCTTTATCACTTTTCAAATTAGAACCACGTATGACTTATAGTAAGCTGAAGATCACATACTTAACAAGTTTTAATTTCATCTGCTTGGCCTGTGAATTTGATTCACTATCACCAAACTTCTAGTACCAAACTCATAAATGCTGCTGAAAACCATGACATCTCTGGTCATTATACACTGTGTTTGTCAGAACAGTGACTTAATGCTGCATAACGCAAGGGTTAGTATCTAGGTATTACATAAGACACGTAATTAATGTCCTCCTAAATAGTCTATTTTATGCATAATGAGTCTGTGAATTATTTAACCACATTTAAAAAATACATTTAAGAATAAAACTACAGATGCTGCAGTGTTCTTTTTTAAACTGTGCTGTAAACTTAGAATACTCAAGGAGATTAAAATTATGATGTAACACTGGGGCATATGTATCATTTTACTGCAACATGTGTCAAAGATTACTGTCTTCTATGTTTTCATTTATTTTTCAGAAGAACTGAAGGCTTTATAACCTTGTACACTGCTTCTAGTAACTGACATGCTAAGAGCATTTGCCGTAAATATGTTCATATTTGAATTTAGATTAGGTGAGATTTAGAGACAATCAAACTTCTGAGGGCAGCAGGGGTCTCTGGTGCCCTTTTTGAACGTAAATACTGCTAACATCACAAGTCAGAACTGTCGTGGGGGAAAAAATATTTTTATAAAGGAAAACATATTTTTATAAATGAAAAATAGAACTGGAATGTGAAAAACCCCTTACAGACATGCACATTTAGAGAATCAAGCCCAAGAACATACATTTTCATGAAATCACATATATCCTCTTTTAAATGTCTCTTATAAAACCTATAAAACCTGTTGTTATACCAATCTTTAGTATGGAATCATTAACCATAATATGACAGATGTTAAAAAACAGTAATACAGAAACAGAATCCAATTTAATCTTTGCACTGCAAGGAAAATTGCTGCTGAAATTATCTAGAAAAATAGTACTGAATTTGTCAAAACTGTCATTCAAAATGACAGATTTTTATAAAGATAATCCACATTTTACATATTTGCTTCTTTTGCCTTCATTAAACTATGAAAAAGACCCACAGCACAGCCTAACTAAACTAGACTAGTTTTTAATTGCCAATTTTGACATTCATGTTCTTTCCCTAACCCTTATCACTTGGTAAGTAGTTAGATCCTATTGTTGGGATTAACATTGTATTAGTGTAATTGAAGCCTACAGTAAAAGAGTTAGCATCAATGAAAATCTATCAGTGAAGCAAAGGTTTTGAGGAGTTATCTGCAGAGAGGGAACATAAAAACACTATGACACAAAACTGGACATCTTGAGAACCCAGATGTTAGAAGTACATGAAATTTGCAGTAGATAAAAAGCAGATCAAAGTGTCTGCATATACAAGGACTAATTTAAAAAAAAAGGAAAAGGTATTGCAACACAGAAGCTCATCACCTGAAAACACCAAAAGAATCCAATCTATAAGTTGATACCTTGGATCCCTTGTCAAGAGGACTGAGACAAAAGACAAATGTGATTCTATAACACATCAAACCTGATACAGTCAATTCTGACAAGGAAGCCATAGTGTCGCTCTCCAACAATCACGTAGGACATAAAATGGAATAAATCACAGCTAATTTCAGAGCTAAGAGAGATGCTTAAGAAAAGCTGCTCACACAACCAAGGGGACAGGAAGCAAATTTGCTGAGAGGAGATTTAAAGACTTCAGCTTGTTGTCTGGCAAAATTAATACAGAGAGCGTATATGGCTGGCATCCACAAATGCCTCAATGGAAGCATCAGGTGGGAAAATAATTATTTAAAATAAAGGACAACACTGGCATAAGAACAAATTCAAGCAGCCATGAATAACAGACACTCAAGTTAGGTTTCTAATGATCAAAGCAGCAAGATCGCTGAGAAGTTTTACTTGAGAAGGTGACATTCAGGGAGTCCTCCTGCAGAAATACTGGAAAAGGGCAAACTGTTTTTAAAATATGACTTGATTAGTTTATAAAACAAACAGCATAGCAAGCTTCCTTATAAGAAGAACTGAGCCAATATACTAGCAGGACCTTACTACTGTGTGCTCCTGTGAATTTGTGATGTGCTGATTGGCATGTAAATTCCAACCCTTTCTTAAAAAGTTAAACACATGTAGTTCAACTAGTACTCAATTGTCACTGACAAGAACTATATAAATATTAGCAACAGGCAATTTTCAAATCTCACTGCAACATCAATGAAACTAAGACTATGTAAGCAGATTCCAGAATGCATACTGGATGAGTACGGAACTTCCTCTGAGAAGGTCCAGGCACATGGTGATCACTCTTGAAAACTTGCATTCCACTCCTTTTTTAAAATAAAATTGAAGACTGCTGTGCATTTCTGAAAGAGTCAACAGATGGCTCACATCTTGAAAAAAAACACAACTACCAAAATACCACCCCACTCCCCCCAAAAACTCCAAGAGAATTGTAGTTTCACTTGACTTGAGAGAAGAGAGGTAGAATTGTAAATTCATCCTAACATGACCTCATTACAGTCAGTCCAAGGAGGCAATGTGCAAATTCCAGGGCAAGCACCATAACTGGAGTTTGGGAAGAAAGTGTACATGCTCCCAACTTGCCAGGTTTCTGAGTTTCATGTCCATAAAGAAGTAATTATCAGAGAAATCAGCCTAAAGAAACCTGTACATAAATGTACTGAAGGTCCAATATCCTGGTGAGCATTCAGAAAGATGAAGCACAAAGAGATTTATGACAACTGATAAAACAATTCTCATCACTTTAAAATCATTTGTGGGTCCTGTTCTTTCTTATTTATTAAGGAAAGCAGTTAAGCAACATTTTTTTTACAGTAGAAAACTTAAAAAAGACCAGGAAATGCTGTACTTGTTAAAAAGGTTCAGTATGACTCAGCTTTCTCATTTGAAAGCTGAAAGAGTACAGCCTGGATAAACAAAGCATTTTGAGCTGGACCACCAGGCCAGAAGGGTATCAGTGGTTCAGTGTTTGATTGCTGGCTCGTAACCAGAGGAGTACTCCATCAGTCAGTTCTATGGCTCCTACATTGCCCAACATTTTTATCAACAACTTGGTTAATGAGATAGAAAGCTCTCTTTGCAGATCTGTGAGCAACGCTGAATTAGGAGAGCACTTGAAACATCAAACAGTGTAACTTCAGTCTACACATACCTTGAAAAGGTCAAGGCCAACAGAAAGCTCATGCAGTTCAACAAGGAGGAACGCAAAATTTTGCATATGGGCTGAATAACCCTGAGCATCAGCGCAGCCTGAAAACCAACTGGCTCAGTCACGTCCCCCACAGGAAAGAACCGGGGGGTTAAAGTGGATGCCAAACTCAGTATGAGCCAAGGGCACATCTTCACTGCAAACAGAGCAAACCACATACTGGACTGTATTCATTAGGATGAATATAGCAGTAGTTATTACCCTCCCCAACCTGGTACTGTCGAGGCTGTATATGGAATCTTTCAAGCAGTTTTGGATTCAGAAGAGATTAGAAGAAACAGGAGGGGGTCCAACAAACAACTGTTCAGATGGATAGGATCAAGAATATGTACCCTGTGAGAAGAAAGTGAAGGAGTCAGGTTTGTCTGTTTGACAAAGAGGAGGTCCAGGAAACACACAACAGGAGCCAATAACCTTTTGAAGGAACCCTAGATTAGACCATAAATTTCTTGCAGTAGACAAAGATGATATAGAACGGACCAGTGATCACAAAGTATAGTTTGGGAGTTTTAAATTGGGTAACAGGAAAAAAAATCTGCACTTAGAAAAGGAATGAAGCCCTTGGAACATGTTACTCAAGAGTTGTTATGAAATCCCTATCCTTGTAGGTTTTCAACTCATCCAAAGACATTGCTGACCTGATCTAATGCTACTAAGAATCATACTTAGAATCACAGAATCAATGAAACAGGATCAAGAGATCCCTTTACAGTTTCTATGATTCCAGTTAGCTATTCTCCTACTTCAGTACCGTGGTTTTCTTAACCCATCAGTGGTTTTCTTGTCTTCCGGTATTCACTGGCCACCACTAGGTAATGTAATTACAGTAAAAAACAATCTTTGCTAAGAACAAAATTCTTGAGCTTAACCCAAATTTTATTAAGCTTGGTCTTCAGCACAAAGTATTACTTCTGCCACAATGTACACCAGTACTTAAAATATCAGCTTGACATGAAATAAAAATAACCACTTAAAATTTAGTTTAATTTTGTATATATTTATATATACTATATATAATATATATTTATTTAATATATATAATATATATTTATACATATTTATTATTTATATATATTTTTAATATATATTTATATATATTATATATATATATTATTAGTATATATTTAGTATATATTTATGAAACCTTTTGATTAGCAGTCCCTCTGAATGACAACCAGAGAATTGTCACCATTCTTACTAAAACACAGAGACAACAGTAAGAGGCAAGCTCCATTATTTCTAAAGATTATATATGATTTTTTTAGAGTTTGCTTCAGATAATTTTGTTTTAGAGAACATACCTAAGAGTTAAAAATCTGAAATTACATCTTGTCTCAGGACTCGTGAGAAGCTGCTTTCAAATAAACACTTCAAGTGTGTAAGAGAATTTTAGTGCTCCCACGGAAGACAAAAACAGCCATGTAATTTTGGGGGGAAGCTTGAAAAGCCACAATGAAACCTGGAAAAAACAACTGTAAAATTATTGCATACTTGTTTTTCAGGACACCTCTTCAGTGACAAGAAAGGTCAACTTGGCTATAACCACATAAAGTTAGTTACAAAACCAATGCAGAATTTCATTTTTATTCCCCATGAAATGAAAAATAATATGAAGAAGAAAGGGAATATTATAAAGATATGGGGTTTGCACCTTCAACATTCATGTGGTGACTTTGTACCTTCAATAAATACAACTTTTGCTTTGTTAGGAATTAGAAAATACTTAAACCCTAGAATAGTAAGTAAAATAGTTTAAGTTCACTGACTTGAGAAAACATTCTTTTATGCTGCACAGCTCTAAGATAAATACTTAAAAGGAACTAAGAATATGCCACTATATCTTGGTTTTCATTTTCCTTCAGATAGAAGTGCTAGAATAAACATTCTTACTAGTTTACGTTAGTTTCTTTTTATGAGGTTAATAATTGAAATGTCAATCAAGGCCTGTATAAATACAGCAGTTAAATACCTTTTGCTTTAGAAGTACTTTTATTTATAAGAGAGCTAGCCAAGATTTCTAAAGGACTGCATGGTCTGGTTTGCTTTGATCTCTTTTAAGTACAAGTTTCTTTATACCTCTTGTTTTAGTATTTATTAAACCCTTTGTGTAATCAGGTTCGGAAGGAGCACCTGTGCAGAACAAATACTGAAGGAAAAGTGTGACCGAGAGGAAAAATTATGCAACACACAGTTTACTAAAATACTTGTGAAGTCCTTTTCCAAAAGCACTTTTATTGCTCTAGTATGCAAGAGAAGTGGACAATGGGCTCAGAATAAAACAGGGGAACGCCACTTAAACCCAACATCACAGACAATCTAGTACCTGTATCGACACTCAATTTACATATACGTACACAAACGTGCCTGTACATATGCATGTAGATAAAACACAGTTTAAAATAAAATATATATTTTACATGGAATATATAAAATAATCATTTTAACAAACTTTTTCAGAAAGCTGAACCGTATATATGCATAGAGGTACACATGTGTATGCATGTAAGAATATATCCATAGATATAGATAAAATTAAGATATACGTGTGTGCGTACACACACAAACACACACACACATAAAGTCTGCAAGAACTTCGTTTATCAACTTCCTATGTAACTATTATTTTTAATCTCTTGCCATAAATCTAGCATTCTGAACTTTACCTCCAACCAGCTTACACATTTTCTTTCTATCTGAGAGTATTCTGTGGAGAGTAACTGCTTTTTACTTTGTAGGGTGAAGTTAATGAATAAGGGATGTGGACATTATAGAATCACAGAATAACCAGGTTGGAAGAGACCCACCAGACCATCAAGTCCAACCATTCCTATCAAAAGCCCCTTCTCAGCTTTCCTGGAGCTCCTTTCCATACTGGAAGCTGCTCTAGGGTCTCCCCACAGCCTTCTTCTCTAGACTGAACTACTTCAGCTCTCTCATCCTGTCCTTACACAGGAGGTGCTCCAGCCCTCTGACTGTCCTTGTGGCCTCCTCTGGACTCCCTCCAACAGATCCATGAATTACCTGCACTGAGGACTCCAGAACTGAAGGCAACACTCCATGTGGGATCTTCCCAGAGCAGAGCAGAGGGCCAGAATCCCCTCCTTCACCCTGTTGGCTGCGCTTTTTTTGATGCAGTCCAGGACACGGTTTCTGGGCTGCAAGTGCACATTGCCAGCTCAGGCTGAGCTTCTCATCCACCAGAAAGAACATCACTTAGAAGAAACTAGCACTTTAATCCCCCCTATACCATCAGAACCGTATCTGTAGATAAATTCAGGTCCCGAAACAGCTGGGCAGGATTTTTTTCTTGTGCATATGCCCTGAGGCTTTCACAAGCCAGAGTTTATGTTGTGCTGTACCCCCAAGGTGCTGATGTCCTACCCAGCTGGTATTTCTAAGGAAGCACAAGCACACCTGCCTCTTCCCCATAACTGAGTGTCTCAGAGACCTTGTACAAGCAGAACCATCCTGAAGGAACCCACGTCATCCTGTAAATGGCCAGTAGAGCCCAGTCCTGGAGGCAAACACTGAATGTGCATAAATTGCTGCACCCATAAAGATGACCAGGTGCAGACAAACGGCTGGTGAAAGGCATTAGGAAAATAACTGGGAGCACAGGTGGAAATTCTCTGCACCCAAACACGAAAAAAAAAAAAAAAAGGAATGAGACAACTCAGTTTTAGAGTCACATAGAATCATTTAGGTTGACAAAAAGCTTTAAATTCATTGAGTCCAACTACAAAACATATAGGAAAAAGTTAACCCAGATAGCTTAGATGACTCTAAGTATTATGCATGGAAGAAAACAGAATAAATATATTAATTAATGAAAAATTTATCGCTACAGCAGAAATGAAATTATCTACTCACGCAATAAGGTTTACAGTAATTTTTGTTTCACTGAATGCATTTCACTCAACTGGTAGAAACAGTCATTAACATTATGCCCCCAATTTATTTAAAACAAATTAACAGACTAAGTTACCCCAGGTCAGCACATTATAACTTTAGGATCTTTCACTTGTGGTAAACCTTCCTCCAAGGCACTTTCCATGTTCATCTTCCTATTTTCTGGCTCTGACTTACAACTGCATGTTAAAAAATTCCCCCTGTTCAGGAGAGCACAGACACACATTTGCACAACAGTGTTAATTGCATGTTTAGTTCCCAGAGATTTGACTAGGATTGATGTTTTTCTGACAATGTATATACAAAATAAAACCTTGATGTAGAATCATAGAATCATAGAACAACCAGGTTGGAAAAGACCCATTGAATCATCGAGTCCAACCACTCCTATCAAACAGTAAAAACAGTTCTGGAGATTTTAGGCATTTCAGATAGTTATACACATTTCTAAAATCAGCAGAAATCATACAGACATAGAAGATTCTAAGCCTCAAGGAGAACAGTCCATATTTTCTGCTACAACGGATTTTAGATACTTTTAGATTAGACTCATAAAACAAACAGAATAATTTAAGTAATAACAGAGGGAAACAGATTTCTGTAGGAGCTTGTTTTCATTTAGTGTCTGTTTCTGCACAGAAGTTTCATAAATTTTGCCTTCAATTCACAAGTTAATAGCACTTTATCATTACTCCTATAAGGTATAAAGATAGGAAGCCTGTTCAAAATCACATTTAAACAAGCATGTTGTTATTGAACTATTAATCAGTAAAACCTGTAGTGGTTATCTGAGTCAGCCTGAACTTTTGTATGTTTTCTTGAGACAGTTCTAAGCTTAAGTCTTCTAAATCTGTCAAAGTCAATAAAAAAAAGAGCCAGAGTATTAAAACTGAAAAAGTTGAACAACGTAAATGTCACCTATTTTTGGCAGAAAGAAAGGATAGGGATTCCTTTTTAACAAAATCAGTCCCTCACAAGAGAATGTACTGCACCAAATCCTTATTAACTATTTCTCAAGTGTTCACTGGAACAACTAAGGTGACATGGAGGGAACAGGCTGCAAAACGTGGCACAAAAGGAGGTAGAGAAAGAGGACAAGGGGCATGTAAATGGCTTAGCTATCTCATGAAACCTCACTGTCACTGACCCAGTATTTCACATAAAAAGTTGCAACAGATGAAGGTTGCCAGAGAAAATCTACTAGGGAATCATTAACAAGATCCAAGATAAAGCAATCCCAGTCCTTCTCTCTGTAGCATGTAGTCCAAAACGTACAGGGCTCAGAGGCCAGTTTTGTGAATCCATCCATATTTGTGTTCTCCTGATGGAACCAGCACAAGCGGCTCAGCACTCTGCTGCCTCACCATTGCCCTTCCTGTACACCAATTGCTGCAGTCAGTATCCTCTCATGCATTGCTGTGCCTCAGTTGGCTCACAGGACTTCTACCAGTGGTGTGCCTCCAACTCAGCAATGAGCACTTATGGGCTGAAGTAAGGCTGCTCCTATTTCATGAAGCACAGCGCAAATATATACACATATACACCATCTGTTTCATGTAAAAATCTCCATGCTTGCACTTTAGCATTTCAACCTTGCTTACAGAACTGCTTTTTAATCAAAGTTGGACCTTTTCCATCTTGGAACCCTCTTCACCAAAGCTGAACTAAGGAAATTCCATGTGAGTGTAGTTCTTGGGTCTTCAACATGCCCCTTTGAGCAGTACTTCCAGAGCAGGCGGTGGGAGACCATGCTGGGGGCCAGAGCCATGGCAATACCTTTTCCAGAGCCACTGCTTGGGAGAAGAGCAGTCCCGAGGACAGTCCCAGCACCAACAGCAGAAGGAAGTGTTGCCTGGCAGCTGGGCTAGCAAACAGGTCACAACTGACAGCATAGTAGCTAAGCAAACTAGGATTCAGGCACTCCGAGTATGAAGAGACTGGCTAAATAACAAATGTCTGTGCTGTTAAGAGACTGGAGAAGGGATGGTTACCTCTTTAAAGCAGACCATGATGTAGCTGTGCAGAGTACACTTCCCATCATCAAATATAAACAAGCTAATTGCAAAGACTCATTTCCAACCTTTCTTCACTATATTACTTTGTCTTCATGTGGCTAGAATCAAATGTCTTAGTTTCTAACTTTTTTTTTCACTAAGAAGAGAAAGCTCAACCTCTACAGTTGCACAGACCACTATAAACAGGCTTCACAACTTCCCTTCCTTCTCCTTGCAAGAGCAGCACATAGGTTTTATTTTTCAATTTTTAAATACATTATTTCCTTGTCCATGATAAAACTAGAAAGATCACAGAATCACTAGGTTGGAAAACACCCACAGGATCATTGAGTCCAACCATTCCTATCAAACACTAAACCATGTCCCTCAGGACCTCATCCACCTATCCTATAAACACCTCCAGGGAGGGTGACTCAGCCAACTCCCTGGGCAGTCTCTGCCAGTGCCCAATGACCCTTTCTGTGAAAAATTATTTTCTGATGTCAAGACCGAACCTCCCCAGGTGGAGTTTGAGGCTATTCCCTCTGTCACCTGTCCCCTATCACTTGGGAGAAGAGCCCAGCTCCCTCCTCTCCACAACCTCCTTTCAGGTAGTTGTAGAGAGCAATAAGGTCTCCCCTCAGCCTACTCTTTTCAAGACTAAACAACCCCAGCTCTCTCAGTCGCTCCTTTTAAGACTTGTTCTCCAGCCCCCTCACCAGCTTCATTGCTCTTCTCTGGACTTGCTCCAGTGCCTCAACATCCTTCTTGTGGTGAGGGGCCCAGGACTGCATACAGTACTCAAGGAGAGGCCTCACCAGTGCCGAGTACAGAGGGAGAATAACCTCCCTGGACCTGCTAGTCACACCGTTTCTGATACAAACCAAGACGCTATTGGCCTTCTTGGACACCTGGGCACACTACTGGCTCATGTTCAGTCGGCTGTCAACTAACATCCCCAGGTCCTTCTCCTCCAGACAGCTCTCCAGCCAGACTTCTCCCACTCTGTAGCTCTGCATAGGGTTGTTGTGCCCCAAGTGCAGGATCCGGCATTTGGCCATGTTAAACCTCATGCCATTGGACTCTGCCCAGCGGTCCAGCCTGTTTAGATCCCTTTGCAGAGCCTCCCTACCCTCCAGCAGATCAGCACTACTTCCCAGCTTAGTGTCATCTGCAAACTTGCTAAGGGTGCACTCAATGCCTTCATCCAGGTCATTGATAAAAACATTGAACAGGGCTGGACCCAGCACTGAGCCCTGGGGAACCCCACTTGTAACTGGTCTCCAGCTGGACTTAACACCATTTACCACCACTCTCTAGACCTGGCCATCCAACCAGTTTTCTACCCAGGAGAGTGTGCGCCTGTCCAGGCCAGAGGCTGACAGTTTCCATAGCAGAATGCTGTGAGAAACTGTGTCAAAGGCTTTGCTGAAATCCAGGAAGACCACAACCATAGCCTTTCCCTCATCCAGCAGCTGAGTCACTTTGTCATAGAAGGCGATCAGGTTAGTTTGGCAAGACCTGCCTTTTGTGAACCCATGTTGACTGGGCCTGATCACCCGGTTCTCTTGTAACTGCTTCATGATAGCACTCAAGATCACCTGTTCCATGACTTTCCCTGGCACTGAGGTCAAACTGATAGCCCTGTAGTTCCCTGGATCCTCCTTGCAACCCTTCTTGTAGACGGGCACAACATCAGCCAGTCTCCAGTCAAGGGGAACTTCCCCAGTCTTCCAGGACTGCTGGAAGATGATGGAAAGGGTTTTGGCAAGCACATTCACCAGCTCCTTCAATACTCTTGGATGAATCCCATTCAGTCACATAGACTTGTGGGGCAAGCAAGTCTCTAACCACCACCTCTTGGATCATGGGAGCTTTGTTCTGCTCCTCTTACTCCCAGGTGCACACACAGAGGGAAAAACTCTCCTTACTATTAAGGAGTGATGCAAAGAAAGCATTATGTACCTTCGCCTTGTTCTCAGACCCTGTCACAACTGTTCCATTTGCATCCAATAGGGACTGAATATTCTCCCTGGTCCTCCTTTTATTGTTAACGTATTTATAGAAAATTGCATAAATATTTAGAGAAAACAGGATATGACTGCATGCTCTGTAGTGTGTGATGTTGAGTAGTCCCTTCTTTCAAGCCTCCAAGGAACCCTTAGGAGTCAAGTCTGGCATCAGCCCAGAGTTCTGCTCAAGAAATCCCTCTCCTTCACTGCTCCAGTTCTCCACTCCCCAGCTGTGCCAATGCAGCTGTTGATGAACTGTACATGACCTGCAGCATAGTCCCACCAACAACTGAACCAGCACAACCAAACAGTAGAAGCCCTGATGCGTAGTTAGTAATTTCTTCAACCTGTGCCTCCTCAAAACACAGAGTAAGATGCTTCCTAATGTCGTTTCAATGAGCACAAATCCCAGCTCAACATGCTTTCTTGCCCCTGCTTTCCAATAGGGATGGCCACCATGGATGCAACCTAAAATGTCTGTCAGTAGAGTTACGAATCCCCTCACTCTTTTTATCATGGAATGAGGGGCCCTTTCATGCAGTTGTTCTACTGCAAACACCTAGAATGATACATGAATGTTTGAAGGTTAGGTTGCCCACAGAATTTGTGGATGCCCCATCTCTGAAGGTGTTCCAAGGCCAGGTTGAATGAGGCTCTCAGCAAGCTGATCTAGTGGAACACGTTCCTGATTATAGCAGGGGGGTTGGAACTGGATGATCTTTAAGGTCCCTTCCAACCCAAACCTTCTATAATTCTATGATTCTAATATAACTTGGAACCATTGAGCTACATGGTGGAAGAAAGACAAAAGGAAAACAGAAACCAAAACCCATCATTCTTTTATTATAAATACACCTGAAAAAAAAAAACCAAATAGGGTTACTGATCAGACATAGGTTATAGTTCACTCATTCATTCAAATCAATCCTTCACAACTGATCGCGACCATCAAATAATGGACCACAACTGTGCTGGCACTATGTAAACACCCTGGAGTATAATAGTAATTATAATGTACAACGTTAACAAAAAATAGAGAATGGAACATAACACCAGCAGACTAAAAGCAACAAAAGACAGGATAAGCCTGTATTTTTTGTATAGAGGATGCTATATGTGAACTTCTAGTGGTAATAAGTGGAAAAAATGGAAATAAAACACAAAGTATGTTAAAATAACATAGCAGTGGAGTTAAGTTGCCAGTACTGTTCCAATAAACCTTTTTTTTTGGAAGCCTACACAAACTCTCCACCATTCCAATTGTGTCACCTTCATAGAAACTCTTCTTGAGAAAACAACCAGAAAGTCCAGTGTTTTTCAGACAGATGCCCAGAATAGCCCAATAATAAGGGAACCCCCTGCAGGCAAAGGAGACATTGACCTAAACCCCTCATCTAAAATCAGGCAAACTGGAAACCTATGCGAAGTTCTAATGGCGGCATCAGAGAGTTGGTCTGTGTCTCAGTTCACATGCAGACTGCCCCTTAATGCAATTAGAACATCCTGCAGACAATAGAACAAGCAGATGACTTCTACACAAGGTCCTACAGATGCAAGTTGTTAAAATGCTAGTGCTTTTTAAGTAAACTGTCTGAAGTGAGGAAAAGTATTACTTTAACAGATGAATTCTGTTCTGGTATAACACTAAGCAATGTAAGCTTCTTGGGGGAAGTGCCCAAGCACAGCTGCATCCCAAGGACGTGGCTGCAGTGAGCTGTGTAGCAATGGTGACACCTTGTGGTGCCAACGCCCTGAAACACAGACTTCTTCACAAACACGAGCTACGCTTAAATCCACTAGTGAGGTTCAGAGGAAGAATCTTTACGAACAAAATAGCCAAACAACATCTACATTATTCTCCTTCTAAACCAGTATCTCCTGCAGAGACAGAAGTCAAACCCGAAATCTAATCTCTGCCTCTGTTTTCATACCTCCTGTCTCTCAATGACCTGTCTTTAGAAGTATTTTCTTATTCCCTTTTTTGCAGTGTTGACAATTGCAGGAGCAAAACAGTAGAACTGACTACATACAATGTTTCATACAAAACTTTAAAATTAATAAAGGAAGGAAAAAGAAGCCAGCCCAGCTTTAACTTCTTATGGTCAAAATGACTAAAAAAAAAAATTACTGCAAATGAAAATCTTCAGAGAGGCAAGCTGACGGTGCCACTTACATAAAAATCAGCATTCCTTTTAATTAATTTAATCCATATATATAAAAATTTACTTTCCTTCATTCTGGTATCTTCCATCCCCAACACATACTGAAATGCATTATTTTCTGCCACTTCACAAACAGAAATCTCAGATTACATATCTCACAAGGCATGTATTTGAGAAGTCTGTCTGCCTTCCCGATAGAGAGGTTAGTGTGAAGTTTTTCCCTAGGACACAAGCTTAAAACAGCTGAGGTATATATTTAATTGAGTGTTTAATACAGAAATTTAAAAAAAACAACTTCAGAAGTTGTTACGACAAAATGAGAAGGCAAGAAATGAGAAACATATTTTATTGCTCTGCTTGGGTTTCAGGGGTCATGTGAGTGAATTCTAAGTTTGGGCAAGAAGTGATTTGGGTTTATGACAAAGTAGACAATTTCATGCAGCAGGGGAGACAACATTTCAAATAGTTTCTGAGGGAGTCACTTTCTAAATGAAATCTCCCTCCAATCTCTCACCCATATATCTTCCTCACATTCATATACACATAGTAACTAATTTCTTGAAGTGACATCTGACATTAATTATGTATTTTAAACAGCTTAAAATGGCACTTCTAAAAGGTGAAAAACTAGTATCATCCTGGGATATTTAGCTTCTCATAATGTGCACGAAAATTATATTAGCTGCATACATCAACACTAAGGAACAACTGTATGAGTTTTTTTAAAAAAAAGTGGATTTTTTTAAGGTTAATCGTAACAATTATCTTCTTTGAAACTGTACACCTTGCCTGTGATTCAAAAAATGTATCACGAATCTCTGAAATAGTTACCATAATATCCATAGTGTGACCACTCTATGACCTACTCACACAAGATTATTTTTTAATGAGTTTATTCTGTGTCCAGCTTTATTTTCACATACCTGCTAGAGCAGGAATGTCAGCTACAGAGCACAGGCCATGGGCATGCTTCATTTGCTGCCAAAGTTAAAGGAAGGGATGAAGACCAAAGAAAACACTGGGGTGCTTGTTCACCAACTGGAGAGCACAGAGAAACAGGAATGCTCAGGGCTGAGAAGGTTTAAGAAGTTTTATATAAGTGAAATAGTAGAGGATCCAGAGCAGGACTACCGAGTTCAAGGACAGAATCCTTGGAAAAGAACCATAGAATCTCTTGGTTGAAAAAGACCTCTGAGATCATCAAGCTCAACCATACCTGTCCACTACTAAATCATATCCCTAAGCACTTCATCTATCCATCTTTTAAATACCTCCAAAGTTGGTGACTCAATCACCTCCATGGGCACTCTGTGCCAGTACTCAATAACCTTTTCAGTGAAGATTTTCCTAATGTCCAATCTGAACCTCCCCTGATGCAGCTCCCCTGAAGTCATTCCCTCTCATCCTGTTACCTATCACTTGGGTGAAAAGACCAACATCCACCTCTCTACAACCTCCATTCAGTTAGCTGTAGACAGTGGTAAGGTCTCCCCTCAGCCTCCTCTTCTCTAGGCTAAACAACCCCAGCTCTCTCAAGCTGTCCCTCATAAGACTTGTTCTCCAGCCCTGTGACCACCTTCATCGCTCTTCTCTGGACACACTCCAGGACCTCCATGTCTTTCCTGTAGTGAGGGGCCCAAAACTGAACACAGTATTCGAGGTGCAGCCTCACCAGGAGCAGAATCACTTCCCTGCTCCTGCTGGCTACGCTTTCTGATACAAGCCAAGATGCTATTTGCCTTCACAGCCACCTGGGCACACTGCTGGCTGTCAACCAACACCCCCAAGTCCTTCTCTGCCAGGCAGCTTTCCAGTCACTCTTCACCAAGCCTGGAGCACTGCATGGGGTTTTTGCATCCCAAGCGCAGGACTCCGCACCAGGCCTCGTTGAATCTCATGCCATTGGACTCAGCCCAATGATCCAGCTAGTTCAGATTCCTTTGCAGAGCCCTCCCTATCCTCAAGTAGATTGACTCTTCCTCCCAGTTTAGTGTCATCTGCGAACTTACTAAGGGTGCATTCAAGCCCCTCACTCAGGTCATCAGTGAAGATATTGAACAGAACTGGACCCAGCACTAAGCTCTGGGGCACTCCACTTGTGACTATATTTAGCTCCATTTACCATCACTCTGGGCCCATCCATCCTGCCAGTTTTTTTACCAAGCAGGGGGTAACGGAGGAAAGAGACATGAAGTAGTGCCAGGACGATCCAGAGTAAGAAAAACTAAAGAGGAAAAATTAGTAAGGTATCAAAACCTCCCAGCAACACTCTCCTTCTGTAACACTGCATGTGAGCACAAATTAACTCTCAGTGCTTAACAGCAGATATTTTTGGCCCTACCACTTATTTCTTGGCAGCACAGTATAAGGAAAACTAGATGTTATTCTAACATCATGATTCAAATATAACCATAAAGCAAGCAACATTTTCAAATTGTTGTTGGCTAAGGTAATGTTTTGCAAACCTAGAATTGGTACCAAGTGTAGCTTACCTGTTTTTTTTGGAATTTTCATCTTTCCCCCTTTTAACCCCAAAAATTCTTGTAATCAGAGCACTAAAAAGAAGCGTAGATGAATTTCTTACCTAAAGGAAAAAGAAAAAAAACATGATTATGTTTCAAAATATGCTCTTAAAAGTACTAATATTTTTTTTAAATACAGACACTAGTTGAAAGGAAAAACAGATGAATGAAGGACAAAGCATGCCTACTGTTCAGATGTCAGTACATGGAAACAATTAGTTCAAAGCATCTTTCCTTTTAATCAAGACAGCACTAATTGAAGGTTCAGATTTTTGGAAATGTCCATCTTTAACATGAGGGATATATCCAAATTTCTAGTGGTTCAAAGCATTCACTCTTATCCATAGCAGATCATGAAAATGTTTCACCTTAGTATGCCTTATGGAATACTATCTTTGGTTGGAAAGCAAAGTAATAGTGAGAATGAAAGTAAATGCACTCCTTACTATCTAGTTGCACTGTTTCAAAATATAATAGCCAGATACAAGTTTTATCTACAAGATAATCTTTGTCCCTATGTTTTGTCAATATCAGTGCTCCACATGACAGAACGATGTAACAAAAAAAAAAAAAGTGACCAAAACTCTAACTTCGTTGCAGGTCTATATAATTCTGTGCTGTACCTTAAAATATTACTTCATGTAACATCCCAGAAACCATGGTACCACAAATCATTAACATGACCAAAGCTGCACAAAACAGCACCACTCTATGTTCTCTTACACTAGAGATGCAAAATTAAGAATTAACTTACTGCCCAGACAGGTGACATAAACCCTAGAATTGCTGCTTGTATTCCATCTGCAACGTAAGGCATGATGTTTTCACCTAAACGTGTATCCCTAAACAGGGCCCTAAGGATATTTAAAGCATGAACCTATAGGAAAAGAAGAAATATAAGACAAAACTATTTTCACTGGAAAAAATATAATGTATTTTAATTACAGCAACGAACATGTGAAACAAAAATAATTCATACACACATTTGCACCTCTTTATTTCCATATTGAACAAAAGAATACCACTAAATACAGCTATTAAAAATATATTAAATAGTGCAGCAGTAAACACTGTGAAAAATAATGACAGTTTAAAAATACATTCCTCTCACAAACACAGTCCAGGCACTGCAAGCAAAGGTCAAAGTTCTTTTCTCCTTAGCTTATTATTTCTATAAAAATAACTTTCAAAGTTTAGAATCATCTTTTCCAACATTCTTGACATACTGTAGATGGTGTGAGAAAAAAATAAACTACAACTCACCGGTGGACAACATTAGGTTAAAACTGACAGTCAGGCTTGCTCCACCATATGGAGCATTTTCTGGTATTTCTCCATTCTCCGTAGGGGAAGGCAGTAATCTGTGTACCTTCACAGACTTTGACAAGGCTACATAAATTTATACCAGCAGCAGATCTGGTAGAACCATTAGAACATACTTCTATGTATTGTCAACAAATTATGACTTGCCTTTACAAACAGAAAAATGAAGCATTTGATAACAACATTTTGAAGATAAAGACCTTGACTTTTAAATAAATTTTTTACCCATTACAAATTTATATATTTCGGTTCTAGAAGTACTAACTATAAATAACATCCCTTTTCATACAATATTTTAACACATACAATATGCAACTCATACTCCAAATGTAAACAAATTCTTGCTTGTTAATTTCCTTGTAAAAAAGAAATTACTCATCAATTTGTTCAGAAATACACTGCAGGCAGTAAACTGATAATATAAATTCAAAATGAATGACAATACTTGCTGTAAGGAAAAAGAAAGGATGAAATTATACCCAGTCCATTTTTCAGTATCTCGCTCACTTTTAAATTCCAGTGACTTTAGAGCCTCTAAACAAGCAAACTCATTCTAAAATCCAGCTACAGATAATGAAAACAAATTATCCTTATTAAAATACATACAAATTTCCTTACTTTTTTGAAGTTACAAATACATTTATGACATTTGCCTTCTGATGAGAGACAATGTTGTACCTGTGGAATAACACTTGATGGTTCATTCAAAGAGTTGGCCAAAGAGATCAATTCTTTCATTGTCATCTTCAGTAAATCTGTTTTGCTGTCCTTTGGTTTTGACGCTAACAAAGCCTGCAGAAAGTTGAAGGGTTTTTTAAAAAAAGAAAAAAGAAAAACCAAGTTATTTCTAGCCATTTTTCTTTACTAACCATTCTGCTTCATGTTTCTACACTTACCATGTCACAGTCTCACTTCTGACTGTACACAAGGACTAAAGGAAAATATGCAACAAGTTTCAGTTTTAATGCTTAGTTTTGTTCAAAGCCTCTTAGCATTTAATGTTTCAGTACAAAAGCTTTGTTTATGCACTATCTGCCTAAGAAAATTTGCTTGTATGCAGCAGATAACTTATCACAAACCAAGAAAAGTCATAGCATTTATTCCTGTGAAAGTATCTGCCATATTATACATACTTAAATTTCCTAGTATAGACATTTGTTTAGTTTAATAACACGTACTTAAGATGACATGGACTGGTCAAAGAATAAATCCTAGTTTGCAAAACAGGATAAAACAAGCAGCATATTTTTAAAGGAGATAAGATACACCCATCTCCAAATAGTAGTTCAGTGGGTAGGGCATCTAGCTGACAGGAAAATACTCTGATTTAGTTCTCTAAAATTCAGAACTGAAGTTAAAACAGTTTTTCTCTCTCTGTCTAGTAGCTCTTGTTGGATTTGTCCACCTTAGTAAGAATGGATAATTGTAAATCACTTATATGTATTAAAAAAATATTATCATTTGTGTTTTGGGGGCCAGAGACTGCTTAGCATCAGTTCAAACAAGGTATTTAATAGTACTTCATATCACATAAGGACAACTGAAAGGATTAACTGCAAGCCAAATGAAGTATAGAGGTTGGACAGAAACCCAGAATTAGTCACAGTCAGTCTCTCAGTATCTTTAATGATGGGAGAAACAGAGAGGAATTGGGGGTGGGGGAAGAGTATTCATAATGTATAAATTAGAGAAGAACAAACTGAAGACTAGTATTTCATACACTAAAATAGTTAAAGCTGTAACTAGTATTTTCCCACCATTTCCTCACACAATAATTGGAGCTGCACCTTTGTGATATTAGGTAATAATATTTCTATTGAAAAAGGTCATTTAAAATGCTCATAACCTTTAAAATTATACACCATCATTAAAACAGATGTGGTTTATTATAACAAGAATAAATGTCACAGGAAGCAGACGGCAAGGAGACCACACTGAGTTTTGATTTTATGCATTAATAAAATAACCTTATTACAGTACTGTTAGGATATACATTGCAAATTGTATTTTTATTATCCAAATGAAACATGTTATTTAGGATGTGCTACAGGCACATTCAGAACTGCCAAAGAACACTATCAACTCTCTTTACAATAAAATTATAACTCAAAAATAGATTATTTCAGTCTAATCCCATATTTCAAACCTTCTCAGTAATTAACTAGACTACCTTTTACTCTTCCAAAGCTGTCAAAATAGAAGCATCTGACCTGTTTATCCAAGCACCTATGGCACAGTACAAGCTTTGCCATATGTACTCAGTAAGGTAGGACAACTCCAGACCACGCACATCTTCTGCAATGGGATACCACTGGGTCTATCTAGTCCTTACATTAGACAGTTTAACTTTTTACATGAAAAATTGATTCAAACATATGTTTTTTCACATTCTTAGGGCTAACACCAGCTAATGCTCATTGGATTCAAACTCTGTGGTGTGAATGAGGAAACCAGAAGACGTGAAATCATCAATTCATTTTGCAGACAACTTCCAGATGTAAAACGGAAAGATCTTTTAACTGTTGAAATTGAAAAGGAAAAAATGTCTCTAAAACCAACATCCTCCTTCTGATGTCTGCTGCCTAGCACACACATAACGCCAGGATCAGACTGTGACTGACATAAGAGAGGTCAGACAGAAGCAGGCTGCCTCAAACTTTCTCAGGGTGAACTCAAGAGTGGAAACCAAGCAAGATGAATTATTCCAGCAGGGAGAGCTTGCTCCCAGCAGTCCCTCAGATTCCAGGAACATGCTTGAGACTATACTTCACTGAGTAGAGAAAGTTACAAATTGTGTAGTTAATTTTGGACTCTTGTCTTAGAAAACTCGTTAAAAATTAAGAGGATAGCGATTAATTTAGGGGAAAAAAATCATGGCCACTTTAAGGAGTAAAGGAGTAGAAAAAGGCAAGTGTCATCTGCAGGACAAACGAAGATGCATATGAGCTGTTGCAGACAACTAAGAGGCACTCAGCAGAAGTTGGTACTTTGAGCAGAGACAAATCACTGCCAGCCAGTCAATTGTTCTGAATTTGGCAGAAGACAGAGCCTGGGATGCGTAGAGCTATGGGTAACACAGGGAGCAGGAAGACTATGGTAGTGTGGCCTCATTTTCATATATAGGTCTTCAGTAACCTCCTCATTCATTCCACTGGAAACTGTCAGTGAACACCAGTCAGTGCGACTCTATTACTTGATCCTTCTATATTGCTTTTGAGTGAACTTTTAAAGCTCTTAGTAGTACTTTCTAGGCCACCATTTTATAATTCTATGATGGTCCGTTCATATTTTACCAATCTCCCTCTTCACATGGAAGAAGCACAGAGTTGAACAGTTAACTGAGTCTTACATAATCTCTGAATTAATTTATGAATTTGCTGGGATTATAACAGTGGCCACACAGAGCCTAAACTCAGTCTTTTGAAATGCTAGTCAAATCTACCTCAAGCATCAATAGAAGTGCAGTGCTAAACAGTGCCAAACAAGGTTTAACTTCATGTGGCTTCTTGGTTGCACAAAGGCAATCAAAATCTGTATTAAAAAAAAGTAACTGTTTGACCAAAAAGGGTGGAAGTAAGAAAAATAAATAAATACATTAATGTATTCACCAGAAAGGATATAAGAAAAAAAAAGTTAGAGGTAATAACATTAGTTCATACTTGTATGTAGAATGGAATTCCCGCACTACGCCTCGTTGCACATAATGTAGACGATGGATCACAAGATTTGATTTCTTCTAAAACACAGTTTAGCCACTGTTCTGGCATCTTGCGGAGATTCTCACTATCACATCTACATGAAACAAACATGTAAGAAACTAGGACAGAGTCAAATAAAACAATTAGTGACCTTAAGAAATATTTCTTGCTATATATGACCATTTCCAAGCACATATATATACAGGGCTTTTTTAATAAATAAGACAGAAATGAAAAATGAAATAGTACATTTTTTCCAATGTTGGTACAAATTACATTAACCCTGCTTATTAAGTGCCACTGAACAAAAAACTGCTTCAGCAGTGCCACTTCTGCCAAGAACTATTATTGCGTTCTGGAGAAGAAAACAAAGACATATGCGTATCAGTCACATTGTAGAAAGTGACACTTCACAAATCCATATCTTTACTGCCACACAGTAGTTGATGCATGACCCTTACATGAACTAACATATACAACTGGTTTTATAACCACACAAGACAAAACCAGAGCCCCTCACAGTAACTATATTATAGTTACTATATACTATATTATTAGTCAAATTTTTGGTAAAGCACTAAAATTGCTCTCCTATCATCAAATACTCCTCCTCTGCAATTACAAAACTCAGCATTGCCTGAAAGCAAAGGACTTCCAAAGGCAGGGATAACTTTAGTCTCTTTCAATTGCTGGTGCTGATCAGTTCAATGAAATGCATGATATTCAGTGTGCAAGACCAGTTCATTACTCTTACATCAATATTCCAAAAAGATGATTCACCATTATAAAACTTTCTATTGATGGGACATCGCTATTAAAACTTGTCATGCTGGTTTGACAGAGTAGGAGAAAATTAATCACTGTGAGCAACACAATTGCAATTATCTCAACCATGCAGGACTTTGCCTTACCTAAAAATATAATTAAATTCATGATTAAGCAGTGAGACCTTACAGTAAGACTACAATCAAGTTTTCTACCTACAGGACTGAAAGAATTTAAAAGAAACAAGAATTTAAAAGAAAAGCTAAAAGGTAACTGGTACTGAAATCTAATGCGTGGCCTACATTTACTCTTTCCTTCTTTAACCCCCATCTCATTAAACCAAGAATTTAAGTATGCTAGAAACCTGATGCTGAACAACAAATGAGACCTTTAATCTGTAGCGAAACCCTCCTTCCCTTCTTTTACAAAATAAAGAGAAAATTAATAATGCAGAAAACAGAGGTCACAGGAAGTACCAGACAGGTCAGCAGAAGACACAACAGATTTCTTTTTCTTCAGTAATTCCTTTCCTATTTCCAGCAGAGGTTTCCTGCAATGCTGCCAGGCCTTCTTATTTTTTTAAAGGGCAGTACCTCTTCAAATCAGTGGCTAGCATGCAAACCTTCAGTCCAGAATACAAGAGAAACATGACTTCATAAGGGGTATATCACCTCATACCAGAGGACAGAAGGGCACTGCCTGCCCCAAGCCTGTGACAGAAGCAATCAAATAAACCTGGAAACTAACAGAGTTTCCTTTTCTTTGACTTTCTTCATCCTATTGCTGATAATCAGCTTTCCCTTCTGACTTTCAGGACCCATTCTTTTGCTTGCTTTTAGTTACACAAGGAGAATGTAATTCTGCGGCTGAGACCACACAAAACTTCTTGTGGATCTCCTCCATGGGTCTCTGCAGCTGGACACCACAATTCTCTTCATCCACATAAACACGTACTGCAGAAACTATAACTTCTGATCATGTCCATGGTTGGTCTTACCTCCCTAGCTAGGCAGAATTTAAATGTCCTAGTTGAGTTAAGCAAAGAGTAGAGCTCATCTCTCTTCAGTATGTTATCTTGTTATTTAAACAAACATCCCACAAGTCACATTATATCTGCTGTGGTGCAAAAGAACACAAAGTAAAGCATTAAGGGAATATTTAAAAGTTGCTGTGTAGCATACTGAATATTTTATTGTTAAGTAAACTGAAGTTTGTTTCCCCTTATCAGTAGCAGTAGAAAAAGGAGAAATACGCTGAAATTTAATGAACTTCATAGAATCATAGAACAACCAGGTTGGAAGGGACCCATCGGATCTTCCACTCCAACCATTCCTATCTAACACTAAACCAAGTCCCTCAAGACCTCATCCACCTGTGCCTTAAACATCTCCAGGGAAGGTGAATCAACCACCTCCCTGGGCAGCCTATTGCAATGCCCAATGACCCTTTCTGTGAAAAACTTCCTCCTAATGTCTAGTCTAAATCTCCCCTGGCGGAGCTTGAGGCCATTCCCTCTCGTCCTGTCCCCTGTCACTTGGGAGAAGAGCCCAGCTCCCTCCTCCCTACAACCTCCTTTCAGGTACTTGTAGAGAGTAATGAGGTCTCCTCTTCTGCAGGCTAAACAACCCCAGCTCTCTCAGCCGCTCCTCATAGGTTCTGTTCTTCAGCCCTCTCACCAGCCTTGTCGCTCTTCTCTGGACTTGCTCCAGAGCCTCAACATCCTTCTTGTGCTGAGGGGCCCAGAACTGGACACAGTATTCAAGGAGCGGCCTCACCAGGGCTGAGTATAGCGGGAGAATCACCTCCCTGGACCTGCTGGTCACACCGTTTCTGATACAAGTTGGGATGCCATTGGCCTTCTTGGACACCTGGGCACACTGCTGGCTCATGTTCAGTCGGCTGTCGACCAACACCCCCAGGTCCCTCTCCTCCTGGCAGTTTTCCAGCCAGGCTTCTCCCACTCTGTAGCTCTGCATAGGGTTGTTGTGCCCCAAGTGCAGGACCCGGCATTTGGCCGTGTTAAACCTCATCCCATTGGACTCTGCCCAGCGGTCCAGCCTGTTTAGGTCCCTTTGCAGAGCCTCCCTACCCTCCAGCAGATCGACACTTGCACACAGCTTTGTGTCATCTGCAAACTTGCTAAGGGTGCACTCAATGCCTTCATCCAGGTCATTGATGAAGACATTGAACAGGGCTGGACCAAGCACTGAGCCCTGGGGAACTCCACTTGTAACTGGCCTCCAGCTGGACTTAACACTGTTTACCACCACTCTCTGGGCCTGGCCATCCAGCCAGTTTTCTACCCAAGAGAGTGTGCACCTGTCCAGGTCAGAAGCTGACAGTTTCCATAGCAGAATGCTGTGAGAAACTATGTCAAAGGCTTTACTGGAGTCCAGAAAGACCACATCCACAGTCTTTCCCTTATCCAGCAGCCAAGTCACTTTGTTATAGAAGGCGATCAGGTTGGTCTGGCAGGACCTGCCTCTGGTAAACCCATGTTGACTGGGCCTGATCACCCGGTTCTCTTGCATGGGCTTCATGATAGCACTCAAGATCACCTGTTCCATGACTTTCCCTGGCACTGAGGTCAGACCGACTGGCCTGTAGTTCCCTGGATCCTCCCTGCTACCCTTCTTGTAAATGGGCACTACATCAGCCAGCCTCCAGTCAAGGGGAACTTCCCCAGTCTTCCAGGACTGCTGGAAGATGATGGAAAGGGGTTTGGCCAATACATCTGCCAGCTCCTTCAATACCCTAGGATGAATCCCATCTAGCCCCATAGACTTGTGGGTGTCCAGTTGGCCAAGCAAGGCTCTGACTACCTACTCTTGGACCATGGGAGCCTCGTATTGCTCCTCTGTTTCCGGGGTTTGTACACAGAGGGAACAGCTTTCTTTACAATTAAAGACCGAAGCAAAGAAGGCATTAAGTACCTCAGCCTTCTCCTCATGCCCTGTCACTGGGACTCCCTTTCAGACTCCCTTAAAACTGTATTGCTTTGATCTTGCCACAAGTAAATCTACCTTGTTCAGTCACCCAACAAGGCACTTTTTCTTTTTGGGAAGGTGAAAGAGTTATTGCTTTAAAGTTAGAAACATTAGAAACTATTGACTTTGCAATGGAGATGACTACTCGCTGAAATTCTGCAGCCCCATCTCCTTATGGTCTGGCAAGAAGAGTATCATCTTAAGAAGCAAGCAGTCCTAAATTTTAATAACAAAGCTTTACAATGTGAAAACAGTGGTCTTGAGCTCGTGTTATTCACTAGAATGATATAATAATTATTTTTACTAGATCAAACAAATAGTGTTGATAATTAAAATGTAACTCGTAACTTGATGCACCAATTACTTAAAATGCACCACAGCGTTTTTTCACAAATTTCTGTCTGTCCATCTGCTGGTTACAGCAATTCCATACATTCCCCAAATCCTTTCTGTGGTCAGTATCAATGAGTACAAAAAGCCTGGCAATCCAAAGTTAAAGCTAAGGCCCTCTCCCTAACTCACATGGTTGTATTTTCTCCTGTCCAGAATTAATGGTGTGTTAAGAACAATGGGTTGTTCTTGGATTTGGCCTTCCTGGATGTCAGTGGCTTGTGGCATAAACTTCATATAACTAGAAGCATTTTCTAAATGCATATATCCAGAACTCAGTGTTTCCAGTCACTGTAATCAGTGCCTGTCACAGGAAAAAGGAGTTTTCTTTCACCATTTTTCCTCTCTTAATGGTTCTGTAGCATTAGTAAGTAATGCAATGTGATTCCTATTCTTTATAAAGTTAGACTCCATACTGCCTTTGGCAGTACTCAAGCTGTCAAGAAGCTCAGAAGTACATTAACATTCAAGGTATAAGTCACCCTAGAAAATGTCTACTTTTAAGAACAACTCATCTACAGCTACAAAGTCCTCCCACCTGCATGCTCCTTTTCATAGGATCTGCTCTTAATGAAGCAAAATAGTCCAAATTATATAGTTACATTGAGAAGGGTGCTGCTTTGAGGTTTCTCTAGCAGTAAAACTGAGCAAAAAGTGAACCTTGGGGGACCTGAAAATTTCAGAGAGACAGTATAGGATCCATCTCTCTCTGTCACCAAGTAAAAAAAGAAATGGGGGTAAAACAGGAAGAGTTACTAATTAACATGTATTTGAACCAAGTATTGCCTTAACATTGTATCTTGTATTTCATTATATACTGTACTTCCCCCTCTACACACATCACAATACACAAGAACAGAGTTTTTTCGCCCCATTTTTTCCCTCTCCTGAATTTTTGATTCTTTCCTCCACAGCTGTGAATACACTTTTGCAGAAACATTAGTAACAATGCTAGCACATTTAACTAGAAGGTCTATCAATGATTTTTAACTTCTACAAGAAGTTTTCCTAGTGGACCGCAGAGACATGGGAAGGCAATTCGTTACAGCCAATTCAGAGCAACAAAATTAGTCAGAAGCAGGACTTACTGCAAAGGATTACAAGGGTGTACTCCCAGTTCCCCAGCAGGAATACTACAGAAGATCAGACACTGATGCAGATGTATAATTTTCGCCGATATTGGATTAAACATTTGTAAAAACAAAATAAGTTTCTTCTTTATTGTTACAGTTTTCTAGCAGACTACGTGAAACAGTCCTAACCTGCTGCGTATACATAAAGTTGTGCTCACAGAGTTTAATTTAAGCTCCAATTTGAATATTTAAAAATTCTGAGATTGCAGGAGCTTTTACATTCTACTTCATCTCTCAAGAAAAGCGTCACTAAATCACAGAATCACAGAACAACCAGGTTGGAAGGCACCCATCGATCTTCTAGTCCAACCATTCCTATCTAACACTAAACCAAGTCCCTCAAGACCTCATCCACCCGTGTCTTAAACACCTCCAGGGAAGGTGAATCAACCACCTCCCTGGGCAGCCTATTCCAATGCCCAATGACCCTCTGCGTGAAAAACCTCCTCCTAATCTCCAGCCTTAATCTACCCTGGTGGAGTTTGAGGCCATTCCCTCTCGTCCTGTCCCCTGTCACTTGGGAGAAGAGGCCAGCTCCCTCCTCTCCACAACCTCCTTTCAGGTAGTTGTACAGAGCAATGAGGTCTCCTCTCAGCCTCCTCTTCTCTAGGCTAAACAACCCCAGCTCTCTCAGCTGCTCCTCATAGGGTCTGTTCTCCAGTCCCTTCACCAGCCTCGTTGCTCTTCTCTGGACTTGTTCCAGAGCCTCAACATCCTTCTTGTGGTGAGGGGCCCAGAACTGGACACAATATTCAAGGAGCGGCCTCACCAGTGCTGAATACAGAGAGAGAATCACCTCCCTGGACCTGCTGGTCACACCGTTTCTGATACAAGTTGGGATGCCATTGGCCTTCTTGGACACCTGGGCACACTGCTGGCTCATGTTCAGTCGGCTGTCGACCAACACCCCCAGGTCCCTCTCCTCCTGGCAGTTTTCCAGCCAGGCTTCTCCCACTCTGTAGCTCTGCATAGGGTTGTTGTGCCCCAAGTGCAGGACCCGGCATTTGGCCGTGTTAAACCTCATGCCGTTGGACATTGCCCAGTGGTCCAGCCTGTTTAGGTCCCTTTGCAAAGCCTCCCTACCCTCCAGCAGATCGACACTTGCACACAGCTTTGTGTCATCTGCAAACTTGCTAAGGATACCCTCAATGCCCTCATCCAGGTCATTGATGAAGACATTGAACAGGACTGGACCAAGCACTGAGCCCTGGGGAACACCACTTGTCACTGTCCTCCAGCTGGACTTAACACCATTTACCACCACTTTCTGGGCCCGGCCATCCTGCCAGTTTCCTACCCAGGAGAGTGTGCACCTGTCCAGGCCAGAGGCTGACAGTGTCCGTAGCAGAATGCTGTGAGAAACTGTGTCAAAGGCTTTACTGAAGTCCAGAAAGACCACATCCACAGCCTTTCCTTCATCCAGCAGCCGAGTGACTTTGTCATAGAAGGCGATCAGGTTGGTTTGGCAGGACCTGCCTCTGGTAAACCCATGTTGACTGGGCCTGATCACCCGGTTCTCTTGTAAGTGCTTCATGATAGCACTCAAGATCACCTGTTCCATGACTTTCCCTGGCACTGAGGTCAGACTGACTGGCCTGTAGTTCCCTGGATCCTCCCTGCTACCCTTCTTGTAAATAAAATAAAAGTGAAACAGAGAGAACACCATTTGGAACAGAGAAATTATCTGAGTACTTATATGGATTCCAACAGATACAAGTGTAAAACAGACACACATAGACTTCCAGGGTACTTTCTGTAACTAATTTGGTTAATGGACCAAATGAGCATCTGTACTTTCTGGAGGACTATACCAGCCAAGCATTTTTTATAAACCCAAGTGCTGTCCCTTTCATTGGTATAAATGTTGTTTGTTTTGTAACTGTATGTTTTTCTGAAGAATCAGTCTGAAGGTAGTCACAGATAATATTAAGCAGGTATGACAAAGGGAGCATTACACTTCTATACCGAATATGAACAGGGGAAAGGAAGAATGGTAACTGACAAACTTAGTGCAGACTCAGCAATTTACATCCAAATGTCAAGACAGAGATCAAGTTTCATCGGGTCATAGGAAATCTCTTTGGAGGAAAGATTTTTCATTCACCACTAACTCAAATCTGCATACTATTGCTCCATTTTTTATAAAAAAAAGTCTACTCTTGGTTCTTATAAAGGCTGGTATTAAGGATTGTATAGCTAAAAACAAGCTCAGATGGCAAATATTTCAGCATACAGCGTTAAATAAATGTTTGGCTATAAAAGTGAAGGACTGTGTTCAACTAGAGCCTTTCATAAAAACATGGGAAAGGGATCTGGCATAGCCTTAGTGACAGGTTTTTCATTGGGGCTTAGAGAAAGAATGAATAGAAGTGTCAAGGACGCTTCTGTAGATCTTGAGTTAATTATGTTTTAAGCTGCATGTTACTATAAGCTCTACCCTCACAAAAAAGGTTTTCCCCTCTGGTATTTATGGTATGTTACCTAGCTGCAGCAGGGTAAAGGGAAAGACTCTGGGACATTCAACAGACCTGCAGAATGACTGCATTCTCCTAGAGACTCAACTCACTTGTTTTGTACAAGAGTACCAAGATATTCCTCATGTCCCAGGAATACTAAACCAAAGAGTCAGTGGCTATTCTAATATTAGTCTCCTTTTGCCTTCATTTCAAATATAACTACAAGCCTTGAGACCCATATTTCCAGGCAAATATCTTCTCTCACTGAAACAAAGAATACTTCTGAAGAGCTTCTCTGTATTATTTGTAAACTGTCTTTTCCCAAAGGAATATTTGCTCCAATTGAAATACCTTAACTTTAAAAATCTAAGCAGTATACATCATAAATTGTTCTGGAGAACTGTTAATTCAGCAGAGGATAATTACTTTAAAAAACACTGGGTTTTTTAGGGTTTTTTTATCTGATGATACATACATACTGCTCAATGTTTTAATAACTTCCACAGAAGCACAGTTTTCTTAGGCTTAGCTCTTCATTTAATAACGTAACATAACAGTGCTTTTAAAAAGATAATGCTCCATTAAACACAATTGGCAGAAAAAGGGAGAGAGAACAGATTAAGAACTTCTCAGAAGTGTGGGCAGATTTGCTCTACTCTATTTGCCTCAGGTTTTAAAAGAAATCTAGCTGCACCATGGCTTATAGTTTAACATCTCACTGGCATACCAAACGAAGCCTATATGTCCAATACCAATTTTCATACCAGTGTTGGTACCTATACACAGCTACTGTATCAGAGATCAACCCCTCAGTTCTCTTGGGAAAACTGGCTGAGGAGAGTACAGTGAATCTGGTCAAGTACCTAGTCTGTACTAAAACCAGCAATTGAAAATTTGAATGGCCTTTCCAAAGATGACATTAAAAAAACCACCAACACCCACAAAGTCAGCAAAGATTTTCATTTGTCTTTTTAAAAACTGGACATGGCATAATTACTATATATCATGAAGAAACATTACTAACACTTGAAATACATAACTAAGCATGTAATGGAAATTCCAGCACACTTCACAGACCTCAGGACAATTCTGTTCATTTAGTTTTTCTAGGAAACTTACAAGGGGAAAGAAAAAAAAAACCTATCTAAAGGATGGCATATGACAGCTTGTGATACACTGCCAGGTAGTCTTCCAAATGTCAGGCCACACAATCCAGACAAATAATAAATGTTTCCAAGGAAAACAGCCTGGCTGAAACAAAAAAGTCTGACATTCATTTTCATAAAGGGACAGGGAAGGAGGGGACAAAGGAAATAATTACATACTCCTACTTTTCCCAAGAGATTTTGAGAGCTTTAGTTTTTTTTTAGTTCAGTAAACTAACAGACAAGAAGTATAGAAAAACACAGCAAGCATTTGTCTGTATTGTCTTCCAATGCCTAAGCACCACCTCTAACCATAAGTGACACAGTCCAAGTCACAGATGTCATGTAACTAATGTCATAATCTTGCCTACACCAAACTCGAATAAAATCCACATAAAGTCAAAGATCTGCTTGCACAGATAGTTTCAGGTTCAATGTCACAGTTTGGTAAAATATTATCTAAAAAACTTCGACCTGGAAAGCATTCCTGTAAGTTGCACAAAGCCGGAGTACGCCAACTCAAATGCACCCCTGTGCCTTGACTGCAGCAGATGATGTTTAAAGTAGTCCCCAATATTTTTAACCTAAAAAAAAGAAAAAAGAAAGAAGGCTGTTTGAAATTATGTATATACAATTCATTTATATTTGTCAGATACACTTCTGCAATTAAAAGCAGAAAAATCTTCCCCTGGCTGAAAAGGCCACTGGGAAAAGCTGTAAGTCCTAGCACAGAAAAAAAGCACTTACTTTAAGGATTATGAATATTATATGCAATTTTTCAGGTTAAAGTGATAGTGCTATTTCCTTTAGAAAGGCCAAAACAAATAAGGGACTTAAATATTATTTCTCCAATAGGAGCCACTCAGATTTTAAGAATGGGACAACCCTGATTTTCAGAGGAAAGAAACTTAGAAGCCTTCTATTTTGCCTTCACTCTTACCCTAAAGCCCCAAAGAAAATATCTACTAAATCATAACAGCAGAAACAAAAATCTACAAAAATATCTGGAAAACATAAGGAATTTAAATTTAAAAAAAAAATTCTGCCAAAGGGAAACAAATTTACCTTAGCTATTTTTTAAGATTCTAGAAGTCTACAGAATCGTCTTTGACAACAAGAAACAATTTTTAAATAAAGGAAACAATTGTACATATGTAGTAGAAAGTACTATGTAGAAAGCTGAAAAAGTTAAATTCTGTAACTAAACTTTCATCAACAGTTACTTTCTGGAGCTCTACTGGGATACTAAGTTTTTAAACTTAAAATTTCACACAATCTTACTGTACAAAAACAGGGTTTTTTTTTATTCTTTCTCTTCCAAGGTCTAAATCAAACTTCCAATATAATTTGTTTAAAATACACAGCAGTTATTTCATTCCATCATGCTAAGTTTTCTTCTGGAATATTTCCCAAGAGTTACTCAGCAAGAAGTTATGCAAAGTTTTTATAAATAATCAAGCATAAAATCATATCATATAAAATTCTGCTTATTCTGTAACAAACTTTAATAGTCTGACAAGTAATTTACATGCCAAAGAAGTTATTGTCACATCTAGCCATATACACTTTTCCACCATACTGTTAAGTAACTCATATTGCCTGAGCAATGAGACTGCAATAATTAGAAAAATTATATATATTGGATACTAAAGCTACTTATTATTTTCTGCAGCTAAAACTCAACAAATAATAACTGCAGATATTTGAGTTAAAACAGTTACGTCTGAGTGGACTTTAAGCTAATTTATGTACCTACACAGTGTCAGCTTTCCAGTCCAAAAGGAGGAGTTTTTTTAGAATGAACTCACCCACAGACAGACAAACTCTCCAGGTGTGTAAACAAAACCAAACCACAAAACTCATACAAATGCAAATCAAATTACTGCCCTGTTCCACCACCACCTTCAGACTTTTAAAATAATTCATAAGGACATTTTTTTTGAGGGTTCATGTAACTTTTAACTTTATTCTTTGCATTTCTGAGCTTTTTCCAACAGCCACATTGACTAGAAGCTCACTTCAAATTGAACTCTCATATACATTTTCACTCATGGGCTTGAGTCTGAAGAAAAAGCACTAATTCAGTTCTCACAAAAGACAAGTATGTAAGCATGGATTATTATAGCATCGTGTCATCCATGAGTGTCCAGCTTATCTGTGTTATAAAAACAGTATTTCATATGTTGCTCCAGAGCCTCAACATCCTTCTTGTGGTGAATGGCCCAGAACTGAACACAGGATTCAAGGAGCGGCCTCACCAGGGCTGAGTACAGAGGGAGAATGACCTCCCTGGACCTGCTGGTCACACCATTTCTTATACAAGCCAGGATGCTATTGGCCTTCTTGGTCACCTGGGCACACTGTTGGCTCATGTTCAGTCAGCGGTCGACCAACACCCCCCAGATCCCTCTCCTCCAGGCAGCTTTCCAGCCAGACTTCTCCCAGTCTGTAGCACTGCATAAGGCTGTTGTGCTCCAAGTGCAGGACCCGGCACTTGGCTGTGTTAAACCTCATGCCATTGGACTCAGCCCAGTGGTCCAGCCTGTCCAGATCCATTTGCAGAGCCTCCCTACCCTCCAGCAGGATCCACACTTCCACACAGATTAGTGTCATCTGCAAACCTGCTAAAGGTGCACTCAATGCCTTCATCCAGGTCATTGATGAAGACATTCAAATGTTCCAGTAAAAGGACTCAGACTGGTTCTCTTTGATGACTCGGTTAACACAAGTAGAGCCCCTGGTACTGGTACAGTGCTAAGTCTTTACTTCTGCTGCCTGTTTATTTTCACCTTGGTACACAGTTCTGGCAAGCTTACCTCTCAAAATTCACAGAATCACAGAACAACCAGGTTGGAAGGGACCCATCGGATCATCAAGTCCAATCATTCCTATCTAACACTAAACCAAGTCCCTCAAGACCTCATCCACCCGTGCCTTAAACACCTCCAGGGAAGGTGAATCAACCACCTCCCTGGGCAGCCTATTCCAATGCCCAATGACCCTCTGCGTGAAAAACCTCCTCCTAATCTCCAGCCTAAATCTACCCTGGCGGAGCTTGAGGCCATTCCCTCTCGTCCTGTCCCCTGTCACTTGGGAGAAGAGCCCAGCTCCCTCCTCCCTACAACCTCCTTTCAGGTACTTGTAGAGAGTAATGAGGTCTCCTCTCAGCCTCCTCTTCTCCAGGCTAAACAACCCCAGCTCTCTCAGCCGCTCCTCATAGGGTCTGTTCTCCAGCCCCTTCACCAGCCTCGTTGCTCTTCTCTGGACTTGCTCCAGAGCCTCAACATCCTTCTTGTGCTGAGGGGCCCACAACTGCACAAAGTATTCAAGGAGCGGCCTCACCAGTGCTGAGTACAGAGGGAGAATCACCTCCCTGGACCTGCTGGTCACACCGTTTCTGATACAAGTTGGGATGCCATTGGCCTTCTTGGACACCTGGGCACACTGCTGGCTCATGTTCAGTCGGCTGTCGACCAACGTCCCTCTCCTCCTGGTAGTTTTCCAGCCAGGCTTCTCGCAGTCTGTAGTTCTGCACAGGGTTGTTGTGCCCCAAGTGCAGGACCCGGCATTTGGCCATGTTAAACACCCTGCCCTGCCTTGCCTTGCACACAGCTTAGTGTCGTCTGCAAACTTGCTAAGGGTACCCTCAATGCCCTCATCCAGGTCATTGATGAAGACACTGAACAGGACTGGACCTAGCACTGAGCCCTGGGGAACCCCACTTGTCTTAAAACTTTTCAGGTGAGATAAACAGGAGCTTGAGGAAGAGCTCCAAGTTCCTCCAGGTTTGGGGCATTGTTTCACGATTTGTAGGTCATATAGCCAAATCAATAATCTTCATTAGGTATCATTTTGTTGATTATGTGCTGGTTATCAAGATAGAATACCATTTGTATTGATTGTCCTGACAGGCAAAGCTTTGAACCTACCATTTCTGAACTTTAAGGGTCAGATAGCAAATGAAAGGTAGAGAGTGTTTGAATAGAGATTTCTCTAGATATGCTAGGCACTTCCTATGTCCACCTTTAAAGGCAAAGCACCCATGGTAAAATGACTTAGGCTTTGGAAACTGCTAACTGAAATACATTATTTTGCGGTTTCTCTATACATACATCTCCACACCAAGGAGCTGAAGATCTTAAAGTCAGTGTGCACAGTGGCATTCAGATGGCGTGCAAATCTAGTCTCTAACTCAAAAGACAAGCTAAGTGCACATTTGATATTGACTCAACTTCTAACGACAAAACAAGTAACAAACAAAAACTGCCATCTGCCAACTTCTCCTACACAGGAGCAACAGCTACAAAGACAAATCATGAGTTAGTGGTATGAGCAGCTGGCTAACACCACTGCCTACGAAGTCACACAGTTTTGTTCTGCCATTTCTTTAGGGGGACCAGTACCAAAACGCTGTCTTTTCACTTGCATGCTCAATGAAAAAAGGAAGTAGAGACTACATATATACAAAGACTATATGTAAATTCAACACTACAGTCTTTTGTGTGAATAAACTGTGACAATAACCCAGATCCCATAAGGTATATTTTAACAGTTAACAATCTAAACATGAAGCTAGGTACAGGAGGAGGCAGGTTTTGCAACAAGATGACCCAGAATGGTCAAGTGGCGCTACTACATTTTTCTCAACATTTACTTAGCCCTGACTCAAGGCAATATGATCAAGCTTTCTCTCACATTTCCCCCTTCTCTGTAAATCTCTTTTAATGTTTACAAAATAAATAAAAAGATGGGCAACTTTAAAGGAAAACTCTACACGCATAAGATACCAAAATCTAATGAAAAGCTGAAAAGCATTTAAGAGAAGTCTGAAGCCCCGGTAGTTCTGGTATCAACATTTCTAGTCATTTATAATTAAATTCTCTCTTTTTCTCTCTTATGTGCAATAGGATAATGACAGTTACAAATACTGCAGAGAAAATAACAATACTTTTTCCTTTAATATTTGTTAAACATTCAGCCAAATTGTATTTCCCCCCAAGCCTGAGAAAAATTAGGATTTCAAACTGACTTCTCATCAACTAGCATTCTTTAAGTTAGCATGCAGACATTTCACTTTACAAGAATACATCAGAAGCATAAAATGAAGCATCTATAGGAAAAGAAGATATATTGCTTAATAACATAACATTTCTGAAAGGGCAGTTTCTGATGCCCTTCTAAATAAAGATGGAGATGCTACAGTTAGAGTTGACTCATGCTAAAATACCAATTCCTTTTTGACTTGGAGAAGATTAAGGAATGTAATGGTGGAAGTTTACACCTCTTCTCTCATCTACCCTCCAGATCTTTGCAACTACACAAGCACAGTTGTTAACCAAATGAAAACGTGAAGGTTAGAGACAACGCAAAAAATAGAGACACTAACATTTCCATGGCACCACCACATCAGTCAGCATGTGAAATAAGATCTCTAGTACATTATACTATTATTTATTTTACAGTAGAAAGTGCTAACACCTAAGAAAAAAACTAAATATATATTTTCTGCTGGAAAGAAAGAGAGGTTAAACAATGGCACGCCTTGCATATTTAATTCTTCCATTTATAGACTGCTTTTGTTGAAAACATATGGAAATGAAAAGTTCATCAATTAAAAGCAAAAATTTAATAAACAAGATATTTCCCAAATAAATGCCTGTGGTAATCTAATTTCTTGTAAACACTGCACTGAACAGAAGAGACACAGATGGCATATTAACATTTGTAATCTCTTAACTCAAAAAAATTGCATGAAAAGAATCATAATACATACAAATTGTTCATAATTCCATCTCTCATATAGGACAGGACTAGGACTAGTTTGATGGCATGTCTGACTTACAGATTTATTGATTATGACATTCAGTTCATGAAGAGATTTAAGCAAATTCCCAACACCCATGGTTCAAAATGAAACACAAGACACTTTGAACATAAGTCAGTTTAGAAGCAACTCTATTAAGAAAAATGTCTTCTGAAAACTGCCTTTCCTCACTGACAAAAAGTGAAGGTTTTCTAAGTACCTCCTTACCTGTTCTACAGTAATCAGCCCATCTGAAGGTTCAGATGCAGCCTGTGACAGCAAAAGTTTACAGAGTGTCCCTAGAAGTAGAGATACTTCCTTCATGCTTCTCCAGCAACATACAAGAACCATCTGGGCTGTAACATCACATGTTTCCCTTTGTTTACCTTAAAAACAAAAAAAAAAAAAAAAAAAAAAAAAAAAATCAACAAATGTTAACAGCGTATTTCAAACTTCTCAGACACAGAATCGAAATTTAAATTTCACTGAGCTTGATACTCTTGCAAAACAAAATTAACTGAGGGGGAAATAAAAAAACTAAAGTTGTTAATCCAAAAGATAATTCAGTTTTACTGACCTTAATTGCTCCCACTCCTGAACACTTACTCATTGTACTTTATTTTGCTTGGAAAAGGCAGAAGTATGGCATTTTGACAGGAATGGTTGGACTCGATGATCCAATGGGTCTCTTCCAACCTGGTGATTCTATGATTTTATGATTTCACAAGGAAACTGCTATTTTGAAGAGCAGAGGTCTTTTTTGGTCACAATTCATACTCAGCTGCAAGCTGAACTATACAAGCACGTACAACTTTGGAGGCAGGTTCCAACAAACTCCCCTTCAAGTATCCAAAGCCTTACTTTTTCTTTAACCCAAGTGTCCCCATAGGGAGAGACCTGGCAAAGACATCACGTTTCTAGCACAATATCCCCATCTGGTGGCCACTACACAACTTGAACATATTTACAGACTTCAATCCATGAAACAAAACATCTGGTTCAACCAAAACTATTTTAAACACAGGAAAAAACGTGTAATGAAAGAAAGTTCAAATATTTAAGACTTAAAAAGCCTGCATAAACTATTAAATTTAAAAATATACAAATATCCTATAAATTTATTCTGACATCCACTAAATATGCCAAAGTTTACAATTTCTTTATCACTGTATGTCTGAATTTCATAGCTGCTATTCATTAAAGTACTATCTAGTGTTTTACCACTGGAATCTTTCAAACAGAATCTTTTGCCTATGAAATTCCATGCAACAAGTTTTATTGCATCAACATATTCCCCACTAGTCTTATGTAAACTGGAGAGGAAAAATCACACTAACACCTTTCAACAAGAAACACATTAAAAGCATTGCTTGATAGAAAAGGTGTTAAAGATTACCTGGCCAGTGCAGTTAAGGCAACAGAGCCTAGGCAAGTATCAAAACAACTTTTTTTTCACTTGTGCTCTAAGAGAGACTAACCACAATCTTCTGGAAACATGGTGAATCAAGCCTTTAAAACCATGCCCGTGAATAAGTCGCTTCTGACAGAAGAACAGATGTGTTACACAGTGCAAATAAATTCCAGTTTTGATCACTCACATAAAATTCCTGCTCTATAAAGAATATATTGATTTAATTACTAATACAGCATCAGATTTACCTCTCATTTCTGTGCAGATATTTTCCACTGTCCTGTGGTCAGCCAGCTTTTCAGCCTCTACTTTGCAGTGTTCTTTCAAAATTTTTGCTTGCATAAAATAATCATTCGTGTCCTGTGGTTGTATCTCATGTAGAATCATCTGCAGACGACCTGAACTTTCTACACAAAACCCAAGAATAATATTTAAAGTAGTTTTGCTTTCCACTTCCAGTTCTTTATGTGAATGTGTATGAAGGACAAAGAAGGCTATTAGCACTAAAAATACAAATAAAACTATGGTGATGACAAAGATTAAGGAAAAAAGAAAACTGAACCTTGCAATCACTCACTTTGAAACAGATGCAACAACATCTGCAAATGTTTTTGCAGCGCAAAAGTCAAGACAATCTTTATCAGAAGTTAAGAGAGCCACTTAAGATTATGACATAAAAAGAGAAATTGAAAGGGAGGGGTGCTAGCTCTAGCTCTCAGCTGCAGAAGACAAACAGAACTTGAGGAGCTTCAGCTTTTAACAGAATGCTTTTGGAGTTTTGTTTACCTGAATCACTATCCATTGGAATAAGACCCTCTGGTGATGAGCTCTGCACAACTGGTGACACTACAGCAGAGAGTTTGTATGACATCAGAATGAGCCTGGCCACCATCTCCTTCCATTCTACTAGCAATGTCAAGTTACTTTAAAAAAAAATCACAGACAAAACCCCAACACAGTATGGATTATATTAATATATTATAAATTTATTATATTCATTTATAGATATAAAATTGTATCTGTACTTAAAAGAAAGAACTGAAATTACGAACAATTCTGCAACAGCATTTATGAAAACTGTAAACAGGGTACAGTGTAAAAGTCCTAAGACTGAGTTTAGCACATACAAAGAAAGTATCCAACTATCCAACAGGCAGTTAAACAGTGCAGCAGTCAGTAAGATATCTATAAGCCACAGGTACTGGATTTCATTACAAATAGCAGTTTGCTGTTACATTCTTCTGATCAGCTCTTCCACTGTGCTTAAATATGAAGTTACTACTTACTATTTAGTAGTACGTTTTACTTACTTCAAAGGTAATTGTTGCAAAGCCCCAGTTATACAATGCACTCTCCCATACATTGGGAATGACGCTGCTGCTTGAAGCAGAGACTTCTTCGCTTGAAGTACTTCTTCTTCAACATTCACCAACAAAAGCTTGATAACTAAAATTTTAAAAAAGCAAACATTTGCATTATACACAGAATATATTTAGTTTTCTAAAAGAGAAATCTGCTTTGAAGAATTAGGAATAGTCCGTTTACACAAGAGTTTAATAAATAAAAAAAATGCACAGAAATTTCCTAGTGTACACTTTTTACTCTTTAGTCATCTAAATAAAAGTTATTGTTGATTTCCAGGTTCCTAAATCCACCAATATTTGTTAACTTAGTCTTTTAGACCTCCTAATAAAACAGAAAAGGCACAGCCCAAAGCATATATTGAGGGACAATTCCACAGCTCAGGATGAAGTAAAAAGAAGTTGCCTACTATACACTGAAAGTCAGACTTTACCCTTAGAGACAGGTTAATGCAACAAACAGTTCAGCAGAACATTGGAGATCAGAAGCTTACAGTTAGACATTTGAAATTTCACATTAGCCACGAAAGAACATGACCAATTTTCAAGGGTACACGTGTCTATCCTATTTATATTTATAGCATGCCACATCTCAATGTCAAAACCAAACAAAATTACAGACCCAAAAGACAAATTACAGATAACTAGCAACAAGAGATACTCTATAGCAATGACATATGAGGTTATCCATGCATCTGCATCATTTATGGTAATCACAATCATGCCTCAAAATCACAATTTCAATGGATCTGAAGAAAGTACTAATAGGAATCTGTGCAGAAGCTGGTAATGGCACAAAGAAGTATACGAAGTAATTATTACTACAAAAAAATAATTTGAATTTTAGTTTTATTGCAAATTACAATAAGTGGAGGAAGTCTGTTTAATGAATTTTCCAAGTCTGCCAGATCCAGAGCTTCTCAGCTTTCATCCAGCTTTTGACAGGCTGAGAGAGATGGGGTTGTTCAGCCTGGAGAAGAGAAGGCTCCGAGGAGATCTTACAGCAGCCTACCTGAAGGGGATGTACAGGAAAGTTGGGAAGGGACTGTTTACAAAGGCTTGTAATGATAGGACTACGGGGTATGGCTATAAATTGGAGAGGTGAAGATTTAGACTAAACGTAAAGAGGAATTTCTTCACAATGAAATTGGTAAAGCACTGGTGCAGTCTGCCCAGGGAAGGCGAGGATCATAGAATCATAGAACAACCACGCTGGAAGAGACCCACCAGATAATCAAGTCCAACCATTCCTATCAAACACTAAGCCATGCCCCTCAGCATCTCGTCCACCCATGCCTTAAACACCTCCAGAGAAGGTGAATCAACCATCTCCCTGGGCAGCCTGTTCCAATGCACAATGATCCTTTCTGTGAAATTTTTTTTCCTAACGTCCAGCCTAAATCTCCCCTGGCGGAGCTTGAGGCCATTTCCTCTTGTCCTGTCCCCTGTCACTTGGGAGAAGAGGCCACTACCCTCCTCTCTACAATCTCCCCTCAGGTAGTTATAGAGAACAATGAGGTCTCTCTCTCAGCCTGCTCTTCCCCAGGCTAAACAACCACAGCTCTCTCAGCCGTTCCTCATAAGGCCTGTTCTCCATCCCCTTCACCAGGATGCCCCATCCCTGGAGATGTTCAAGGCTAGACTGAATGGGGCCTTGGGCAGACTGATCTTGTGGGACGTGTCCCTCCTCGCCCATGGCAAGGGGATTGGAATTAGATGGTCTTTAAGGTCTCTTCCAACTCAAACCATTCTATGATTCTATGATCCACAGTCACTAAACCGAAGAAAAATATTCCATACGTGAACAAAGCCTAATTATTGCACATATGTATGTGCAGGACTGCAAAACACTCAGAAAAAGTGTTTCAAGTGAACAGAGCTCCAAAAGGCAAGACTGCAAATACCAAATACTGGAACACAATGCAGGCCAAGTATAGTTGCCTTCGCTCTGAGTCAGCAAACTCCTAGAGGAAGCAGAGGTTCCTTTCCTGCACTTTATGCACACAGCTTCACCACAATACCTCACTGTCACTTTCCCTCTGATTACAATAATAACAAAAGCCATCTTCTAAGAACATTTGATAGCCTTAACATGAACAGGACTGAAGTTAGACCTTACCAAGGTACCTAGCTTCTTAAGGGAAAAAAAAATACTTAAAATTCTACTAGAAATAAGCCTCTCTTACTCATTATGCCTTCTACCAAAAATCTTATGGAAAAGCAACTAAGTTACAAATAAATATAAGAAGCATGAGGCTTCATTTCCCACAAAGCTTACCTGCTAAAGTGTTCTTCTCCACTACACTTACTAATGTGTTTTCATGCATTTGGGGGTTCTGCTCAACCCATTTTCCTAAACAAATATCCTGTAGTCCTTTATAATGTACTAAAAAGTTCAACACATACGAAGCAGTGACGCAGTCATAAGGCTTGGTACTTGTGCTAAGATCCATTGCTGCTTGGAATAGTAGACCTAGATATTCGGAATCCTGAAAAACAATTCAATATTGTGCATTTTATTGAGCTTCCACATTGATTTAATTAAGCTACTTATCACCCTGGAATCTAAGAACTTGTTTTTCAATAAGTTTGCTGGTAATTGGTTTTCGGCAACACTTAATTTGTACACTTGTACAAATTTTATGAAAACTTAATTTGTATGCTGATCTCCTTACTGTCAAAACACACGCGTATGTGTTCAGCAATAGCACAATTACATAGATGCTCAGAATAGGGACAGTAATTTACAAAGTAATATTCAATCATGGTGCACTTCGCAGAAGGACAAGTATTCTGGGTTTGGTTTCTTTGTTTTGGTGGTTAGGGGGGTTGTTTTTGCAAATGCTGTGTTATATCGGCTCATAGACATCACAGAGAAGCACAGTTTATCAGGAAGCAGTATTTGTTCACCAGTCCTTATGACTTTTAAAGTCACTTTTTATGAAGTGATAAATAGAACAATCAGGATTGAGTCCAAGAGCAAACTTTGGGAGAAATCAAAAGGACAATCACATATGAAATCTGAGACCGTTCATAAGCTATGTAAAAATATACAGAAGACGCTAGCGATGAACACTACTGTGGGCAACTTGGACCAACTTCTGATTTTCAGGAACTATGCTTTGTACCTAACCAAGTTACCTGGTATAATATAGAAGAGGATAATAAGAAATTACTCATTCTAAACTATTTTAAATTACATACCTGTAAATTAAATGCAACATCGTGTAGTTTCATCAAAAGCCCAAATGCCAGAACTTTTACTTCCTCAAACGTACTCGCAAGACACTGTATCAAAGTTCGAACACGAGCAGAATCGATATCCTGATCCAACTGAAAAACTTGTGCCTGGCCTGTTCAAAGAAATCAATTCCTTACACAGTTTTCTTTGATTCTTTCTAGAACAAGCATTGCATTCACATTTTGCTTAGCTATACTAAAAGAAGCATTACATTTTTAGCTTAAGCGTTATTTTAATATTACTTGCTTCTCTTAACAGGTCCCAAAATGCCATGTTTATTGTTGAAGAAAAAAAAAGGTTACCATATAAAAAAAGATTTCTCTCAGTAATACAGGAAGTAACCTATTGTCAAAAACAGAAACCCATTTTCAGCACTGAAAATAACTGCTATTTTAGCCTCGCTTAAAAACTCTTCATGGAAGTATGTAACATTAGAAAACATTTCCTTCCAGAAAAGCGTTAAAACTTTAGCATGTTTTGGGGTTTGGATTTAAGGGTTCTTTTTGTCATAGGAATAATACCAAAAATGAAAGCCATTACAATTTTTTGCCTTTAATTTAGAGTTAAGCAACTGGCCTTAATGCTGTAAAGAAGTCAAAAACTTTAAGATGTAAACAAGTGCGCCACAGAACACAACAGCAGCTAAATCTCCTTTACAGAAGTAATATCAAGCTTCAGATATCCTAAAGCTGCTATTACAAACAACTCTCAATATAACATTATTGGAAAAAAAAGGGAGCAATGACCACAAACTCATAATAATAAAATTAATGCCTGAAGAAGACCATGGAACAGATCCTCCTAGAAGACATGCTATAGCATATGCAGGACATGGAAGTGATTAGTGGCCAGTCCTGCCTGACCAACCTAGTGGCTTTCTGTGATGGGGTAACCACAGCAGTGGACACAGGTAAACTAACAGATGTGATCTATCTGGGCTTCTGTACGGTCTTGGACATGGTCCCCCACAATATCCTTCTCTCGAAATTGGAGAGTTATGGGTGGACTGTTTCATAGATCAAAAAGTGGTTGGATGGTTATATTCAGAGAGTAGCGGTCAATGACTCAAAGTCCAGATGGAGATCGGAGACAAGTGGTGTCTCTCAGGCATCCATACGGGGACAAGCACTGTTTAATGTGTTCATTAACAATACTGACAGAGATTCAGCAAGTCTGCAGATGACACCAAGCTGAGTGCTGCAGTTGCCATAGTGGAAGGATGAGATGTCACCCAGAAGGACTTGGACAGGCTGGAGAACTGGAGCTGTGAGAACCTCATGAGGTTCAACAAGGCCAAGTGCAAGGTCCTACACCTAGGTTAGGGCAATCCATGGTTTCAATACTGGATGGCAGACGATGTGATAGAGAGTAGCCCTGTGGAGAAGGACTCGGTGGTGTTCATTGACGAGAAGTTTGACATGAGTCAGCAATACATGCTTACAGCCCAGAAGGCCAATCATGCCCTGGGCTGCATCAAAAGAAGCATGGCCATAAGCTTGAGGGAGGTGATCTTGCACCCCTCTATCTCACTCTTGTGATACCCCACCTGGAGTACTGTGTCCACTTCTGAAATCCTCCATGTAAGGAGGATATGGAAATGTTGAAACAGGTCCAGAGAAGGGCTACAAAGATGATCAGAGGGTTGGAGCACCTATTCTGTGAGGACAGGCTGAGAGAGTTGGGATTGTTCAGCTTGGAGAAGAGAAAGTTCCAAGAAGACCTTACAGCTGCCTTCCAGAACCTGAAGCGGCTGTACAAGTAAGCTGGGGAGAGATGGTTTACAAAGGCATATAGTGATACAATATGGGGTAAAGGCTATAAATTGTAGAGGGGAAAATTTAGACTAGAAATTATAAGGAAATTCTTTACGAGTGTGATGAAGCACTGGCACAGGCTGCCCAGGGAAGCTGTGGCTGCCCCATTCCTGGAAGTGTTCAAGGCTAGGTTGGATGGGGCCTTGGGCAGCCTGGGATGGAGGTGTCCCTGCCCATTGCAGGGGGTGTATGGAATAAGATGATCTTTAAGGTCCCTTCCAACACAAACCACTCTATGATCCTATAATGTGTTCATCGTTTATGAGCGGTTTGGAGAAAAAAAAAAATCTACCAAGGAGGCATTTTTTTTCCCCGTCCCAAAATCAACTTCTATCTTGCATGTCTCATTTATTTAAAAAAAAAAAAAAGTTACAATTTAAGACTGAAAACACACTTATGTTGGCCGTGTGACCCAGAGACAACATGCAAGACCACCAATACTTAAAGCTCTAATTAATACTTCTTCATTTGGAGTTTTCATAACACTGTGAAGAAAATTGAAAGTAACAGCTGTACAACATCATAAACTATCAAATTAAATTGCTCCTTATTTAGTATAGTACCATGAAAATATACACGCCTTTTCAGTCAAGATATATATGGTCTCAAGATTTTAAATTGCATATTACCAAGACAATATAACATGGAAACAGAGTAAAAGTATCAAATGTATTAAATTTTTGTCCAAAAATTTTCCAAGTTTTCTTCACATTAACAAAAATTCATTGAAAAAAACTTGCTAAAAAAGAGGCTATGCAAGAAAATCCCTATTTATGGAAGATATTCAACAGGAAAAATATTTGCATTTACTGAAAGATACCATTTTGCAACAGAACTTGCTATCCTTCCTTCATGTGAAATGAAAACAACACAGGATATGCCACAGAAAGTAAGGACTAAGAAAACTGGTTTACTCTGACAGAGATTGACTAGTTGGCATAAAACAATCTTCTTCAATACCTCCTATTCCTACAACTACAGCTCATAAGTTACACTTCTCACCTTTTGGAACAGAAAATATTTCTGCTACTGATCCTAAAATAGTTAGTGCAGAAAATCTGGTTGGGTGGGATGAACCAGGAAACAGTAATTCAAAAAGCCTGTCACATATAGATGACATGAAATCCTGAAAAACACAAGCAAAATTTTAAGACAGCTTACTTGCTGTAGTAGTAATAGTAACTGAATGCAGGACATTGTTTAACATGTTACCCCAAAATTATGATCTTACAGTTAATTTTGTAAGAATGGGAGGTCTACCATTGTAGTACTGGCAAATTTTTGTTTCCTACAGTACAATACAGGTGAGACAATTGTTTGATTTTTAAAAAGCCAAAGTTTCCCTTCCCCACTCCCACAAAAAGATGGTCATTGCATCAAAATCTTGAAAATTAATTGAACAAGAGAAGCAGAACTCAAGACAAGAAATAGTTTAACACAACGAAACTGATTACCTGAGCCTTCTTCAAGTAGGAAAAAAAGGACAAATACAGTAGGAATCTTCAAACAGAGCAAAGCTCTGTCATTCATTCTCACTGATCATTCTGGAGAGCTAGCAAAAGGCTAAAGCTCAATGGCTCTCTATTTCAAAGTTCAAGTAGCACCTATCATTTAAAACTGGCTACTAAACTCCCAGCAGTTGACAGAGCATTTCCCTGAAAATGTTAGTTTAGATTAGGGGTACGCATCCAGCCATTCCCATTTATCGCTATTTCAGTTCACAACACGGAGCAATCCCTCAGAAAATAACCTTATCATAGAATCCCTAGGCTGGAAAAGATCTTTGTGATCATTAAGCCCAACCATACCTGCCCACTACTAAATCATATCCCTAAAGCACTTCATCTGCCCATCTTTTAAATACCTCCAGGGATGGTGACTCAATCACCTCCCTCGGCAGTCTGTGCCAGTGCCTAGTAACTCTTTCTGTGAAGAAATTTTTCGTTATGTCCAATCTGAACCTCCCTTGACACACCTTGAGGCCATTCTTTCTCATCATCCATCACCTGGGTGAAGAGACCAACACCTACCTTGCTATAAACTCCTTTCAGGTACCTGTAGGCAGTGATAAGGTCTCCCCTCAGCCTCCTCTTCTCAAGGCTAAACATTCCCAGCTCCCTCAGCTGGTCCTCATAAGACTTGTCCTCCAGCCCCTTCACCAGCTTCATTGCTCTTCTGTGGACACGCTCCAGGACCTCAATGTCCTTGTTGCAGTGAGGGGCCCAGAACTGAACACAGTATTTGAGGTGTGGCCTCACCAGTTCTGAGTACAGGAGCAGAATCACTTCCCTAGTCCTGCTGGCCATGCTGTTTCTGATACAAGCCAAGATGCTACTGGCCTTCTTGGCCACCTGGGCAAACCATTGGTTCTTCATTGCTTTTAGACAAAATTACCCTTAAAGATATCCTCCAAGTACTAATAGGCACACAGTTCATGAAAAAAGAGCACATTTAGTCAAAATTAACTTGCTTGTCCATACAGCATGGACAAGCTCCTCAGCACTCTTTTGCCCTATGGGTTTCTTCCTCCTGCAGTATTTCACAGACACAGCCTAACTTACTCAGAAGTATTCTGAAGAACAACAATCTTTCAGAAATGCTGTCCCGCTTCTTATACACGTATCTCTAGCAGTCTAACTTACTTTATATTGCTGCAAAATTCCCAAAGGATGTCTTTCGTTTGAGTTTTCAAGCAACTCTTGCCTGGTTTTATTTTGTTCCAATTTATAAAGCACCTGGGAACTTTCTTGTATCCTACAAAATAACTGTTAAAACAAAAAGAAAATATAGATAAGGCAAGAATCATTGACAGTTAAATAAGGGAAAGAGGGATTTTCAGGCTATTTTTCAGATCATACAGCTTATAATTTTTAAAAAGTTAGCATACAGAATAAACCAGAACATGTCCTTCTCTCTCCACTCCAAAACCAATTTTTTCACCCCCCACTTCCTGTGGCCAGCATTTCCCCTTCCCTCTATACATCCAACACCCTTTTCCATCTTCCTCCTTAAATTTATGCCCAGTGTTCTCCTCCTACCTTCCCATTTTTATAGAAGAACATATGTTCCACTGAAAAAAGCTCAAATTATTGCACATAATTTTTACAGATTCAGTATCCCTCACAGAGTTTAACTCGCCTCAGGAGTGATTGTCCCAGCTCTTTTATAACCTACTAGTATAATTTCCTTACATATTACACTCCCTCTAGCACTGTCTTTCCATCTCCTATTCCTCAGTCGGCACCAGGTAAGAATGGAAAGAGACAGACTTCTCTTGTTTCTGCCAAATCTATTCCCTCATTTTTCCCCCATCTTAAATTAATTATTTTATCCTTCCACACTGTTTTCTTTCGCCATTAACATCTTCCAAAAGATTCATTATATACATGATTTCCTCATTTTATCCACATCCTTCCACAGCGACCTAAGTGGCAACTTCCCCCACAACGCTCAATCCCTGCAGACTATAACAACACAGCCACATGTCATGCTGTTCCCTTAATATTCCTCTACTCTGTCTCCCAAGTTAGGTTGCTGAAGCTTATCAAGTGACTGTGAATTTGCACGCAGTCTGGCACATCTACATAAGCACACTTAGTCCACAACAAAGAAAACACAAAGTTCACTGCTTATTTTACAGCACATTGCTTTGCTATTGGTAAAGCACGCACATGCTTACAGGTTAAGTAATATTCACTATTATTCATCACCAAGTTACTGTGCCTATCACTCAATTTTTTGTTTAAGCCACCCTTACCTGTCATGACTTACCATCATTCAGTTGGGTAATACAGTTGGGTTGTTCAGATGAGCAGCTTCATAACACTCTCAGTATAATTTTATTTTTAGAATACTATATAACTAACGTAATAGGTACACTAGACACTGTTTTAAATTACCTTTCTCAGTAAAGAACATATCTGCTGCCTTACTGAAGGAGACTGGCTGTTTAAGTTGTACATCATAAAAAACCGAATTAGTTGCATTTCCTCCACAGACACAAATTCCGTGCTACGATGGGTTTCACAAAGTAAACCTAAAGCATCAATGCAGACCTGGAAGATATTTAGATGTCAGCCACACAATAGTCATGGGGCACCTATGATGATGCCTTTGTTTAAAAACGATGCTCACACAGCATTTAGGATCAAAGCAATTCCTCTAATTTACAGACACAACCCCCCCACTGTCCCTTTACCTGATTGTGCTGATGAACCAGACCCTGTTTTATATATTCAGTGGATACAAGACCATTGCTCAGGACACTTGAAAGTTCCAAGTGACCATGAGCCCTGGCTGCTCTCAGGCACGCCATTAATGCTCCAAGAGCTCCTCTAGTACTGCATGAGCCTAAAGAAAATGAAAACCAGTGACAATTACAGCTTGATTAACACAATGTATTGATTGCAATGCTTTTCAGAAACTCCCAATATTTCCAACTGATACTCCCCTTTACTTTTTACCCCACAAACTCCAAAAGACAGTGTCTGTCACAGACTGAACTAGCTCTAAACCACTCGGTTACCAAAAAGTTTTGTCTTGAACATATGAAAAAAAGGACCATGTGAGGTCTCACAAGCCCTTGTTTTAGAATTGCACTAAACTATGCCAAAAACTACAAGAGAATCATAAATTTCATATCCACAGATTTTAAAAAAAACAACAATCTGTATAGCCCTGTTATGGGACATTAGAAACGACAGCAAAACAAAAAAAATAGTAGAAAAAATATTGGTATGTAATAAAATCTAGCACGTAAAAAGAACAGTAAGGTACCCACAGTAAGAATACTAATTCTTTTGCTCATGACATTTATGATTATTATGAATTCCACCTTGAAATATTAACACAAATAGTAACAATGAGGAATTTTCTCCCAAGTTAATTGTAATAATAGATCAGACATCACCTGAGATTTTTTTTTTCTACAAAACCAATCATAATTACAAATACAGAATTTATCTTCTCACCTAGATTAGAATCTGCAGAAGCTTGAAGAATTCTAATCATGTAGCTCAGACTTTCAGGACTACATTTGAGCAATTTTGGTAAATAGTAATCAATTATGTAAGTGGTTTGGTCATGGCTCCCTTCACACAGTATAACTAGAAGAGGAGAAACCCAGATATCATGCCACTGGTCAATCCAGTTGCTTCCTTGAAAACTCAGCATAAAATGGGTTTTGTGATTTGCAAACATGGTTTCCAGAAGATCACTGGCATAGGGTGCAAGAGACTGATCATTCATCACATCCAAGATCTGTACAGGAATTGTTCTATCCAACTGTAATATATTTTCAGTGCCCACACACTCTACAAGGCAGCCAAGAGAAGCATATTTCCCCTTTACATGCCATTCCAAGTTTAGTAAATGCTTTATCAGCATTGCAAAGAATGGGTCTGATTTTTCATTGGATCCAGTAATGGTTGTTTGGTGTATCTGAAGAAGATTCTTGAATATCAATTTAGTTTGGTGTCGAACAGCATCCAGAGGGTGTTCCCAGTGTATATAAACATATTCCAGAAGCTTCCCAATTACATCTGAGTTCCCATTAAGTTTGATTTTTAGATTTGGGGAGCCTGAAAAGAGGGCAGCCAGTGCTGAATTAGTCCAAAGAGCAAGGATTCTAGACAAAGACGTTGCCACACTGGATTCTTTTAACCTTTTAGGAAGAACAAACAAAAAAGTTCATTACTTCCATTTGTCAATTTTCTCAATAAATATTTTCTCCATTTCAAAACATTTCTTCATCACATTAGTTTATCTCACAAGAGACACCAACCAGTTAACACCGAATGAAATATTGAAGAAAAGGAATTAACAAAAAGGAGGTAATAAGTTGGGCGTTGCTAAGCATACGTCTAGCTACCTGACATACTGTTAACTGGTTATAGTTAATAGTAAACCAAACAATCCACTGCATTTGCTATTAAAAAATAAAAAATCATATTCATACAATAATATTTGAGCAGCATTGTTATTTCACATTTGTTGAAAGCATAAAGAAAACTTTTCATTGTCATATAAACCCATAAAAACTGAGGGCCATATCTGCAAAAAAAAATCACTAAACCAACCACCAATGCAGACACAAGGGTTGAACCGAATACGTGTTTTGTTCTCCTATGGAATAGTGTTGATACTCCTTTAGATGCAAGCAGCCAATGATTGTAATCAGAAAAAAAAATTCATTTTACTTCAAATATTCCATTCATTGGAACATTTTATTTTCTTTTGTGCTATTAAAATCACAGGAGGTGATGTCTGAAACTAAAGTTCATCTGTCTACTTAACAGCTGATTCTGCCACACCTCAACATCAGGTAGTTGGTAAACTAACTCATTTATATGGGAAGAACAAAATGTCATTTTAGCACATAGGAGAAAACTAACTTACAACGGTCTATGAAATATTAAGACATTATATTTTTCAAACTGAGATTTATTCTGAATATATTAAAAAGATGACACAATTTGTGGCAGAAATTAATACCATTCCATTGAAAACAAAGAGATATTTCACCAGGACCGTATGAAACGTGCAAAACCCCAAACATGAAACAATATAATATAAATTAAAATACAGGCTTACTCTGAACTCAAAGACAACAAGACTGATGCAATATCTAATAACAGTTTCTCTCCACTTTCACCCATACTGCCATTCTTCCACTCCAGCATAGCCAGTGCTCCATGGCAAAGAAAGAGAAGGACTGAGTCAGGGAGTTCTTCCATATACAGAGGCCCACAGTTACTCACAAACCATCCTGGCACACCTGAGTGTTTCACTGACCCAAGAAGCAGGTCACTGACCTGTAATAGCAAATAACACCCATTACAGTGTCTCAGCACATAAGAAACATGATTTTGTGATCTATTCAGATCATCTGGGATCCTAATTTGTACACTTCTCTAATTTAAAACCCTAGTCTTCTTACTTCATATGGCAAGGAGAGAATGAAGGATTTGGACTCCAGCAAAAAATCAATACAGAGGCTGACGAGTACTGCTATCTGCAAAGTCTCTGAACAACACTAATAGTGCACTGATTAACAACACAATGATGTTTCACAGTCTTTAGTGAAGACAGACACTTACCAAGCAAGGTAATTCTTCAACTGGCTCATACATAGCTTTAATTAACAGAATAACAGCCAGTCCTGAAGTAGTCTGAACAGTTTGCAGGAGACTTGCTACACAGCAGGGAAAGATACTTTATGTTAGAGCATAGCAAACATTGTGTACTAGAAATACATATCAAAACCGTAAAGATGGTATTGAATTTTCCTAGACTATTTGCAGTTGCATAATCACAAATCTTGCATCCACCTGGATAGAAAGTATTAACAAAATTATACTCTATTAATACCTTTCAACACATAGAAAATATTTATAACTGCCCAGTAAGAAAACAAAGGCTGTGGCAGAGACTATTGACATTTATATTAAATATTACTATATAAAAATACCGGTATAATAAGTAAACACATGTAGTTATAGTGTACTAATAAATAGTTCTGACAGCACAATTCATACATATATACAGATTTTTGATAGACACAGAAACTAGGTGAGTCTCTGAAGTATTTCTTTTAGTTTCTAAGTTATTAGTAATAGCATTTTCTGGGGTTTTTTTTTGTGGTACAAGTTAAACTGTACACTCCAAAAGTATGATCTACAAAGCACAGCTTGACAAAAGACCTTTTACTGCTCCCATTCCCACTAGTCTCAGTAGTTCAGTTTCCATTCAAGCTAAACTAAGTGTTAATACAGTATAAGTTGTTTTTACTACAAAGACAAAAGTTACACAATAAAAATAAGTAGGTTTGAATGTTACTAAACTTACCATCCTTTAGGAAGTTAGTGGAGCTTTTCAGTAAACTACACATACTCTGCCAAACAAAAGATTCATGGTGTTTCCAGAGACTTCCCTGGACATTTTCTTGGAATTTCTGTATAAGTATCATTGAAACCTTAATGGCTATTAGTAGATCGTGCATCAACTGAGTCTGAACAATACGATTTCCATGATTCTTTCTGTGGATAAAAGACATCCACGTAAAAAGGGAATTAAAACCAATCTTAATCATGCATAGAAAACTACATTCCGCCTACAACAAACAGAATAAAAACTACTTTATTGTATGAGTTGACCAGACACGTAACTATAAAAAAACAAGAAACATATTCAGGTGCAGTGTATAATTCTACTACACTGGAAAACGTCAACATATAAAACAACTGCTATGACAGACTAAACAGAGTATGAGTATATTGAATAAAACACTCATTAAAGTAAGAGTATTGCTCTACCTGAATTTACGTAAGTGTATCTATTAATTACAGTATTCAGTCACAACTCAGATAGCAAAAGCACAACTCAAAGGCCTCCCTTAAAAGTAGTAGCTCCAATAATATCAGTGCCTTAAATATTACCAACTTTTCTCTCTTATTTTATATAATCATACTGCCACAAAATAAACTAAACTTACTAGCAGTTTTTATTTAAAATACATATCATTGTAAAATGACATTCTCATAGAATGACAGAATCACAGAACAACCAGGTTGGAAGGGACCCATCGGATCTTCTAGTCCAACCATTCCTATCTAACACTAAACCAAGTCCCTCAAGACCTCATCCACCCGTGCCTTAAACACCTCCAGGGAAGGTGAATCAACCACCTCCCTGGGCAGCCTATTCCAATGCCCAATGACCCTCTGCGTGAAAAACCTCCTCCTAATCTCCAGCCTAAATCTACCCTGGCGGAGCTTGAGGCCATTCCCACTTGTCCTGTCCCCTGTCACTTGCAAGAAGAAGCCAGCTTCCTCCTCTCCACAACCTCCTTTCAGGTACTTGTAGAGAGTAATGAGGTCTCCTCTCAGCCTCCTCTTCTCCAGGCTAAACAACCCCAGCTCTCTCAGCTGCTCCTCATAGGGCCTGTTCTGCAGCCCCTTCACCAGCCTCATCGCTCTTCTCTGGACTTGCTCCAGAGCCTCAACATCCTTCTTGTGGTGAGGGGCCCAGAACTGAACACAGTATTCAAGGAGCAGCCTCACCAGGGCTGAGTACAGAGGGAGAATCACCTCCCTGGACCTGCTGGTCACACCGTTTCTGATACAAGTTGGGATGCCATTGGCCTTCTTGGACACCTGGGCACACTGCTGGCTCATGTTCAGTCGGCTGTCGACCAACACCCCCAGGTCCCTCTCCTCCTGGCAGTTTTCCAGCCAGGCTTCTCCCAGTCTGTAGTTCTCATCTTTCATCAATGAACAGCTATCAAAGTGATACTCCAAACCATACCAGATAAGTCTTCCAAGAGTGAAATAAAAACAGATATAATACAGTTTATATTGAATTCACTCACCTATTTTCTTCCTGTATATCAAGTAGCGACTTCTGCAGAAACTGAAGAACTAGAGAAAATAAATACAGTATGGTTTAGAAGAGAAAAAGAACAGAAAAATTTCAGCAAAGCAATCACATATATATATCATACCCAGACAACAACAAGTAGTCATCCATCCAGTGGTGTTTCATCCATTCTATGAACAAATGAAACTGAAATTACAGCACAGATCCAAAGATGCGGTGCTGAAGCAAAATCTCAACCTAGTACAAAATGAGATTTCCAACCCATTTGGCCTAATCCTGTGAGGTATCTAGAGTTCTGGTTACCCAATGAAAAGCTAAAGATGGAACAATAAAAAGCCCACAGGATTCTGTGAGCATTATCTGCATACTGAAGGCAGAATATATAGTGAGCCTTCCCATATTAGTAGCAGATCAGATTTTTGCCAAGTTATCGCCAAACAAAATTCTTGCCACAGCAGGCCTGGGCTTGCTACAGCCAAGACTGATTGTTAACAGGTTAGTAGTACCATATCCAACCTCATCATAAGGTACAGACAGAATGCTTCATGTAAAGCAGTATCAACTCCCCCAGAACTTTAAGAATCACTCATTGGTATCTTCTCAGACTTATACCTAGGACTGCCCAACAAAGTAAGAATGAGCCTTGGAAATTAAACGTACAAATCTAGGGAAATTAACCAGGAGGAAATCAGATCTGAGAGATCTTTAAGCCCACTTCATGTTACTTCTTCATTTACAAGCCTCTCCCTAATAATCTACAGTGAAATTTATTTTACTTTAAATAGAACTTTACCTTCTTCAAACAGGTTCTTAATACTTGCTCTACCTAGAGAAAAGAAAATTAATTTTAACTAGTGAATATTAGCCAATACTATTTATTTTATGTAAAGATATAAACTTTGCACCAAGATGCAAACCCATGCGCAACAAGTTAAAACAGAAAACAATACATTCAATGCCACTGTACCTATGCTGAAGTCCTCCATACAGGAAGCAAGGTTGTCCAGTACTCTTCTGTATAAATATATGTCTGTGGTTTTCAGTTCTGCCCTAAGGCTGCAGACAAAGCTTTGTACAGCTAACATCATAAACTCTTCAGGAATACTGTTTAATGAACTGCAATAGTAGGAAATAGCATGATCAGTTAGCTTTCACTGAGGTGTTAAACATCCACTTGACTCAATTCAATGTCAGCTAAAACTCCAATAACAGATAGATGTTGCTTCCTGTATGAAAACTTATTCTGTTTTAAAATAAACACACATGTTTCAATTTTTTAGCTAGAAAACTAGTGAGAGTTGTAAAGCTCTGGTACGCAATCAATACAAGATGGAAGACCTAATTCTCTAAGTGGGACAAGAAAAGTTTTCAGACACAGATACGAAGACAGCTAAGCACTGGATCTTAAAAATGTTGAGGATGTAATAAATTCACAAAAGAAACAAAATTTTGCAACAGAAAAATCTGATTACAATAAAAGTAGGCATGAGAACCCACATTTAGTTATGATTCCTCTGAACAGTCTTCATTTTGAAAAGCTGATTGTTTTCTTAACAGAGGTATTCCAAATTTCTACTCTAATATTGGATGTTGAAGTTCAAAGTCCTGATTAAAAGCTATGTTCTTTTTCCCAGTACGAATCAGATCAAAATATTACTTCGAAGTTTATTTATCCACTGATACACTGTACTATTTATAATTAATATTTTTAACTGTGCAAGAAAAAAAGTAGTAGAGGTTCGCATATTAGTACCACAATTTTTCAGTAATTAAATGACAGTAATTTGTAGTGCATTACAAATTCCTGAGTTTTAGGCAAGGAGATCATTTAAAAAAAAATAAAGACTTATTATTCAATTTTTTACCTGGCTAATACTTTTTTCAAGGGATTCTTGACACCCAGTGAAAAATATATTTCTCCCAAAATATCCAAACAAGCTTTAACCATGGGATCACATGCAGAGTTTTGATCCATCTTCTTTATCAAGGGCATTATCTATAGCAGACAGAACACATGATCAACAAAAATTCTAAACATACCCTCATCATTAACAGAGGCAGAACTCCCTCATCAAAGTATTTGTTGTAAAACTGTCCTATTTACTGTATCCTGTTGAGTTTCAGGTTTGGCATAATGTCTTGTTGCACAACAAAATCACCTCCAATACCAAAAATACACACATACGACATTGGAAACTTGGTGTCACTTGCCTTCGACCATTTTCATTAATGTAGCCCTTGCCAATTTAAGTACGAGGTTTCTATCTATGTACAGCAGGAATAACTCCTTTCAGCTGTTTCCAGGAAGGTCTAGGACATCATAGAGTTTAATTTAGAATTGTACTTCCCGTTAACAGTACACACAACACACTGTCAGTTACCAAAAACCACACTAATAACAGTGAAATCTTACTTGTTTAATACGCTGGATCTGCTGGATGCCATTGCTCAGCTGTGCACAGTGCAGAAGCAGAGATGCCAAGTTTTGCTCTTCAGCCTTTGAAAATTCTACATTTGGAAGAAGAGGCTCTTTTTAGAAAAGAACTACAATAACCAGTATTAACAACATGTAATTTATAATAAGAAATCACTGTTTAATTCTTAGGATTTTTCCTGTTCCAGTAGACCTAGTGAGGCCACAATCCCTTATATTACTTTACAATATCTTAAAATCAGATTGGTTTTTTTCCTAACAAACAAAAAACTACACTGCAATGTAATAACAGGTCTCATCTTCAGTACAAAGACCAGTTTTACAAAATCACAGCTTGGTTGAAGCTGGAAGGAACATCCAGAGGTCATCTGATCCAATGCTACTGTTCAAGTAGGGACACCTGGAGAAAGATGCTCAGGACTATGGTCAGGTGGCTTTTGAATACCTCCAAGGATGGAGACTCTCCAACTTCCATGGGAAACCTGTGCCAGTGCTCAGTCATACTCACAGTATAAAATGTTTTTCCCAATATTCAGAGGGAACCTCTTGTGTTTTATTTTGTGCCCACTATCTCCTGTCCCATCAGTGCTCAACACAGAAAAAAAAAGCCTGGCTTTGTTCTATTTACACCCTCTTTTCAGATATTTTTTACACATTGTTGAAATCCCCTAAGCCTTCTCTTCACCAGGCTGAATAGTCCTAGCTCTCTCAGTCTTTCTTCATAGGAGGGAAGTTCCAGGTTCTTCCATTATCTTAGTGGTCCTTCAGTGGACACTCTGGTATGTCTATCTCTCTCTAGTACTGGGGAGCCCAGAACTCTAGATGTAGCCTCATCAGTGCTTGCTAGAACACAATAAACACCTCATAATAACTTAAGCAAACAAATCCTGTATTACTCCTGTTTTTGTTTTGTTATCTTAAAGTGAAGATTATTGTAAGTTTATCTCATTAAACAAAAAACCAATCATAAAACACAAAATAAATTACCATTTGAACAGTATCTTTCAATCGAGTTAACTACAAATATTCTCAAGACTAGGAAAATACACACAAGATGACCTTAAGAGCTCCCTTCCAACATCAACCATTCTGTTATACTTTGAAATTCACGGTTATTTCGCAGTAGCACCAAATTACAGGTCTGCAAGCAGGATTACAAGTACGACCTCCTACCACCTTCATGCCAATGACAAAAAAAAGAGAAGAACTTTCAAACCAAAGATATGGTGCTCTTAAAGGATTCCTTCAACTTTGCCAAGGTTAGAAGCCATTGTCAATACAAAATAAAAACAATTCACAAAAAAACAAATACACCTAAAACCCACAAAACTAAACCACCAGAAATGAAACACAGCAAGAAAAAAACCCAAACAGATTAATTTCAGTACCTACTCAAATATATTCTACTACCAGAAAAAGAAATTACAGAACACTAATTTAGAAAAAAAACCATGCCACTCACTCTGAAGTTTCTCAAGCTGCTGATGATCAAGAAAGAATGCATCTACCTGGATTTCCTTCTTCTTTTTTAAAACCATCTTAGTTAATTAAGAGATACCTGTCCAAAAAATAAATATAATTTATAAAATCTCCAAACAGGTCGTGTTGTTTGAAAAGTATAATTACATACACTTTATTTGATAACAGTCTTCTCGCTGTCCTGAAATGATGTTTACTGGATTAGTTGCTTTTTTTATTATTTTTTTTTTTCAGGACAGTAGCTAACCCTCTCAACTACAACTACTTGAAGCATTTTGTATAAAATTCAGCCAGACATTGTGGCACTAAATGGAAGTTATAGAAAAAAGGATTTGCTGATCGAATGACAAACTGTCTCACCGGAACTTTTACTGCACTGATTATCAAATCTGTGGCATGCACCTGAATCACAGCTGGAAAATATCATGGGGCTAACACCAGAAAACTTCTATTGCTCTGCTCTACTGTTCAAAACTCATTCAGCTTGTATCAATGTAAAGTTAGAAATGCATAGCAAAGCAGTGCCAAAGTCTCACCACAGAGTCAAAAATTTCCTCCTAATGTGTAATCCAAATCTTTCCCCTCTGCAATTTAAAGCCATTGCCCCTAGTGTTATCACTACATACCTTCACAAAAACACCCTCCTCAGCTTTCCTGTAACCCCTTCTGGTACTGGAAGGTCACTATAAGGTCTCCTCTGAGCCTTCTCTTCTCTAGAGTGAACAACTCCAGCTCTCTCAGCCTGTCCTCCTAAGGGAGATGCTTGAGTGTCTATTCATCTTTGTAGACCTCTGCTGGAAATGTTCCAACAGGAAGGATCCTCCAGCACATCTATGACCATTTTTTTTCATCTGCGTACCCAAGTTACTATACACACGTTAAGAGTGTCAGCAAATCATGGTAAGATTAAACCTGTCATTTCTCCTTGGAACGGATTTCTCCTAGGTTTGATAGGCTATTTGTGAATTAACCCTCACACTCAGTGAGGAACTTGCTCAACAATGAGGTAAATGAACTTCAGAGCTGGCTGCAGGAGACTGTTTTCCAGCTGATCTAAATTACTGTGGACCAAAGGAAGAAGTGTTCATACATGATATGGAACTAGAGGAAAGTTGTGGGTCTCCTAGGCTAGAGGAAGAGGGATTCTGTCTGAAATATCACTTAAGAGAGATTCTTAAGAGGGATTCTGTCTGAAATATCACTAAAGAGAGAAATATCACTACGGGGCCCCTGACAGGAAGGAGTAAGAGGTAAGAAATATCCTTTTTACACTGAGTATTACAGAACTGGACACACTACTCCAGGTGGGGTCTGAGAAGAGTGGAATAGAGGGGCAGAATCACTTCCCTCAACCTGCTGGCCATGCTTCTTCTTTGGATGCAGCCCAGGATACGGTTGGCCTGCTGGGCTGTCAGCGTGCGTTGCTGGCTCATGTCGAGCTTCTCGTCAACCAGGACCCCCAAGCCCTCCTCTGCAGGGCAGCTCTCAATCATATCATCCCCTATCCCTTCCTGAAACCGGGGACTGACCCGACCAAGCCGTAGCACCCTTCCCTCGGCCTTGTGGAACCTCACGAGGTTCACACAGGAAGCACAACTCCTTTTAATTTCCTTCTAAAAACGCGTGACCTGAGCTTCTCCCACCCTAGGGGAACAAACCCTTGCGAACGCTTCTCGCTGCCCCGATGCAGCAGCTCCGGCAGCCGCGGGGAGGAGAAAGCGACGCCAAGAAGACCAAGACTCTACCCCTCCCCGCGCCGCCATCCTCACCCGCTGCCGCCGCTTCCCTCCGCACCGCCTCCCCGCCCCGCACCGCCCCACGTGTGGCGCCGCCGATCTGTCCCCGCCCCCGGGATGGCCCCGTCCACCCCCTCGCGAGAGGTGCTCGCCCTTGCTAGGCAGGGGCAGTTTTCCTTGTTTTACAGGGTCCTGTGTTTCTCTGGGGAAAAATCGGAGGTCATAGTTGGAAGGCACTAACAAGGATCCTTGACTCCAGCCTCTACCCCTGCATAGGACAACCCCACCAGCCACACCGTGTGTCTGGCATTGTCCATATGCTTCTTGAATATTCACAGAATCACTAGTTTGGAAGAGACCCACGGGATCATCGAGTCCAACCATTCCCATCAATCACTAAACCATGGTCCCTCAGCACCTCATCCACCCATCCTTTAAACACCTCCAGGGAAGGTAACTCAACCACCTTCCTGGGCAGCCTGTTCCAGTGCCCAGTGACCCTTTCTGTGAAATTTTTTTTCCTGATATCAAGACTGAACCTCCCCTGGCAGAGCTTAAGGCCATTCCTTCTGGGGACTCTTCTGTCCCCTGTCAGCTGGGAGAAAAGGCCAGCTCCCTGCTCTCCACAACCTCCTTTCAGGTAGTTGTAGAGAGCAATGAGGTCTCCTTTCAGCCTCCTCTTCTCCAGGCTAAACAACCCCAGCTCTCTCAGCCTTCCCTCATAGGGCCTGTTCTCCAGCCCCCCTTCACCAGCTTCGTTGCTCTTTTCTGGATTCGCTCCAGAGCCTCAACATGCTTCTTGTGGTGAGGGGCCGAGAAATGAACACAGGATTCAAGGAGCAGTCTCACCAGTGCCAAGTACAGAGGGAGAATAACCTCCCTGGACCTGCTAGTCACACCATTTCTGATACAAGCCAGGATGTCATTGGCCTTCTTGGCCACCTGGGCACACTGCTGGCTCATATTCATTCGGCTGTCAACCAACATCCCCAGATCCTCCTCCTCCAGGCAGCTTTCCAGCCAGACTTCTAGTCTGTAGCACTACATAGTGTTTCCGTGCCCCAAGTGCACGTTTGTATATTGTCAGGTTTGGCACTCTGACTGCTTCCCCCGGGAGCTGTTCCAGTGCTCCACTACCTTCTGAGTGAAGAACCTTTTCCTAATATCCAACCTAAACTTCCCATTGTCCTGCTGTTCCCTTGGGTCTGCCAGAGAGATCAGTACTTGCTCCCCCATTTTTCCTTGTGAGGAAGTGGTAAACTGTGATGAGGTCTCCCCTGAGTCTCCTCTAGACTGACGAGCCCAAGTGATTGAACAGCTGCTCCTCATATGGCTTCCCCTCTAAAACCTTCACCAACTTTGTGGCTCTCATCTAGATGTTCTCCAGGGGCTTTATGTCCTTTATATAACTTGGCACCCAAAACTGCACACAGTAGTCAAAGTGCAGAGTAGAGTGGGACAATCACCTCCATTGCAGAGCTAACAATGCCATGCCTTGATGCAGGCCTGGATATAGTCCTGTTTGCTTCAGTGTATCTCGTGATGACAGTAACTTGTGTTTCTCTCTTGAGCAATTGCATCCCTTCCTCAGTTCCTGAGTTTCTTCCACAGCTGAAAGGATGCACCTCTTTGAGAACCTTCCCTGTCATGGGCCTTTCCCATCCCTATCCTGAGCCATCAGCATTTTGGAAACAGAGGAAGCAAATCCCAGAAAAGCATGCAACACAAATCAAGCTCCCCTAGTCACAAATTACTCCCCTTTACCTTTTTTCCCTGCAAGAAGTAGAAAGAGGCTTGAATAAGCGCTTTGCAAAGATCCAATAAAATTCATTTAAAATGCACCTTACATCCATTTGTTTACTCTTAACCATGTCTTGATGTTTTACAGCAGCACTTCCCATACCTCCACATTTTCTTAAACTGAAAAATAATTTTTTAAAACAGGTGGTTTTTATGTATATATAAGCATTTCCATTTTTAACCAGAGCAGAATTTTTTTAAGTTGTCGACATCTGTGTCATGTGCCTTTCACACAATACTTCGAAGTCTGTTAAGTTACAGGTATGTAATTTGCAAGAAATAGACTAACAAATGAGGATGGTCTTTCCCAAGTCCATGAGTTGTATCTGGCAACAGGGAAATTTTGCACTCATTGTAAAAATGGTTATTGCGAAAGTCCTTATGCTTAAATACCAAGGCAACATAGCAGTCATGCTTCCATGAAGATTTAAGAACAACAGCATTTTGGTAAGGAAAAGAGGGAAAATATAACAAAATCCCCTAACTTTCTTACTATGTGACCTACTTAAAATGCTAGTTATCTCCAGCTTAAAGAGAAATCAAATGCTCACATGTGATTTAACCTTCGAGCTACAGACAATGCATCCTCATTTAGTGTAAGCAAAGTCTCCAATAAGCTAAGCTACAACTCCAGTTCCTTGTGGTAAATTCACATTCGATGTGACTTCTTTCTAAGATTCCAGCTCTAGGTATTCTCATACAGCTCATTTTCTGTTCAGAAACTTCCTGCTTTCCATAAAATAGCTTTACTCTCTCCAAGTTTTTTTCAGTTTGAGGAAGCATCATTGCCAAGGAGCTGTCAGGTAACACCCAAAGAATCCACGCTTCATAGTGCAATGTAAAGCAAAGAGTCATCTCAAGAAATTAAACTGTAGCATGCACACACACACTCTCTAATTGCTCTGTTCACCAGAAGCACCAAGTTTCCAGTCTCCAAAATAACTTTAGATCTCGCTCACATACCACCTCTGAGCAGCTCATCAAGCACAGATTATCAGTCTTAACTACCTTGAAAAGATAAGTCACTCAATTTTCATAATTTCTGTTCTGCTAGTAAGAAGCAAGAGACCTTTGAATTACTGCAGTCATGCAGTGCTGCGCTGTCTGTGCTGTGCTGTCTGCCTGAAAACAGATGCCTTGCAGAGACCAAAAATACAATCACAGTGTTAGAAATTGCTAGGGAGGGGGGCAAAAAATCCAAACTAGAAAGCGTCACTATGTCGCTGTATAAATACATCTGCACCTTAAACTCTGTACACAAAAGGAATACAGCTGGACTGCCAAATGTATGAGGTCCGTAGGGTAAGAAGGATGGCGAAAAGTAGAGATGGGCTTCTCTCTGAAGTTATTAAAGACAGTAGAAATCTTAATTCTCTAAGAGAAAATACTGAAACTGAATATGACAGAAATGTCTAAAATAATTTCTCACTATCTCTATAAAAATTAAGGACGGTCAAATGAAACTAGTGGATGACATGTCTAAACCAAAATTAATTCTTTAAGCTGTGGAGCTCATGATCCTAGGGCATTTTGGATCTGAAAAACTGTTTTTTTGAAAAGCAGCAGGACTAAATAATGGTGAAAAAAACCCCAACCCAAACAAAACCAAAACCCAACCATTCAGCAAGAGCTTCAAAACACAAAACTCCTGGCTTACAAAGTCCCTGAACTAAAAAGCAACTGGAAACTGGAACAGTATTCTGTAGAAATGACACTTAACTGCCCTGGGGGCACTGGCTAAGAACAACAGTTGAGCGAGTGGATACCCAGCTACATGGCTCCCCAGTCTGACTGGGTGCAACCATTTATACTGTGATGTCTGAGTATGTTTCTGCATTTCATCAGAAGTTTTTCCTAAGTGCTGGATTTATGATTACAGGCTTTACAACTTTGACAAATCAACATCCACCAATGAAAACCCCTCTGAAAGCAAATACTCTAATCCACACTGTTGGAAACTTTAATGTTTAAGATGTACATTCTAGTCTTCTTGAGCTATGCCTATAACCAGTAAGGAGAATAGCTTATATTTTAAGTTTATTTCAGAGGGAGATAATAAGCTTCTAATCTGAAAACTCTCAGAAATTAATTATTTAGAGCAATATAGACTTTTACCACTTCGTGGCGCCAAACAATTAAAAAGTGGTTGTGCTTTCCAAGTGAAGCCATGGACCTTTTCCTAAGCCCTTTTTTTCTTATGTAGAAAAAGCCTTTACTAATAGCTGAAGTAAGCATAGATTCTTCCATTCAAAGCACAAATACTAGAGGCTATTAAAAAATGATGCCATTTTTCTGTTAGTGAGAGACAAGACATAGCCTTCAAAGATCAACATTTTAAGACACATCATACCAATAATATGCAATGAACAGGAATGATCTTTCTCCCTTCCTCTCAAACAAAACCTTTAAAACTGTTCTATTGTCCAGAAAGATCAAGTGATACTTTTAAATTAATTTTAAGATTGTCTGAAGATACTGTCTAATCCAAGGTTTTGCATTCACAAGATGTTTTCTGGAATGTTTTTTCCAATTGTATACACATACCAGTCTAAAATACCTAAATTTAAATAGTTGCAATGTTTGTCTATGCAAGAGAGAATCAGAAAAAGCTCCATTTGCTGTGATGGGAGAAGGTTCTGCATGTCAGAATGATGTTCCATGTACACATGAAAGACTCATGAGCAGCCAAATTTTACATTCTGTTGCAAGTTTGAAAAGATCATCTCTGAAATGGAGCTAGTGGCATTCTTTGGCTTCCATGCCAGATCAGATCTTTTGCAATACAGTGTTTACCTCAAAACAAATAACATTATTGTTTAACAAGACGACTAGAAACTTACAAGTTACTTTCTTGCATTATAGTAAATTATGGGCTGTAAAAACTATACAACGCATTTATCTTCAGTCCATATTAAATTCTTTGGAAGCGGTAAATATTTCATGATGTTTACTTCCATTTGCTTCAGTAGTGAACCAGTAAACAGAGATGATCATTCCAAGGTTCATATACCCAGTCTTCCAGTTTGCTTCTACAAAGTACTGTGTAGCACTGATTTTTTTTATTATTTTCTTCACATATTTGTAAAGCAATAGCAAGGAGAAATGTCTCTTCATGAGAGTGTGTTTGTGTGTACTATAGTTTTCTAAGCTTGTGTCTTTGCCTTTTCCCTTTGCATTCTAATTACCAAACAATGTTATATTTTGTTCTATGCATATCAGTTGTTCTACTGATTATTTTATTCCCTTCAGTAATGAAACAGAGTTTAGCCACATTTGCATACTTTACAGATCACAGCAGTTCAGAGAAAATCCTGAAGATCCCTATTCCTTCTCCCAGAATATTTTTTTCATGCTTCTTTACCTATTAATATTGACAGCCGTACGACTGCAGAGCATTTTTATTACCTGAGGCCAAAGAAAATGTCAGTCCGCAAAAGGAACAGAAAGAAACATTCATTTAGTCAACAGGTTTCTCTCTCCCTCTTGTGGCTTGAGCATGTCATTCATGTTGCTGTCACTTTGCCCCTTACTCAGTGCACTCTGAATTCAAATACTCTCTGCAATCTTGGGTCTATCTAGAGAGAATATGTCACTTAGGAAAGTACCAGCAAATGAAGCAGTTTCAATGAAGCTGTTGGGCTACTTTAAGGTCACTGCAAGTGAGTGGAAAATTGGAGACTGTACTGAACTGAACAGGAAAAAAAGAAATTGTATGTATAACCAGCTAGGGAATATTTGAGCTTTTAAGCCTTTTTTTTTTTGTGAGCAAACAAAAATTACACTTTCACTGATTCACAGATGATTGTGAAAGAGGAGTTTACACAAGGTGACTCCACACACCTACATTAGATATAAACACCAGAAGGGTGAAGTGCATCTTGTTTATACATAAGAAGAATCCATAAAAGATTTTGCCTCCTTAAATCCTAATTGAAACATAATACAATCTCCAAATCTCAGTCTAAATCAATGTGCATATGAGGAAGATCCTTGTAAGTGTGAGACAAACTACACTAATTACTTTATTCCAAATACTTTTTAATACTTCCGGCAGTCTTTTAGAAAAGACTGAGGCAGCTGGTTACCGCAGACATAATCCTAGCTGTTTGCTGCTGGGGGGGACAAGAAGCCTGCCAACATAACACACCAGCACGTGCACCTGCTGCTGCACCCTAGTTGGTATGAAACTGCAAAGTGTGGTTACCTCTTGGAGGTGCCAGCTCTGCAAGACCCATTCTTCCCATGAAATCCCCACCATTGCCCTAGTGACTGCATGGTTCCAACTCTCCAGGTTTATACTTGATCATAGAATCATAGAATCACCAGGTTGGAAGAGACCCACCGGATCATCGAGTCCAACCATTCCAATAATTTAAATAATTTTAAATAATTTAAATAATTTAATTTAAAAATTCCAATAATTGATAAATGACCTTCTACAAACGGTGACATTTAAATCACACTAAATCTCCAACATCGGAGCTGATGAACTTCAGGCAAGCAAATAGTTATTCCTAATGCAGAAACTCCCTTCCTCATGTTGGAACTCATGCAAACTCAGAGGAAAAATTCCTGATTCAGAAAGGAACTTAAAAGAACTGGGATGGGGAAGTGGGGAAGGGAGCAAAGACAGTTATACCAAAAATGCAGGCAAATAAACTCTCCAAGACTCATTAGGGAGATCTAGAAAGCAAGCATCCTTTACCAGGCCTGGAAAACACAAGGAAGCAATCTTCATCAATCACATGCAATGAGTCAAGAGCTGGATACAGAATGTATTTCCCACTTACATACATATGTATAAATTCTCCCAGAAACCTTACACATATTCTATTGCTCTCCAAGGGCTAATTTTAATGTTATTGAACTTTACAACAATAAAAACTCTTGCTAATTTGGAGCTGGCTCCAGTTCTCTGCTTGACCTTGCCTTTAAGATGGGAAAAGGCTCCAAGCAGAGGTGATGACAGAAGAAGAGACATCTGTGCGGCACAGGTCATACTTCACACAAGATGCTATCATTATAACACTGTGCCCATTTTAAAAAAGGATAGAAAATATGACCCCAGGAACTTCTGACCTGTCATGCTCACCTCTGTGCCTGGGAAGATCATGGAACAGATCCTCCTAGAAGAGATGCTAAAGCACATGCAGGACATGGTGATTAGCGTCAGCCAGCAAAGCTTCACCAGGGGCAAATCCTGTATGGCCACTTTAGTGGCTTTCTCCGATGGGGTAACTGCAGCAGTGGACAAAGGTAAGCTGACAGATGTGATCTATCTGGACTTCTGTAAAGCCTTTGACACAATCCCTCACAACATCCTTCTGTCTAAATTGGGGAGAGACGGATTTGATGGGTGGACAGTACAGTGGATAAGAAACTGGTTGGATGGTTATATTCAGAGAGTAGTGGTCAATGGCTCGCAATCCAAATGGAGATCCGTGACGAGTGGTGCCCCTCAGAGGTCTGTACTGGGACCAGTGCTGTTTAATGTCTTCATCAATGATATTGACAGACATATTGAGCAAGTCTGCAGATGACACCAAGCAGAGTGGTGCAGTTGCCATAGTGGAAGGATGGGATGTCATCCAGAGGGATCTGGACAGGCTGGAGAAGTGGACCTATGAGAACCTCATGAGGTTCAACAAGGTCAAGTGCAAGGTCCTACAGCTGGGTCAGGGCAATCCCTTATTTCAGGGTGATATGATTGAAAGCAGCCCTGCAGAGAAGGACTTGGTAGTGTTGATTGATGAGAAGCTCGATATGAGCTAGCTATGTGCACTCACAGCCCAGCAGGTCAACCATGTCATGTTCTGCATCAAAAGAAGCATGGCCATCAGCTTGAGGGAGGTGATTCTGCCCCTCTATTCCTCTCTTGTGAGACCTCATTTAGAGTACTGTGTCCTGTTCTGGAATCCTCAACATAAAAAAAATATGGAACTGTTTGAACGTGTCCAGGGGAAAACTACAAAGATGATCACAGGGCTGGGGCACCTCCCATATGAGGACAGGCTAAGAGAGTTGAGGTTGTTCAGCCTGGAGAAGAGAAAGCTCTGAGGATATCTTACAGCAACCTTGTAGTACCTGAAAGGGGCTACAAGAAAGCTGGAGAGGGACTGTTTACAAAGACATGTAGCGATAGGACAAGGGCCAATGGGTATAAACTGGAGAGGGGCAGATATAAGCATGATATAAGGAAGAATTTCTTCACAATGAGGGTGGTGAGGCTCTGGCACAGGTTGCCCAGAGAAGCTGTGGCTGCCCTGTCCCTGGAGGTGTTCCAAGACCAGGCTGGATGGGGCCTTGAGCAGCCTGGTCTGGTGGAAGACGTCCCTGCCCATGGCAGGGGGATTGGAACTGGATGATGTTTAAGGTCCCTTTCAACCCAAACTATTCTATTTTTTCTGTTATTCTGTCTCCAAAGAATAAGCACTATCTGGAAAAAAAAAAACACTGAAAGAAAACATGCTGTCAGAGAAAGAAGTCTAACTTCAAAAAAATACAAATTACTTCAGATGAAAGTTAACTGTACTTTGTCTCGGCTCAGCTCCCAACCCCACCTATCCCCACCCCCGCAACCGCTCTGTCTGAGCCGGGCTGGGGGACCGTCCCCAGCCCCGGACAGGGCCCCGCGCTGCCCAGGCCCCGCCCGCCGCCCCGCGACCGCGGGGATGGTGGGGTGGGAGGGCAGCGCCTGAAGCCCGGACGGCGCCCAGCGCGGCGAGCCACGGCCGGCCAGGTTTGACCTCCCTTTTATTGCTTTCCCTTCCTTCCCCTCCCTCCCGTTGGGCTGTCCCCGGCTCTGCGCCCCCATTCCGAGGGGCTAGGGACAGGTTGCCCCTACGAGAGTAGCTGCTGTTACCGAAAGCGGGATGTTTTCTGACTTTAGCTAAAGCAGACTTAAGTTCCATCGAAGTAGTTGTATTTCTTGAAAGTCCCTCCCGTAGCGTATTTTCTACCAGTGTTTTCCCAGACGCCGTTCCTTTTTCGGACATGGTAGCATCTTGTGTGAAGTATTCCCTGTGCCGCACAGATGTCTCTTCTGTCATCGCCTCTGCTTGGAGCCTTTTCCCATCTTAAAGGCAAGGTCAAGCAGAGAGCTGGAGCCAGCTCCAAATTAGCAAGAGTTTTGACTGTTGCGAAGTTCATAATAACATTAAAATTAGTCCTTGGAGGGCAATAGAATATGCATAAGGTTTCTGGGAGAATTTATACATGTGCATGTAAGTGGGAAATATATTCTAGACTCAACTCTTGTGTTGGGTCACCAACACCTTGTGCTGGGGTGCAGCACCCTCGGGGAGTGTCCCCCGGTGTCCTGACAGAAGGAACCAGGCGAGCTAGGGGTCCCATTGAGGTCCAGGCTCCTCTTATTGTGCTGTTGGTGGTGCCATTCTCAGTTGGCTTTGCCATTCTTGTGTCCCTGCTGTCCCTTCCCTCCAAAAAGGAGAGCACAAATTAGAAACAAACATGCCAAGTTAAGTTATTTTTTAAATAGCTTGCAGGATTTTGCCCCATCCCTGGAAACATTTAAGGTCAGTTTGGATGGGGCTCCAGGAAACCTGATCCAGTGGAAGAAATACCAGCCTGTGACCGGGGCGTTGGACTAGGTGACCTTCATGGTCCCTTGCAATCCAAAACAATCCACGATTTCACATAAAAATTAAGCTTTCATACCTAGTGCGACATTATGCTTCAATCTTTAACATTACCATTATCAGGGAAAGGACATAAAATGAGTTTCTGTGCATTAATGCCATTTGCAACACACCTTTGACAGTACTCTGCAGATGAGCCGTGGGTTGTGCCGTGTCCCTGGGCAGTTGAGCGGGCAGTGGTTCAGTCATGGGCAGGGAGGGGGGCAGCCTGACCACTGAAATCAGGAGGGCTGCGAAGGGTCTGTGCCTGACGTTGGATGGCAGAGCTTCAGCTAACGTGTTTCTTCACAGGAACAACCTTCCCAATATCTCGGAAGCAGCAGAAAAGCCATTTGTAATTCAGATTTTGAAGGAAGTTTTAAATAGCTTAGGCTAGAGTCTGAGTACAGAGTTATGCAAAATGAGTCAAAATGGAAAATAAAGTTAGTAGTGTTTGGACATAACGCCCCTGGCCAGCAACTAACCTGAGAATGACTTCCTTGATTCCCAAACAGGTCTACTTTGTGTCTCATCATTTCCAACCTTTTTTTTTCTCCAGTCCAACCTTTATGGCTCCAAAAATATTTGGAAGTGTCAAGTGTGGGTGGAAAGGGTGGAAGAGGCCTGAAATTCAAGAGGTCCAAATGCATTGGGGCTCGTGAACGTTTTAGGATGGTATAGGGAACCCACCAAGTACTGTGCAAACTCTATTGAAACTATTGAAACTGAAGGACTTACCAAGGTTTCTCCAGCAGAGTGAGAATGTACAGAACACATGGACAGCATATGAAATGTTAAGTTAAACAGAGAATTTTGTTAAAAACAGAGGGAAAAACTGGCAGTGCAATAAGAAACATGTTCATTTTTTTATGTGTTTAAAAAAGCTAGAACATCGTTCCCTCCTTCCCCCTGAAATGTATTTTGATAATCTCCAAGCAGACAGCAAAGAAAAGGAAATTATATCAATCCCTCTGGGGAGAAGGTGACATTCTGACTTCTTGAAGCCTGTGATGAGGTTTATAAACTTAGAAAATGAAAAAGTTGAATTTAATCTTTCCGGACTTGTCAAACTTGTCTCAATTAATTTTTGATGACATAATTAGAACTTGCTGCTTTAATGTACGCTTTTTTAGTTTACTTTTCAAAAGACTTCATATTTAAAGACTCAGAAAAAACAGAGGGCTTTGCAGTGGGAACTGTAGCAGGAAGAAGGGGAGGACTCTGTGTGTGATTCAGAGTACTCTATTAAGCCAAGAGAGATGAACTAATTTTTTAGCTCCCTTGGGGAGTCAAACAAGAAACAGAAAGTCATTGATGCTAAGTAAGATCATTCACTCAGCAATTGTAAACAGTGTATTATGTGCCTGTAAATATTTCCAGAAGCCAGTGGTTTGTTGGAAAATATGAAGTAAATTATTATAATCTCTAACAAGCATCCTACAATGAAAAGAGTTATTTTCAAACTTTTTATCTGTAATGTTTATACAGTGAAATATTAATTAGCTTGGACATTGAGAAACTACTTGGCTGAATGTGTTGTTCACTGCCTGAAATCCATCTACTCAAATGTTTTGTTTGTTCAAAGACATATTTAACTCCACCCTGTAATATTATGCCCTACAAAAAAGCAAAAATTCTTTCACTATGTGATCTGTTTGTGTTTTTACTACCACAAATACTGAAAGATCCTACAGTTAACCAGATGTTGGCAGAGTTCATCTCTGTCTTAAGTAGTTGTAGTTAGTCAAAAAGGAAAAAGCTTTATAAAAAAATCCTAAATAGACAGTCTAATGGGAAATTTTTAGTTCTCATTACTTAGAAAAGCAAAATCCAGGATCTATGTCCAAATCAATCTGCAGCTGAAATTTCTGCTTCCTCTGTAAAGGAGAAGCTGCTGCTTGGAAGTGCCACCTTCCCTCCTTGAATGTAGGGACTCTGCACAAGGAGAAAGGAGTGAAGATCAGAGATGGGACAGTGATGATGGGACCTGGTTCCCTGATAGTCCAGGGAGTTTTCTGGCAAGCTTAAAGAAAGGAGGGAAGTCATAAAAAACACTAGTCATCTAGAGGGTTTGCAGTTGAAATACTTGTGTGCTTAAAACTTAGAATTTGGGTGTTGTAGGATCCACTCAGGAAAATGTTTTTATAACATGCTTGAATCCCAGCAATTCCATCAGGATGCTTGAGTGGAAGATTCCTTGGAAGGAATGGTGGTAGCCTCAAGTTTAACAGCTTGAATCGTAGCCTGCAGGAGCAAGAGAAAAACAGAGTCAAGAATGGAGCAGTTGCCTTCAGATGAATAATTGTGGTGAAAAACTCACAAACCTTAGTCAGTTTTTCTTTCCTCATTTTCCTTCTCACTCAAGATATGAAATGAAAGAAACAAGGACATTAAGATACCTGAATGGAAAAAAAAATTCAAGACAGAGTTTTTCACCTGTTTAGCTATCATGAATTTGAGAGTAATCTGAGACATGAGAAGAAAAGAACTAGAAAGTATTGATCTATTGCAGAAAAGTTAAGGCCTTTTGGAATACTGCTCCTGACTTCCATCTGTCTTGCAGTGCTTTGAATTATAGAATCGTAAAACCATAGAATGGTTTGGGTTGGAAGAGACCTTAAAGATCATCTAGTTCCGCCTCAGTACCATGGGCAGGGATACTCCCACTGCGCCAGGCTGCTGAAGGACCCATCCCACCTGGCTTTTAACACCCCACCAGGGAGGGGACATCTGCAACTGCCCTGGGTAACTTCTTCCAGTGCCTCACCACTCACACCATCTTTTCCTTTTTCTTTTTTCCTCCTTGTGTCAGGTACAAGTGGAAAAGATAAATACATAGGTCCTTCGGTCCAGTTGGGGAAGTTCCCCCTCCTTGGAGAAAGAGGAGAACTGGGGCTGCCTCCTATGACACTGGGCAGAAGGGGTGTGCTTGAATCCAGGCTTCTGAAGGACTAGAGTAGTTGAGGGGGCGCTAACTGTGTCAGGACTTGCAGTATTCAGATCTATATTGTGTATGATTTTCCTGTGACAACCTCTTTCATCACACTGAATGAACACAGTTGCTACTTGTGTTTCTTTGTCAATGTCTCATTGTCCACGACATAGGTGATAAATACGTGGCATAACCTTATGGCTAGTAATTTTTTGTTTGTCGTGATCTTCCATCTACCTTCCACTGGAGGGTGTTTTGATGTCTATTTGTTATTTCAGGGACAAACTGAAAACTTCAAGGGTATTCTAGTTGTAATTTCAAAGCCAAATCTAGGTGTGCAGAACCGTGCAAAAGCCAGGACCATTGTTCGCAAGGGCACTTCTGTAACTGAATGGTTACATTCAGCTATATGCTTACTCTTTATTAAGCTGTCTACAAATAGATGGAATCCAGCAGAGTCCAATCCTTCTGCTTACACATTGATGATTTTCTTGACTTCTCAGACTCAAACCATGATGACCCAGATCACATCCTCAATAGTTTTTCCAGCAGGGCAGGGCATGTCCAGAAGGGCCCTGAGATTAATTTCCAGAATGCATGAGCTGTTAAACGTAGATAAAAGCACAGCTTTCAAACCAAAATATGCATGAGCCAGGATGTCCTGAGGTCTGCGACAGCTAATGTAAAAAAATATTTTTTTCATGTGAAGGATCCATGAGGGACCATTTGCTCACCTGTCTTCATGTTTGGAACCATCTCATTAAGGATATTAAATTTTAAAGGCAATTTGATTAGCATAAGAATTCTAAAGTACTTTTTAAAAAGCCATCTGCCAAGCAGTAACTTTTCATAAAACCAAATATGCTAGTCACTGCTAGTTACACTGATATCAGGCATTTTCTTAGCCAGAGCTCAGTTCTGTACAATACTCTTCTAGGTAAGAAAGTATATACACTAACTGAAGATTCAAAAACATGATGTCTCTGCTTATCAAGGAAAACATATCACAGCCCCAGAATAATTGAAGAAATTTAAAAAATATAAACCTGAATACTATAAAACACAGCTTTCAGAAATCTCTAGTTATGAGAAGGGCCTTTGTAGACTAATGTACTTCTGCTAAGTTTTATGAAGCTGTACATGTACAAAACTTGGGCGCATTTTTGTGTTCTATATAAAATAAACTACTGTGTATATGAAAACAAGGCCAGACATTAAATATAAACTCGTTGTGATGTGGCCATTTTTCCCTTCCTTTTTTTCCAGCATAAATATGGCTGAACTTTCAGACCCAGAAGTTACTGTAAACTGGAAGGAAAGGTGTTTAACTCTGGAGTCACAGTTAATGAAATTTCGTCTCCAGGCAAGCAAGATCAGAGAACTGTTAGCAGAAAAGGTAGGTCTCATGGTATGAATTTTAATGCAGTACCAATGAGTTCATTTGCTGATGGGGGCTGATTGCATGTCATGGTTTGAGATTACAGGTACTGGGAATTTTTTGAAGAGGGAAAAACAAAGGCATTTTAAAATAGATATAGGGAAAACAGGTACGTTTTAATGCTGTGAAAGAATTTCACACATTAGTTTTGCAAGCAAAAAATGTTCATTTTCAAATAAGAACACATTGACCACTCTCCTGCAGAGAAAAATATGTATCCAGTAATAACTTTTACAACATTGAAGTTAATATTTTCCTTCTTAGGAAATTCTTATTTAAGATCAGATTTAAGACAGAAAACACTGGGGAGAAAATTCATAAGTATTATTTTGCCCAGTATTTCTTACTGAATCATATAATTTATCATACTTGATTTTCCTGTAATAAGACATCTCCAACTATGGTTTATCATATTTGAAATTTAAATCCCCCCCCTGTTGTATTTACCTGGTGACATTTTCACAGAATAAGGCAATTAGAAGAGTACAAGGGACAAAACATTCTAGAGAGTCTTTTGGGACTCTGTTGTGACTAATATTGACTTCAGTGAATTTCTAGTTAAAAAGTTCTTCTATCAAAACTACTCCATTCTTAGAACTCAAAAAAAAAATTAAAAAATTAAAATTGGGAGTTGCACTGGAATTGTATTTTTACAGTTAGTAATCCAAAAATCTCTGTTTTGGCATGACTAAAAATATCCTTGTTAGAAAACTGTGTAGTTGAAAACTCTGATTCTTTTACCCAGTCCCACAATTTTACTGCATCACAAACTCTCATTGAACTGATATTGTGTTTGGAAAGTGCAACCATCTGTACAAATGCCTTTGATATTTCATTTTAAAATTGGAAAAAAAGAGGAAAGCTACCTGTGTCCTTCATTCCAGTTAGTAAAGCACATAGATGAACTAATAAATCATTATCATTAGTCTTGGAGGAGAATATCCATCAGAGAGTACAATAGCGTCTGCTGTAACATTTTTGGATATTTGCACAGTCAGGCTGTTAAGGCTGTTTGATGTCATCTCTTCTGCCTTTTTAACCCATTTGGATCACTACTGTCCGGATTGGAAGTCAAGTGGCTGAACACTGGACATGACTTTCCTAGGGACTTTCCAGCAGCTGTAACTACCATGTTTTATGCAGCTACTGCTGATTATAGCTTTGGCAACCAAAAAGTTAAGATTCATGAAGAGCACTTCACAAAACTATCTGAGTTTAAAAAAATATAGAAGTTTCAATGCTTTCTGTTTGAATTTTCACTTTTTTCCTTTACATTTTGCTTTTAAAGGTTCTTCACTGCTAGAAGTACCCTTTTAAATTAATAGAAATGTATACTTAATTGTATAGTTTCAGAAGTTAGCATTTTAAAAAAAACCACAATAAGAGGGACAAAATCACAGATCTTCAGCATTGTGCCAGAAACAAATAATTCAAAAGAAAATTACTTATTTTTCCTCGTCATTGAGAAACATTACTCCAAAATAGATGAAAAAAATCTTAATAACTTGTTTCAACTGCCCTCTTCTTTTAGTTTTCCTAGCTTTTCTCAGAAAATTTAGAAAAAACAAAATGTTTACACGAGATAAAAATGGGAGAAGTATTTTCTCCTGAAAACCATGAATCCCAACAAGTATATAGTTGGAATAATTTGATATATTACTCCCCAGAGGACAGCATTAGCAGACTTAATGAAAAATGATCCTTTTCCTCACTTTGTCGCTTTGACTTTTTAATATGAATCTTTAATTCATAAGCTGGAATTCAGTTGGGACATGAGTCAAAGAATGGTCAGAGCTCAAAAAAAAATTAGGCCTTATTCATCCACAAATTTATCAGACTTGCATAATTCTAAACCTACGGTTTTCAAAATGAGCACTAACATCCCAGCTGTATCAATTTGTATGTTGATTTCATTTGTAACAATCCAGTAATTATTTTTCACTTATTGTTATTTTTTTCACATATTTTTATTTTTTAAATGATACAAACAATTTGTAGAAGGAAAGATACAGTCAGACTAGTTTGATATTGAACTGCATGGAACTGTTACTCAAAAATATATTTGGGAAATAGCAAAGTGAATAATGAAGGCCTGATCAACCTGTACTTGATGGGTAACCTGATTTTCATGGCAAGAGGAGAATACAGCTGATGTCAGCCTTTATAGGTGTTTTCTGGATTTTTTACCTGTTACAGACTGAAACAATTTTGCAAAGCACACACATTAATTCCCACTCTTACTTTGATTAACACATGCTTTTATCTGTGATTTTGTTTAAAATCTTCTCTGTGCTTCCAAATGTGTACTAAAACATTGAATAGTACCACCATACAGTGTTCTACTTCAAAATAGTGACAGAAATCACAGTACGGTAGCGTGACGGCCATAAAAAACCTTATAGGTATTAAACTATGTAATTGTTGTAGAAAACAGAGTGAGAGTGGTATTGTGACAAAAGAGGTGGACACTACAAGAGAAATGATTTACTGGTAATTCTCCAGTCTTCCTCCTCTGTGTGTATTTGAAAGGTATCTCTTCAAGACAGCGAGTCAGGGAAGACAGTTTACATCCTATTACACTATGATGTATGTGACTCGTCAGAAACTACCATTTTTTTTCCCCTTGTATTTGTTCTGTAACTTAGTCTAAAACTAGATTTTAGTAAGGGTTTGTTTCTATCTATCCCTTTTCAATATTTATGCCCATGACCTGTGTACTTCTGTAATTATACTCGGGAAATTTCCTATACACTGGAAATTAAATACTGTTTCAAAACACTTTTTACTACTGCCTCTGCACATAAATGAATGATCAGCATGGGAAGTCCTTGGTATATTCTTCTAATACCTGTGTTCTAATTTAAAAAAAAATCTGAACTATTTACTGGGCTTTCTTAAGTTCAGTAAATACTCACCCTTGAACCTCAGTAGTTGAGGAGTTCAAGAAATTTGCATCATCAGTGCATTTCAGCAGCACAGGTGAACTTCAATTTTGTTGTGAAACTGGGGAGGAAAAAGAGGAGCAAAAGAATATGAAATGTTTTCAGAAAACTACTCTATTCACTGTTGATTATTTGTTTGGAGTTCTTATTTATTTTCATTTCATTTTATTTCATTTTACCAGTAGTCTATATTTGTAAATGTAACATGCAAAGAAGGAGATGTTGTTGGAGTTTGAAGCGAAAACTACTGCTGTAAGTGGGAGAGGTCTTTACAAGAATTTAAGGAATGATGCAGAAAGTATCCCTAGTATGCCAAATTTAGGATGGCAGTGGAGCTGAATTTTAAGTAGCAGCCTTTATTTTCATGCAGCTTGAGTCTTAGTGCATATGAAGAGTTTCCTAAAAAAAACTTTATTGGATAAAAGATTACAGTTTTCTGCTGCAACTTTTGCTCCTAGCTAGCATTTCATATTATGGGAAAAGTCAGTGTCCCTCATTCTTTACATAGTAAGTACATTTTTTACCTGAAATATGCATGCAGCATCAGGTATAAAGTTAATGTTTTTCCTGTCACTAAAAAAATCATTTTTGTAGGACTGCATAGCTCTGTTAAGTTTCCTCTTGGGCAGTCTGCATAGAATTTCTTTTACGTCAGACCTCATAAGGACTGAATATGGCACTATTCCCAGTGATGCATTGTGGGCTGTCTAGTAATACATAACGTCTGCATGAATGTCTCCTGAGTTTTTATCCTTCATTGTTTTATGCTTTAAGTCATCTTCAGCAATTATGAAGTATTAACAAAGAGGTTTATTTTAACAACTGCATTGACTTGTTTGCTTTTAACCTTCCATTAACCTTCCAAGATGGCGCTTGGGGCTGTGCTTGCTATTCAAGTAAGAGGGTAGATGATTCTGTTAGGGTCCAATGGATAATGCTAAGGAGATGAGGCAGGAGTTGCTAGCAACGTAGATGTTTATTAAGAGGTTAAGCGCGCATAGAAAAAAATCAGGTAACCGATCAGATAGGGGTCGCTCCAGACAAAGGAGGAAACGACTCCGGCTTGGTGTTTTCCAGGGGTTTTTATAGGCACAAACTTTTTACAATACACAGACATATGTAATTATTGCACAAATTCTTGCAAGCCAGATAGTAAATTAACATTGTTGTGTTAGCCTCGCTATCTTACAGGCCCTATGAGGAACGGCTGAGAGAGCTGGGGGTGTTTAGCCTGGAGAAGAGGAGGCTGAGAGGAGACCTCATTGCTCTCTTCAACTACCTGAAAGGAGGTTGTAGAGAGGAGGGAGCTGGGCTCTTATCCCAAGTGACAGGGGACAGGACAAGAGGGAATGGCCTCAAGCTCCACCGGGCGAGATTTAGGCTAGAGATTAGGAGGAAGTTTTTCACACAGACGGTCATTGGGCATTGGAATAGGCTGCCCAGAGAGGTGGTTGATTCACCTTCCCTGGAGGTGTTTAAGGCACGGGTGGATGAGGTCTTGAGGGACTTGGTTTAGTGTTAGATAGGAATGGTTGGACTAGAAGATCCGATGGGTGCCTTCCAACCTGGTTGTTCTATGAGTCTGTGACATCAGGAGGAAGTTTTTCATGGAAAGGGTCATAGGGCAGTGGCAGAGGTTGCCCAGGGAGGGGTTGATTCACCTTCCCTGGAGGTGTTTAAGGCACAGATGGATGAGGTGCTGAGGGACATGGTTTAGTGTTTGATGGGAATGGTTGGACTCGATGATCCAGTGGGTCTCTTCCAACCTGGTGATTCTATGATTCTATGATTCTATGATTTGGACGTTCTCTGCACACCAGTACATGCTCAGCTGGCAACCAATTGCACGCATGACAAATGTGATAATACGCTCTCTGTACAGATTTGTACAGATTGTGAAAATTGAATGGCAACTTATTTTTAGGCCAAGTGCTATTTCCAGTATATTTCAAAGCATAACACATTCTTGAATTTTTGTTGTATAACCCAAAACCTAAATCCATGTCCTACTGTATTTTTATTCATTTTACACGCATATTTATGGTAAGTCATTTGACATGGCAGAATGAAGCAGATGTAGTGTGTTATTCTCTGTGGCATGACGACTGAAAGATTAATTTTTTTTGGAGGAAAAGTCCAGAACGCACTTGGCTTCTGCAGTGACTGCCAATTTTTCTGCAGTGACTGCCAATTTTTACAAAATTGTAAAAAAAATCACCATGAGTATTTCCATTTGCAATCAAAGGTTTATGAAGGGTAAAGTAAAAGGGAACAAAATACCATAGTACCAAAATTATTAAAATGAAGGTTATTTTTCAGTGTTTCACATGCTCTTAAAGAACTTCTTTTCATGTAAAATAATTCAGATACAAAATAGGAAGATACAAAGAGGAGAAAGCAAGAGAATAAAAATCAAAAGTATGTAGTTACAGGCTTAGATTTGTTTACGCCTCTTTAATACCTGTGCCTTCCTCCCTATTACCTTATTTTTATCCCTTTTCTGTTATTAAGTTATGCTGTGTCTTTTTATAACAGTGTGGGGGTTTTTCTTTTTGTTTCATTGTTTTCGTTTCATTGTTTTCGTACATGTAAAGCCACATTCTTTCTAAGGAGGCTGGTGATAAAGGTGGTGGGGGATAAGGAAAAAAGAGAGCTCAGGAAGCACTAAATTAGTTGCTCTGGTAGAGACCAGGCTGGGTAGTGGCATGCAGAGCACAGCTCTTGCTGTGAGGCCAGAGGATGAATATATTCCCTCTGGTAGTATGGAGATGAGATTATCCAGTCTGGTCTTGCTTGTCTGTTATAGGGAAGTTGATGGAAGTTGTGGAAGCTGTGATAGTGGGCAGGCACCTGTGAGGATCCTGAACCAATCTAGGATTTAGTTTAGTTTTCCACATGTAGGAGCTACAAGAAGTTTCTTCTCCATTTTTTGTGGAGGGAACACTTTTTGCAAATTACACATTTCATTTTCATTACCTAAGAGAGTATTTTCAGGCTTTAAATATCTGGTTTTGAAGAAACTGAATTATGCTGCCATGCATATCATTTTGGAATCTCTTGCATCTTTACCATCTGTGTTTCCTAAGTGTCCTATACACTTAAATTTCATGAATAAACTCCATTTCAGTCAAGTTTTTTATTTTTTATGCTTTGGCAGTGACTGATACCTTTGATTCTGAAGGCATCACCTCTCAGACAATGGCACAGAAAAAGGCCACCTATTTCAGTTTTTCACAATCAAAACTCACAATTCAGTGAGACTGAAATGGCAGAAATTCCACAATCGCAGTACAATGATCAAAACAAAACAAAGCACCTTTTAATACAGATGAGCAACCAGTTGTTGATAGACTTATCTTTTTCATTTTAAGCACTATGTGAGACTTCATTTTCCTTGCCTGCCAAACTGATTTAGTACACTCTTCCATTTTGCTAAACAGTGTCTTTGCTTCTTTCAAGACTTTGAATGTTGTAATAAAGTCTGTTTGTGCTAAAGTGTGGTCTATGTAATTTGCATTTGATTGTGTCTCTGCAACTTAGCTATCAAGACAAGAAGTGAGTTGGAAAAAATAAGAGCCATAGAGAGTGAATGTTCCTATTATTTTAGCAGGTTTAGGAAAGCTTTATGACTGACATTGGGAAAAGCACCATTATTCAGCCAACACTGAATGCTGCTCATTTGACCTTCACTACTCTGACTTCCCAAGTACCACTGCTGAATTTAACTTCTGAAAATCTGTATACTTACTGGCAGCTGTCATAGACTACTAATTTTGGAAGAGTTCCCTCCTGGGCTTCTCTGTTCTGTATTTTTCATGTATATAGTTTCCAGAAGAAATCATTAATTTTACTATTGTGACCTCAAATGGAATGTGAAAGATTGCCTTTTCACATGTATTTTTCACACATTTAACGAGCAGTAGGAAAATTTCTTGAGCTAAGTAATTTTTCTTAAAATCATGTTTAAAATACTGAAAAGGACTTAAAAGAAGTAAAACATAACTCTAGTAAAACTAGTCTCATGTCATATAGGCTGATGAAAATTTTGAGCCTGATGATTTGGGAAACTGAGCAAAGAGAGGCTGATAATTTTGGTAGGTCTTGTTTTGTTCCAAGGAAAGTCTTGTGCTAAATATAGTTCATGTGAATGAGCTGAAGAGCTAAAAAGGAGAGTTAGGAGAGACTTGCAATTAAGAGGTGCTGTTTGCATATCTAGGAGAGTAGTAGCAGAAGTTGCTGTAGTTAAAAGTAGACAGGATTGTGAATCTGCACATCGAGACCCAAACTGCTTTTACATTCCATATTTTTGACCACGGTTGAAGCAGAGAAAAAAGATAATCCCTGTAGTGAACTGTCTGAAGAGAGAAAGATAAAATGAAGAAGAGGAGTTGGTTAGATGGCAAATTTGCAGAGGAATAGTTGACACTGCTTTGTTTGTTAGAACAGCTGTATCCTTTTACCTTTTAATTGGTATTAAAAATGGAGAAGACAAGAGAAGTAAAAAATGGGAATGCCCTGAAAAGTGGCAGCTTGTAAGCTGCCAGATTGTGAGTACTAAGGTGAGTTTTGCAGTAGTCATAGACTAGGTGGGCATTCAAGTGAGTTTGAATGAGAAGTAAGCCCATAGCTTTTGGGATTTAAGCCAGATAACTAATTCTTTGATCTAAAGATTTTTTGTGTGTGTGTATGTAGGAAATAATAACGAACAGTAAAATTCCATATACTATGAATCAGTAAAATAGTGAAGAAAATTTGCCATGCTTGACCTTTGAGCCTAAGGAACAGCTGTCCCCTCTTTAGCATTATCCTTTTTGAGGACATCTGTGACAAAAAGAAAAATGGATTCAGGAAGCGTTTCTTCATTTTGATGACTAAATATACACTATTGAAAAATATTTTTATGGATTTTATTTTGTTCTAGGGAAAAGCTTTTGTGACAAAGTATTCTGTTCCATTTTTCACTGAAGGCATATTTGATGTTATAAATATGTTTAGGTCCAAAGTGTCACTTCTGAGATTTATGAGACAAAATGGATTCCTATTAATTAGTTAAAATGCAAAGGTAGTCCATAACAGGCAAGTCTTTCTAATTATTGTGTGGCCTTTGGGATAAAAAAATCATCCAGTGGAGAGCAAAGCATATCTTACCCACATCATGTGCTAATTCCTTTACAAATTATCTTCTTGTTTATTTTTCTTGTGTAATATTAATATCTTGATTTGACCTCTCTGTTCTTTAGGTGTTTTCTCTATGTGGTGTAATAGATCAGGTCACATTTTAAAGTTTGTTGTAGTTTATAAATATTTAGTGCTATCCCTATGGAAAACACCTAATAAATAGGAGAGAAATAAGTGTCAAGACAGAAGGAATAACGCTTGAAAATATAGATGCATGATCGGCTTTTTAATAAATGAATTGAAGAAGTAGGAGGAGTATTATTGTGCTTTCCTAAATTAAACCATCAGCAGAGACCTTTTTGTGAAAAGAGCAAGTCATGCTTCTAAAACAGGTTTACCATTGCTTTTAACTAACAAATGTATGCAAGGTTTTATACATGTATGGATTTGGTATAGTGTATTTTAAAACATGGAAACATGGAAATGCACAGATTTGTTGAAATCTTCGAGTTTAAACACAGGCATATAGAATGGAGAGGAGAAATTTGGTTACATTCAGTGCTCTGGAATAGCTGGCAGGCATGTTCTTCAAACCATTTATAAATTTACCAAGCACCACCTAAAAAGTCAGATCTTTTGCCTTTTTAGCTTGTATTAGAAGGCAGTTCCAAAATCTTTTTTAGTCAATGTGGAAAATAAATGTCTTCGAATTTCCAACCTATCTTTGTTCATCACCTGTTTGTATCTTCTTGTACCTTTGAAATACTTCAAAAGACAGTGTTTATTCCTCACTTGCTTCTCCCATTTGTTTATTCATGGAAGAAAATGTATCCCTGTATTTCTTCATTTTCAGTAAGCCCTACATGAGGACTGTTAGTTCACTAAATATAAAAAAAGACAGGTTTACTACTTTTTATGTGGAACACTGTTTTCCAACCAGAGATGGTTTGGGCCTTTTTTTTTCTGGTGAGGAAGAATTGAAAAATTGAAATGCAAGGCAGAAAGAAGACTCTAAACATACTGTTCTCAAGTCACTGGAAATTCTGAACTTAGGAAAAAAAATTTTCACAGGAATGGTCATTGTGCACTGGAACAGGCTGCCCAGGGAGGTGGTTGATTCACTTTCCTTGGAGGTGTTTAAGGCACGGGTAGACGAGGTGCTGAGGGACATGATTTAGTGTTTGATAGGAATGGTTGGACTTGATGATCTGGTGAGTCTCTTCCAACCTGGTGATTCTATGATTCTATGATTTACTTTTGTATTATAAAATATTCCAATGACAGCATGTTGTACTTCAGTGTCCAGACCTCCAATGCAGTACACCTCTTTGTTTTTATTGCTGCCAAGTTTCTTCAAAGCATTCAGTATTTATTCACATGTGGCGTTTCTCTGCTCATTATATGAACAAAAATAGCTCAATTTGATGAGTATCAGATGTAGTGGGTTTTTTGTTACCAAGCTTTAAAACAAATCTGGTTTTAACCGTAGATATTATTTTCCCTAATTCAGTTAATTGATGCAGTATGCATGAACACAGTTTCTGAAAATTGTAAGGGGGATTTTGCACTTAAAAAAGGAAGAAGAAAGGGCATGTTTAAAGTAGCAGTCTCTTTTTCTGCACCTGTGTTGATATTGTTCTGCAATTGGTATTAGTGTATTTTTTGTTCATGGGCCTAAAACTTTTTATATTTAAGACTGTTAAATCAAAGGCAGTATAGATCATGAGAGGACACTTTTGAATCCTTAATGAATTTGGGAAAGACCCTGCACTCATCATAGACATGCAGAAAATTCCTTATAAGAGGTTTGTTGAACTGAGATGTTTCAAGTTATTACAGTCAGGACAGGATAGGAAATTAAGCCTAAATATGCTTCACAAGCCAGTTGTTATCAATGACGTGCTGGCCCTCCGTGTTTCTCCTGAGAAACCAACTTTATGTCTTATGATACTTTACAGACTGTAGTTTGTTCCAATAGTGTCTAGCGTAACAACTGATATATACCATTTAATTCCAGTGATGCTGGTGATTTGCATAGATGTGTATAGAAAGAAGCTGGTGGGACAGAGGTCTAATTCAAGAAACCTTTCTCTTTTTTCAAATAATTTTCTGTACAGAGTTGGTCATCAGTATTAAAGTTGCAGCCACAGGCAAATGTTCTTTCTTCTGTGTCTTTAAAGCACACTGGTTTTATAACCTTCAAAATAACCTAAAGCAATAATCTTTTTCATTAATTTCACAGGCCTATAGAGTAGCAGAGCAGTCAGAGTATAGGTATACATCCCAGTTTTTCAGGCAAAACAATTTCATGTGTGAAACTGGTTAGAGATTATTTATGCATATGGAAAAAGAATACAGTTTTAAAGTTTCATTTTTGGACAAGAGGGAATGGCCTCAAGATGCCCCAGGGGAGGTTCAGATTGGAAAAAAAAAATCACTGAAAGGGTTGTTGGGCACTGGACAGGCTGCCCAGAAAGATGGTTGAATCACCATCCCTGGAGTTATTTAAAAGGTGACACTTTAGACATTTCTCCAATAAAATTTCACATTTGGTTGTTGCTAGGAAGCTGATTGACACATATGTATTGTGATATCATCCAAAGCTTCTTAGCAGACCTTCTTGAAATAGTTATCTCTTAAAGAAGAAAAAATAAACCTTGTTCTTCCATTTTTAACTACTGAATGCTGTTTTTCTTGGTAATTACACTCACAGTTCCTTTAGCTCCTAGCTTTACGTATATCTTAGCAGCATCTTTATTCAAATCATGTTTCCATGATTCTGATTCTGTAATATTACTCATCCCAGTAGTCTACATGAACAATATTGGGTCACAGGGAGGATCCAGGGAACTACAGACCTGTCAGTCTGACCTCAGTGCCAGGGAAAGTCATGGAACAGGTGATCTTGAGTGCTATCATGAAGCACCTGCAAGAGAACCGGGTGATCAGGCCCAGTCAGCACGGGTACATGAAAAGCACGTCTTGCCAAACTAACCTGATTACGTTCTGTGACAAAGTGACCGGCTTACTGGACGAGGGAAAGGCTGTGGATGTGGTCTTCCTGGACTTCAGCAAAGCCTTTGACACAGTTTCTCATAGCGTTGTGCTTCGGAAACTGTCAGCCTCTGACCTGGACTGGCGCACACTCTACTGGGTGGAAAACTGTTTGGAAGGCCAGGTCCAGAGAGTGGTAGTAAAGGGAGTTAAATCCAGCTGGAGGCCAGTTACAAGTGGGGTTCCCCAGGGCTCAGTGCTAGGTCCAGCCCTCTTCAATGTCTTTATCAATGACCTGGATGAAGGCATTGAGTGCACCCTTAGCAAGTTTGCAGACGACAGTAAGCTGGGTGGAAGTGTCGATCTGCTGGAGGGTAGGGAGGCTCTGCAAATGGATCTGGACAGGCTGGACTGTTGGGCTGAGTCCAGTGGCATGAGGTTTAACATGGCCAAATGCCGGGTCCTGCACTTGGGGCACAACAACCCTATGCAGAGCTACAGACTAGGAGAAGTCTGTCCAGAAAGCTGCCAGGAGGAGAAGGACCTGGGGGTGTTGGTCGACAGCCGACTGAACATGAGCCAGCAGTGTGCCCAGGTGGCCAAGAAGACCAATGGCATCTTGGTTTGTATCAGAAATGGTGTGACCAGCAGGTCCAGGGAGGTGATTCTCCCTCTATACTCAGCACTGGTGAGGCCGCTCCTTGAATCCTGTGTTCAGTTCTGGGCCCCTCACCACAAGAAGGATGTTGAGGCTCTGGAGCAAGTCCAGAGAAGAGCGATGAGGCTGGTGAAGGGGCTGGAGAACAGGCCCTGTGAGGAGCGGCTGAGAGAGCTGGGGTTGTTTAGCCTGGAGAAGAGGAGGCTGAGAGGAGACCTCATTGCTCTCTACAGCTATCTGGAAGCTGAAGATGGTTGTGGAGAGGAGGAAGCTGGCTTCTTCTTGCAAGTGACAGGGGACAGGACAAGAGGGAATGGCCTCAAGCTCTGCCAGGGGAGATTTAGGCTGGACATTAGGAAAAAAAATTTTCACAGGAAGGGTCATTGTGCATTGGAACAGGCTGCCCAGGGAGGTGGTTGATTCACCTTCCCTGGAGGTGTTTAAGGCACGGGTGGACACGGTGCTGAGGGACATGGTTTAGTGTTTGATAGGAATGGTTGGACTCGATGATCTGGTGGGTCTCTTCCAACCTGGTTAGTCTGATTCTAAGATTCTATGATTATTGTGTCCCTGGTCATGTGCAATGATATATCTATGTGTGTGTGTGTGTGTCTATGTATATGTATATATATTCCCACCATGGGGTACATTGCGCTGCTTTACTGCAGAAGCAGGGAAAGACCTTAGATCTGAAGTGCATTGGATTATCCAGAACTCACATTGTTTTGTACTGCTTGTACAGTAGTTCAGTGATTGTTAGATCACTGCTAGAGGTACTAGTTGGTTTTAGATTTAAGCAGAATCAGAGCTATTTGAGGTGCACTGGCCGCTGAGTGGACCTCGCAAGCAACATTTTCTGGTTTTATTTCCATTTATTAAATCTGCTAAGTTTTAGATACAACCTTACAACTGAAACAAGTTTTACTTATGGGACATTAAGAAATTGCCTATATGTGCCATGGCAATTATATGCATTTGCAAATTGTTTGACGAACAACTTTCTACTCATCAACAATGAATTTCTCATCATAAATATGAAGGAGTGAAGGTGTTTTCTGTCATAATATTATACAATATTAACAATGTTCAGTATTGATATAATAGCTGCACTTATGCTTGGTTTAGCATAGCACTTTTTACTACAGCAGAATGTTAGCTGACAGTATGTTCAGAAGTAGCCTCAGTTTCTGAATCCTCAAGTTACTAACAAAGAAGTATCTTAAAGACAATCTTAAAGATAATCTTGTAAACCAAAATTCTTTTTGTATGTAAAACCAAAGTGACAAACAAAAAGTAACCTTAGAATTCAAAATTAAAAAATTGAACTAAAAGTTAAAATCTCAGCATGAAGTTAAATTAAATATGAAATTAAATATGAAATTAAATACATATGACCAGAGTGGAAAAAAGAAGGTTCCTCTCCCTGTCTGTCTGTCTGTCCAGCCTATTAGTACATGTATGACTGGGATGATCATTTCTTTAGAAGTGTTTTTGCAAAACAACTTATTGGGGACCCAACGATAACCATGTGTATTGTGAAATGTTTGTTGCTCTTGTATTCAGTGGTGTGTTGGAGTATTGCAATGTAGACATCTGAGTTTTGTGTTGTATAAGAAAGTACTAGAAGGTCAGTCAAAGGTTTCTTTATGTTAGTGAAAACTCATTTTCTCCGTTTTCAGTTTTTGAGTGATAGAAAATGGTGACTCTATGTCCTTGGCTCAATGAGGTACTAAAAGTACACAAAATGTTTTTATGTGATTGACAGTATAATTGGGAAGAGAAAAAAGAGATGGAGAGTGAAGAAGAAACTGAAAGATGCCAGAAATCGAGTCTAAACAGGACAGAATGAAACATTATTTTAAAACCAAGGAGTAAACTGGAGAAGCAAGAAATCGTTTTAATTGTCGTAATTTGTATTATGCACTTTTCTCTAGACAATTTTGAAGCAGAATACTTAGCAACCCAGTGTTAATTATTTGATATTATATCCTGTATTTCTTAAGATCCAGTAATTCCTTAAGTCATTGAATACCTTAAGTACTTTCTAGTGTTATTTAAAACTCCAGTTTACTTTTTAAGTAAGTCTTAATTCACCAAAGACAAAATAGAGAGCTCTTAACAAAATGTAAAAAAGTGTAAATAAGGTATTTCTTTCTGGCCTCTTCTGTTCCGTATTGTTAGAAAAGCCTTCAAAATGTAAAATGCAGAGGTTTTCTAAGGCCTGGGACAAAGGTTGACCCTATGATTTATTAGGCATCGTAGTAAAATAATGGTTCAGCATCTCTCACCACTCAAAAGTGTTCAGCACTCCTCTGTATTTCCATCTCGATTTATTTCTGCTGTGGTTTTTCATATGTTTTTTTTTTTTTTTTTGTGGGGCACCTGAGTTCACTGTGTCTTTTCTGTTGCATGCCCCCTTCTTTCACACAGAGGGTGATGGAGACTGGGTCAGAGCTTGTAGCACAATTCCTCCCAAAAACTAAATCTTCAACAGAATGAACAGATTTATTACAAAATGTGCCAAGTACCCTTTACTCTTGCCTTTACTCCAGGCCATGGAGGAGCATAGCTGTTTAGGGCTATTGTCAAAGGGATTTCTACTCTTGGTAGCAGGGAAAAAAGCATTATGTCATATAGCAGCCACAACATTATTCTATGAAGTAAAGTTGTATCTTTTTTTCTGTAGAAAAATAGTAACAATGTTTTAATATGGTCATAACAATTAATAACCTTCCCAGTATGACAGACTGCTTATTCCTATTTTTATGCTCCTGCCCACAACCTGTCTCATCCCTTTTTCAAAACAGACCATGTTTCACTGTGATACTTCTGACAATGGGCAGAAGCCAATGCCATTTTACTGTATGATTTTCTGTATTTACAGATGCAGCAGCTTGAGAAACAAGTTCTAGATGCTGATCGTCAAGCAGAGAGAGCTTTTCAGCAGGTATATAAATTGAAAAATATTTCCACTAGCTATATGCATGTTACTGTAACAAAGGGAAATTCAGAAAATTGCTGGTTTCTTAGGTATTGCTCAAAAAGGGAGAAGACAGTTTCTTTTTACATCCATTGATTTATTTTTCTTACCAGAGATGTTCTGACACCTTTCTCTGCTCACTATCCTGTTCATTTCAATGAAGTCAAAGCAAACAGCACAAATCCAGAATAGATACGTGTAATGAGCTGCTTCATTGACACATCATGTCTTTGATACATGATGTACATGGAAACAACAGGACCTGTTTTAGAAAATCTGGAAATAAAATGAGGCTATCCAATACAGTCTTTAAGTAGGATTATTCTGTGTTCCTGTAAAAGTTACATCATCTGAAGAATGAGGTCATGGCTAAATATTTAACCAAAGCTACCTTTTGATTCCAAATGGCAGATATAGCTACTGCAGACATTTTATGAACACGTGTCTGGTATTCCCTAAAAATCCTTCATATCTTACTGTGAAACAGATAGATGCTGAAAATTGTGGGAATTGTGATGTTCGTGTCCTAATTTGGAGTTATAAAATGTTCCTGACCACAAACCAAGTATGTTTTAGCCATTTTTTTAGAACACTTCTGATAATTTGGTGGGGTTTTTTACACTGTACGATTGTTTGTTTATTCAAATGTAGTTTATAAAAACTAACAGCTCCCTACCTATAAGTTGCATTCTTCCCATGCTGTCATTTCTAACAGTTTGTGTATTAGGAACCTCAAAGCCTCTCACTGATACTAACAAAATCTCTATAAGATCCATCAATGTTTTGCCAGTCTTGTTGGTATTAGATACATAGGGAGACATAAGAAGCTGTGGAACCTTTTCTGAAATAGGCCTCAGAACTTTGCAAAGCTTTCTTGAATCTGAAGTACGGGAACAATTTTAACTGTATGTTCTGTGATTAAATTACTACCTTCAGCTTGAAGTATTATGTTTCTTTAAGTCTTATGTTTGAATTTCAAAATAGGTGCAGGTCATGGAAGAAAAATTGAAAGCAGCTAATGTTCAAACAAGTGAATCAGAAACCAAGCTATATAAGAGATGTCAAGATCTAGAGATGCTGATACAAGATAAAAATGACATAATACAAAAACTGGAGCAACAACTTGAAGAACAGGTTAGAAATAATGGTGTTACAAAAGATGAGCATCAGTTCCATTCTTAAATGTACAAAAGGAAAATAAAAATTAAGATCAATAGAGGACTGAAAAGTTTAGCATGATTTCTGTTGTTTCATTAAAGTGGTTCTCATTGGAAACATATAATTTGAATAAAGTTTATTCCCTTGCAAATTATGCTGTGTCTTCCTTTGAAAGAACATCTAACTTATAAGATGGGAAAGATGTTCTTCCTCTTCACTGTCTCCTCTGAAGAGCTTTAATTTTAGGGTTTTTTTAATCACCGTACATTGCCTAGAAGACTGAATTACTTAGGGCAATGTTAGGATTTTCTGTCTGAATATGCTGCTCAGACAGACTGTGATACTCAATATGCTTTTGTCAATTTTTTTTCCAGAAGCAAATAAGACTGCAAGAAGCAAAAATCATAGAAGAAAAAGCAGCTAAAATAAAAGAATGGGTGACAGTCAAGCTTCATGAGGTATAACTCTTGCTACTATACTTAAAGTGTGAATAATTCCCAGAAAGCTGACCAAGTCTGCTGGGGCCTGGCAGAAAAATTTCTTGATGGTTTTTTATTTTCCAGTGTTCACAGTACTCTTAGTCGTGAACAGTTTCAAGGGCACTGGTGCTACTCTCAAAAGAGACCACTTGTCTCCCTTGTTTCTCTGCTGTGTTGAGATAACAGTGTCTTTGCCCTGCCTAAGGCTGCTAATTTTGGTGTGCAGCTGTGCTTTCTCTTCCTTGTGTGTGTAGAATTCGAAGTTGCGCATTAAAGCTAAAATCCTGCTCTGTTGTGGTTAACTGGAAATTATACTCATCCCAGCTGAAAAACAAAATATTTTTCAAGTTAGGAAACTAGAAGAATAATTTAATGTTAGTCTCTGAGGAGAGTTTTTGAAATCATTTAATAAAAATACAGTTAACTTCAGCTAAAATGATCTTGAAAAAGCTTGTATAAAATCAGATGTGATTCACGTGATTTACTTTGTTTCAAACATGGAGAATCTCAAACTAGTTTCACAGAGGTGGCTAGGTGTCACCCAGTGGGAAATGGAATTGCTGTTTCCCCTCTATGTGGTATAGGACACACAGACTGAAATCTTCTCTTTGCTTAACTCAGAGCATGTGTTTGAAACAGCAGCTTTTACCTCCTGGTAATGGGCTACCCCAAGGGGCTGCTGTTTTTTTAATTCCTGTAGAAGGTGTTCTGCTCTCCCTAAATATTTCAGTGCACATAATTTTTTAAATCTTTGCTGTGGGATGATGGGAAGCACTAGCACCATCATTCCCTCTAATTCCTCTGCTTGCTTTTGTGTTTGTCTGGGGGCACAAAAGTTTTTAATTCTGACTTTCTGCTTTTATTAAAAATGCCAGTGCAGATTAGGTTTTTATGTAATTACTAGGGCTTTTTAAAGCAGTCTTGGGTTTGGTTAATTGGGGGAATGGTTTTAACAGAAGTTAAGCAAATAATCATTGGAGGGAATTTCATTGTTCAGAATTAACAGATGCCTAGACTGGCATTAAGAAAAGTAGCAGAGAGGAGCTTACTTGTTGAACTAGCTTTATTCTTACATAGGCAGAAACTCGGGTCAAATCTAAATCATGTAATAAATTTAAAAATTGTTTTACTGATGGATGAGATTACATTTATGTGCTTTTAGTTAGAGGTGGAAAATCAGAACCTTCGCTTGATCAACCAAAAGCAAACCAAGGAGATGAAAACAATACAATCTAAACTACAAGGTAAATGTAAAAATCTTTTACAAACTTATGTATATATGGCATGCTTCTTCCTATTCTATGTTAATTTATGTGTACTCGTAATAGGAATATTTTATGAAGTCACAAAGATTTACACCAGAATGACTGTACATTAAGATATTAGGCAATAATGTAATGTTTATTAGAAAACACGTAGACAAACCACAACTGTTTTTTGTTGGGTGAATGCAAGTAGTAAGATTTGACTGGATTTATGTCTGATCTTTACTTTCACTTCTTTAGACCATAAGTAGTCCTAGCACTGTTAAGGACAGATGAATGTCAGTCTTCATCTACTTTTTCTAGCAAATGTTCATCTGGGAATTATAAATCTGAACTGATTTTTTTTAATTACTGCATGACTACAGTGATCCAATACCTTAATTCAGCCACAGTAACACCAGGTTCCTCTTCAAACTGACATAGTGAATTAAAAAATCATAAAATATAAACATGGGAAAGAGGAATATCCCCTACAAAGAACATTATTTCACATTAATCAGCGATCAAAACTGGATTTTATTTGGCACCTGACTCCCTCTTCACCAACTTTGTGAAGACTCTCTGAAGCTTCTCACAGTCTTCTCCATACTTAATTGACCTGACAACTTACTATCATCTGAAAATCTTGTTAGCCTGCTACCTAGAGCTCATTTCTTGATAACGTGCCATGTATAATATGTACATATAGAGACATTTAGAAATGTGTGTTTATGTGTGTATATATGTGTGTGTACACACATAACATGCATAATATATGAAAATATGAATATTTACAAAATACATAAATACAAAATATTAAGCTTTTAAACTAAGATGCACCTCTCTGTTCATGAGGAAACAGGATTCTTTTGTTTCTTTCCTATTTTTTGATCAGTAGCAATTCTATATACTTCAACACTTTACTCATCCTCTTCTGAGAAATCTGTTTGAAGGCTTTTTGAGCCACTATGAATTTGATGGTTTTTTTCAACACACATTTACTGATATGCTCAAAAATATTAAGAAATTTATTACCATTTGTTATCATTTCCTGTCTCCATGCTAATATTAAACTACTAATTATGATCATGTGGTAAACTTAACCAGTTTATAGGTTTGAGTAAGGGCCTTTTGTTCCTGGGTCTGCCACAGATATTTTTATAAACAGGGATAGACAGCAGAGTTTCTGATCAACTTCTGGCAGAATAACTGTTCCTAAGGACAGATTTCATATTCTCAAGGCAGTTAAATAATTTCATGTTTTCACCTTCTCTTGAAGCCCTCCATATATGCCTTCTAAGCCTGATAATTTACTCTTTTGTGTTTACTGTATAGTCTATTACAGATTTTCTTAGTATTTTTACCCGAGGGGAAGGCCACCATGTATTTTAAGACCATTATTCTACAATGTTTACCATTTTCTATATCCTGGTTTAATCCATAGTTTTAATTTCAGTCACAGTAGAATAAAATTCAGTGTTTTCACTAAATTTTCATTCTGCATTAAAGGTATGATTTATATCTTATTGCTGGTAAATTGTTAAAACTTTTTTTCTATACTAAAAAAACAGCCTTTAAAAACTCAAAATGTAGCTCTGAATTTCTTTTGATATGGGAAGGCTTCAGGTAGATTAATTCTGTAATAAATTTTTTATTATATTTTTGCTAAATTTTAGTTACCTTAGAGCAACTTTACCCTGCCAAGTAAAGAGACCAATGGCATAGCTTGCTGTATCCCATTAACACAAGATTTCTGAATGCCTATTCTTCAGAAGCTACGGGCAAGAAATCTGTTACTTCAGCGCAAAAAACCTAGGGAGTGTCAGCGACTAAGCAGTTTGACTTTTGGATGCTTTTCAAATAGAGCGAGAAGTCCTCAACCATCTCCCAAGTTTGAAGAAATAAGGAAGTCTTCATCTAAAGAGTCAGACTACACTGAAGGCAAAAACATTCTAGGTACTTAGTCACCAATACAGCCGTTTTATTCTGACATGGGTAGAAAAATACAGTCGACAGCTATACCAGTGTCTCCAAACCAGATGTTTTCAAAGCACATAGCAGTACTCTCTCCTCCTTTAATGCTGGTCTCCATGCCTAGGAAGAAATCCTGTTGAGCACTAGAGTCTCCACACCACTGATAAATTGTCGATAGCATGCAATAGCTGACAGGTGCTTTGGCTGTAGGGGAGAGAATTTGTTGTGGCCTAGGTTTGCTCTACAGTAGCATAAGGAATTTAAGGCTACCAGTCCCCCAGGAACAGCTTATACATTTTTATGCCTGTGTAGAGTCTCACCTAAGTCCAGTTTCTATATATTTTATCTATGCCATCACTGATGTCTCAGTGTTAGTTTTATGCCCTAACTTGACAAGATCAACTCAACAAGCTTTCATTAGTATGTTCAAGCTCATAAAAAAATAGAAGAGTCTCAGGCATCATTGTTTCCTATGCAAAGAAGGAGAAAGCTGCCTGATCAGTTCACACAACTTCCCCAAGAAGCCCCGAAGTCTGGTAGTGCCAGCAAATTGCCATATTGTTATGCTATTGTAAACAAGTCCATTTGTAGCAGTTTGCTACTTCCCTTAAACAATGAAAAAGCTCAGGCAGGAGATTTGAGTCACACAGGATTATTTATGACCTCAGCATTTTCTTCACAGTTAATCATCGTACCCAGAATTGCAAGCTGAGATCTGTAGAAATCAAAAACTGAAGTAGATACTATTAATATTTTGTACATTTATATGACATTAAGGTCATTATAAAGGGGAATATTATTTCAATTTTTGTAGATGAGAGAATTGAAGTAAGAGTCTTTTTTTCAGGGCAAGGATAAGAAATAGGACTTTAGGCTCAGAAAAGGTTGGAAACAGATCAGCTTTTGTGACTTCATTACTTTAACGTGGACTAAATTAAAACCTTTGGCTTAACCAATTCACTTTAACTTAATACAGCTATTTAACATTAAACTTCCCAAGTGTCTGTGTGGAAAAGCCCTAGTTCTCACATCTGTTTTAACTCAGGGGAGAAGTGTAGGCCTCACTGACACTGCAAGCTATAGCTCTCTCACAAAGCCAAGTAAAAGGGAATAGTGCAAGCAAAGCTATTTTTAATACAGTGTCTTCTAAGCATTTTTCATGAGCCTCTAACACAAATCTTAGGCATTCACTACTGGGAACACAATAGCTTGCAGAAGAAATTTTTGTTTAGAAATACTCTGGAAATGCTTAGAATACTTGATTTATTAATGTAAATATTTTTGACAAACTTACACTGAACTTCAATTTTTCTTATATTTAATAAAGAAGGTAAATTTATACAATCTCTTAAGCCTTTGGGTGTTTGGGGTGGGGTTGTTTGTTTTAGTACATGTGTGGCTTACTTTAAATCATGGCTTTACTCTGCTCTTCTCGACGTTTATTGCCATTTTAAGTTGGACTAGAACTTTGATCTAATGTCTGTTACAGGTTTTTTTGCAAAAAATATTGCAGTTTCAGTTGCATTCAAAATTTATAGTATTTTTCTTATGTCTTTTTGCTTACAATAGAAAAAAAACTTAAATATGTTTATGCATGTGAAATTATTACCTACTTGCTATTTGCAGACATGATGACAAAATTCTTCAGCCATCAAGTTTGCTAAAGTAATTTTCTCGTGTTCATTATGTTTCTTTTCTAGAGAAGGAGATCCTGGAAACTACCTTTACTGGTCCTGCACATGATACCCATAAAGGTCAGAAGTCAGTGCAACAAAGTTCCTCAGGATCAGAGCAGAAAAAAAATTCAAGAAGGAGCTGTTCATCCAAAGTCATAGACAGCAACATGTCAAAGAACTGCACCACTGGGAGTGACTGGAGCTCAGATGAGGATGGAGGAGGCAATAAAGTACTGAAATCCAGGTGTACATCCACTCTGTCAAGTCACACATTTGAAGAGAATGCAAGGTACAGTAGAGTAGGAAGTGAAATGTATTTGACTGCATCTGATGACAGTAGTTCTCTATTTGAGGAAGAAAGTTTCAATGTTCAGAGGACTCTGCACAAGAAGTTATACTCCTGGCAGCAAGGATCCCAAAGAAAAGGCCAGAACAATCCAGGTGGGAAGTGCAACTCTGACTTCACAAGCAAAAAGAAAGACCAAGATAGTTCTTCAGATGAACTAAATAAGAAATTTCAGTCTCAAAGACTAGATTATTCATCCTCTTCCAGTGAGGCAAATACCCCAAGTCCAATTTTAACCCCTGCTCTAACACCCAAACACCCAATTCTAGCAAATTCTGCAGGCTCTCAGTGCACAACAATGTCAAGTTCTCCCTCAAATTTCCCACCTCCAAAGTTACGGACTCCTAATGTGTTTAGTGTCAACTCAGTATTAGCAAAGAAACATCTAAGCCAGCCCCAGCTAAGTTCTGACAGAATGTTTGGTAGAAATAGAAATGCCATAAGCATGATACGTCCATGGAGACCTCAAGAAACAGACATTGATCTGGTGGATGGAGAAGATACTGATATTTTAGAGAAAATGGAGATTGGCTGTGATGAAGGAGTGTTTATGTACGACTGCACTGAATTAGAAAATGCCGAAGCCCGGGAACCTTGTGACAAGACAAAAAAAGGTGCTAGCAACAAACCTCCAACCCCTCCATTACATCGATTTCCTTCCTGGGTAAGTGTAATGATACGTATTTTTCCTGTTGGTCAAACTAACTAATATTCATGCTTCTTTTCCATGATTCTTGTTGATTCTACCTTTCTTATTCTCTTATGAAATGACAGAACTTTACCTTAAATTTGACCTAAGAGGACAAACTCAGGGGCAATTTTTATTTGAGGCACAGCATTTCTGCTGTTGAAAAATGTAGTCTTTTTTTTTTTTTCAGATAAGACCAGTTTTTTTGCACATCACATGTTATGTTACATGTGTTCTTTTGAGTATACCACAGGAGGTAATGTTTCTGAATGCATTTACTTGCTTAACACCAACAGAGCCTAAGTGTGCTGATGTCAATGCCAATGCCATTGTACCACTCACATTCCAGACAATTAAGTTGACAGAAGACAACTACAGATCACAGAAGTTATTATTCAGATTTCTAAGTAAAATCTTAAAGCCATCAATCATGGAATTAAAATAGTTATTAATATTTCTTACACAAAATCCAAAATTAACTGTGTCTAGACTCACGGATTCTGCACTTCCACAGTCACATATGCATTAATGATTCGAAGATTAATAATGCATTGATGTAACAGCTTATCTATGTATATATTTTAGTGCATTTTTCTTATAATACGTTTTCTTCCTGTGGACTTTTAAGACAAAACTGTTGAAAAGTTGCCTCCATAATGGAATTTTCTACAGTCTTCCATTAAAAACTATTCTCATCACGCCTTCTTTGGCCCCTGGTAATAGTATTTTCAAAAATAAGTTTCTATGAGGGTAAGCATGGTGTGAAATAGACTATGAGTATGGTAGATATGGCATGTAAAACAAGGAATCGTTTTTCAGCTGCTCCTGATGACACCATTTATCATATGGTTGTACTAACACAAAGACCAGGGGACTATGTGGAGGCTAAACAGTAGAAAAGTAATTGTTGTGTTTTACTTATCTACTATTAAATCCGTTGTGCTTATATAGGAAAGCAGAATTTATGCTGTAGCCAGATCTGGTTTAAGGATATCTGAAGCTTTCAGTTTGGAATCTCCTAACAAAAGTAAGTGGCTTATCTGTTCATTGTCTCATGAACAAAAGTTTTCTTATAGTGATTTGTAATCAAGGACTCATGTTCTTGCAATGTATAAATGTCCCATGTTCCTCTAGGATAGTTTTATGAAGATTTTGTTATCTACTGTTTAAAACCTAAAAGATCACTATTTATCTTTCCATTGTCTTCTATTACCTTGCCCCTTGACTTTCTGCTGAATTTCTACTTTGTTCACTCCAATTTTCTTTGCAATTCACTTTGAAGATTCTATACCAGGTATCAAGGTAAGAGATTATACTTTCAATTTAAAAAATCTAGTGATCATGATTATGATTTATTTATATATATATCCTTAAAACCATTATAAATTTCAAAAAGCTATAAATCGTACATCCAGAACAGTTTAGGTATTAGTTTGCTTTTCATAACAGTTACACAATGCAAAAAATTACATTAGAATTTAGAAATTTGGGCAATAAGTTAGGAATGTAATTTATACAATTTGTTGCTTTTTTAGGTGCTGTTTCATTATCTTCATACTCCATATCTGGGTTATATACATCTCTTATATATAAGAACATGACCAGTCCTGTCTACACCACCTTGAAAGGGGTAACTGTATTACTGTTTACAGGAAATTTTTAAATACTATTAGGCTTTACATCCAGGAACTTGCTGTTTCTCATTTGATGCTGCTATGCCAAGTATGTCATACGATAATGTTTAGAGATCACAGAACTCCAGAAGTACTGGAAATGTCAAATAGCTGGGAAAAAAAAATGCTGCTTATAAAATGTTACCCACCCAGGTCAATTCTTCTTGGCTTCCTTGCTGTTTTTTTTCCAAAGGCTTGTTAATTATTAAATAGAGCCACATGGTGTTCATACCATAATTAATAGTATGTGTATATGTAGAAATGTCTTTGTGTCAGTGCCAAAGCTGTTTATAGTCAGATAACCAGTGATAACTAATCACAGCATTGTTTGGTTTCGGGCAGCCTTGTGTGATTTGGAAAGACTCATGCCTTGAGCTACCTCAGGTTTCTGCTTTAAAGTCGGGGGCGGGGGTGGTTGGGGATACAGAGGGCAGAGGGAATTCTGTTTTCTGTTGATATTTGTGAGCCTAAACAGACAACCAAAGTAAGAACAGCTTTGAATGTTAAGAAATCAGCTGAATTGGTATGAAGGAAAAAAGTGATGCCCCTTATGCAAAGCATCAAAGAATGTTGTATTAATTTCTGCAGAAAGCAACTCAAATAAGCAACAGCCCATTTATACATGAGTCATCAGGATCTGAGGAAGAAGACAGCTCTTGGTCCAGCTCAAGGACTTCTGAGTCTGATTCTCGAAGCAGAAGTGGCCCAGGTAGTCCTCGGGCTATGAAACGAGGTAGGCAAAAACTCTTAAGAGCCAGTGACTTCTAGGAAGTTTGGAAAAGTAAGCAGTTTACCTGATTTTAAAAATAGATATCTTCCTTAAGCAGCATGGGCACTTTAAATCTAGGCTTTTATCTCAGCTGTCAAAGCCTAGATTTATTACATAAGCAGCAGAAAGGACTGTTCATGTAGCTTTTTGTAGCTGTTATTGTAGATGGCTTTTTGAGGCATTAATCTAGTAGCTGACTATTGTCATGTGGAAAAGTGATGTATATTTTTAAAGCAAGAAGCTCCATTCTATCTGTACTCTGTCATGCCCACGACTTCCTATGGCTTTTAACTGTAAGTAGGTAAAAATGGCCTAGAAAAAAGTAATTGTCATCAGATATTCAAGTTTGACAAACAAAGTAACATTTTAGTGTGATCAGAAAGCAGGTGGAAAAGTTCCCTCAACAGAGTATTTGTTTGTGTCATCTTATACAATGAAGCATTTATTTCATTTTCATATAGGGAAGCAAGAGAGACTGAGATCTAAGATCCTAATGAAACCAAGCATTAAGGTCTTTCATTATGCTTTGCTTTAGAAATGCATTAAATGGTTCCTGTTTTTCATGATCAGTCACACATGAGCAAGGAGACAGAGCCACTATTCCACTAGGAATATTCCAGTGCCAGCCCCATGTAGCATCGAGTCCTGTTTCCAGTGGTGTAGCTATAGACCTGCTACATTAGTGTAAAAAGGATCATGGTCCCTGCTTCCCAGCAACATGATCTTGCTAAGCAAAAACCAGTGCTGTGGCTGCAAATGCATCTCAGATTATGTGCTTGCACAACAAGAAAGGTAAATTAGTTAGTTTAATAACTGTTTTCATCCACACTTTATATCCACATCTGTAAAATTTGGCCATTCCCTGTGTGCTTTTTTCTCATTAAATAGTCCTTGCATTGCTTCATTTATTGAAATCTTTCTTAACCACTAAAGACATATGTATGTATCTTTGTTCAGATCACATTGTTTAAAAATCTAGGCAGTCACAAATTTCATTAGGCTCATAATTATCTGCTGTGTATATTTTATTAAAGTCCAGCATGAGAAGAACCCAGGTGGCTTACCAACGCAATAAATAAGAAAAGCTTTTTTAAAAAAATAAAATTGGCAAGCAAGTTTGGAAATTAATGAAACAAAGGAAACAAGACATCTTCATTTCAGCCTTGGAAAGTAATGTTTCAAAGAGGAACACTAATCAGAAAGTAAATTTTTCAAAAGAACATGCTCACATGACTGAAAAAAATTATTTCCATGCTGGTTAAGGGAAGAGTTTGAACTTTTATTATTGCTTTAATAGTATTTATAACAGGGTGCAGTTTTTCCAGGATTAAGGCTAATAAACTTAAAACATATTAAAATCTGGAATTCAGATTTTTATAAAACCTCAGTATAAAAAAAATTATACTAGTTGCAAAATAGACATTTCAGCAGATAGCTGATCTTGTGTCTAGCTTCTTAATTCACAAGCAGTTGCATGAGAAATCCAGATACTAGAGCAAATGATAGAAAGGGGGAGAGGGAAGTTGTTTAATTTAACGGAAGATCCTGTATTAGGCTTTTAGAGAATGAATATTTATTAGTTTTCTGGAGAATGAGTATGATGCATGGCACCTAACTTCCTCCTTAAAAAGGTGTGGGAATAAAGCAGAAGGTTATAATACATAGAAGGCTTTTACTTGTTTCATTTGGAAAGTCCTTGAACTCTGCTTAATTGTGAACAAAATGGGATTCAGGTGTTAGCACTGTGCTAGCAGTTTGATTAAGCTGACATTTTTTAAAAATGCTTGGTTCCTGATGGATTTATGGTGGTAATTGTGTTTGCCTGCAGATGCTACTTAGATATTCTTTCTGCATGGATATTCCTATGAGGAGCGGCTGAGAGAGCTGGAGTTGTTTAGCCTGGAGAAGAGGAGGCTGAGAGGAGACCTCATTACTCTCTACAACTACCTGAAGGGAGGTTGTAGAGAGGAGGGAGCTGGCCTCTTATCCCAAGTGACAGGGGACAGGACAAGAGGGAATGGTCTTAAGCTCCGCCAGGGAAGATTTAGGCTAGAGATTAGGAGGAAGTTTTTCACAGAAAGGGTCATTGGGCATTGGAATAGGCTGCCCAGGGAGGTGGTTGATTCACCTTCCCTGGAGGTATTTAAGGCACGGGTGGATGAGGTCTTGAGGGACTTGGTTTAGTGTTTGTTAGGACTGGTTGGACTAGAAGATCCGATGGGTCCCTTCCAACCTGGTTGTTCTATGATTCTATGGTTCTATGATTCTATGATTCTGATACCATTTACTTCTAATATAATAAAAAAATATAAAGAAACATCTTTCTTCTTTTAACTCAGGTGTGTCTCTCTCTTCTGTGACCTCTGAAAGTGACTATGCTATCCCTCCAGATGCATATTCAGTAGATACAGACTGTTCAGAACCAGAGCAGAAACTTCCTAAGACCTCTTCCTCATCTAGTGATAGTGGAAAAAATGTGAGTACAAGATTTTGTGAAGAAGTGTAGCTGTGATGTAACACAGAGGGAACAGCTTTCTTTACAATTAAAGACTGAGGCAAAGAAGGCATTAAGTACCTCAGCCTACTCCTCATCCCCTGTCACTGTTGTTCCCTCTATGTCCAAAAGGGACTGTATGGTCTCCCTAGTTTTGCTTTTGCTATTTATATATCTATAGAAAGATTTTTTTATTATCTTTCATGGACTTTGCTAACCTGATTTCTAGTTTAGCCTTAGCCCCTCTGATTTTTTCCCTACACAATGTCACTTCCCTCCTGTAGTCCACCCAAGAGGCCTGTCCCCTCTTCCAGAGCCTATAAACATTCCTCTTCTTCCTAATGTCACTTGAGATCTCTCTACTCAACCAAACTGTTTTTTTCCCCTACCGGCTTTTTTTCCGGAGCACGGGGATGGCTTACTCCTGAGCTGCTAGGATCTCCTTTTTGAAGACCTCCCAGCCCTCATGGGCTCCCTTGCCCTCAAGTACTGTCTCCCAGGAGACTTTGCCAACCAGCCTTCTAAAAAGTTTAAAGTCTGCCCTCTGGAAATTTAATGCAATGTTCAAAGACTCCTACCAAATCTCTGTATTCAGTTGTACTGACTTACAGACTACCTTATAAGTATAAATAGCAAAATATACCAACAGTAAGTTAGCCATATAAGACTATAATGATTGAAGGAAAATGGAGGGTAATTCTGAGCTTTCTGTGTAATGAACAGAAATAGGCAGACAACTGCAGAAGACAATTCAAAGCACTTAAGATTTTCCTTTCTGGGAACCAGGTCCAGTGTCAGATTGCATATGAAATGCTAAAACCAGCTTAAAATTACTATTTCAATATATGGAAATAGAAGAGCATTCTCCCGGAAGTTGGAGGCATCAGTAGAAATCTGTGTGCAGCAATATGTTTCTATAGTTTCCTCATAGAAGGAAAACTGTGCAGCAGGTAAATCATAACAACATGCAAGTATAAGTCAAAGAAACCCCCATTATGGGCTCTTGTTCTGTTTCTGGGATTTTTTTTAGTAGTTAGTGCCTCACCATACAACTGGATTCACTGCCTGGTGATGAAGATAATTTATTTTAAGTTTCTTCATAGAGCAAAACTGTGAACTCTATTTAGTGTACACACTAAGAATATGTGCAGAGCTCTGAATTACAACGTTCTGTATTTGGTCTGCAGGTTAGGCCCTTGAAGATGGGGAAAAGTATACTTGCATTGTATTCATTTCATTCCTTTCTTGATACAAATAATCAGAAAGTAAAATCATGAATTATCTTATTCTTCATTCTTTTGTATAGTTCTGGGCAAATCACTTAATCTCCTTCATGTACTATAAGTAGGGATATTAGTTATCCAACATACATGGCATTGGTCTTAATTGATGCTTGTTAAAACCTTGTCATTGGACTGAAAGTCTCATAAAATACTGTAGTTAATATTTAGCATGCTTTTAAGTCATTAAAATATCAGTGTGTGTGTGTGCATGTGTGTGTGTTTAGACGTATCTCTGAGGGGTATAGGTATATACACATACCTAAGTACCTTTTATCTAACTACTAAATAATCAGGAACCTTTGGAGAAATCTGGATATCTGTTAAAAATGGGTGGTAAAGTAAAGACCTGGAAACGACGGTGGTTTGTGCTTAAAGGAGGCGAATTACTGTACTACAAATCTCCAGTAAGTACATGTAACTGGTTTTTTGCTGTTTCATATTAGATTGTTATTACTGAGGGCTAGGGCTGCTAGGAGGGAAAGAAAAGTTTTCCTGGTGTCTGAGCTGTTAGATACTGATTTGGGACTCAGTTCCTCACAAGGTGTACAAGGTACTCAGTGTCTAACTAGGAAGTATTTATCAAGATTAATGTTTAAATTACTTCTGTAATTATTTATGGCTATTTATTGGTAGATTTAAAATAATCTTTTTGCATTCTTTCCTTACAGAGTGATGTCATTCGAAAACCTCAAGGTCAAATAGAGCTAAATGCATCTAGCCACATTGAAAGGGGTGATGGAAAACAAACAGTTCAGGTTTCTGCTTTTCTCATCTGTGTTTCACCAGGATTTTTGTCCTCTGTCTCCAAAAGTGACCCCTTGTTCCAGTCCCTATTGCACTGGAAGTCCAAGTGTTGACTTTTATACACTCGATGCTCTTCTTGAAACCAAAAGATCATTTCAGTTATAGGAAGAATAGAAAGGACTACACATAGTCTTGTTTGTATCAATACAAAGGTCTAATTGTCACATGAGATATAAAGAAAGAAAGTAGTCTTGGGGCTAGCCATTAGGGTTGAGAGAAGTTCTTTGAAAGGAGATAAATTGCATTTTCTCGACTCTTCTTGACCTGGAACATTTCAGATAAAGCCTTAGAGAGCATGGTCTTTCTGCTCTGCATGGCCACTGAAAGTTTTGTTAATGAAAAGTGATTTGGAAAAAATAAACCTTCTAAATTCACAAAACTACGCTGACTACTGTATGTTACAGTCCCCACCCTGTGGGGTTGAACGTATAATGTTCTTAAAGCTCAAGACTCTTCTGTTACTATATAGCTGACCACAGAGAAACGAACATACTACTTGACTGCAGATTCTCCGAACATCTTAGAAGAATGGATCAAAGTACTGCAGAATGTTCTTAAAATGCAGGCTGTCAGCCCACTTTTCATACAGCCTGAAATCAAGCCAACCATGAAAGGATTACTTACAAAGGTAGGAATGCTTTTCTGCTTCCAAACTGCATGTTTCTTAAGAGTAGCATGTAGATTAAATTGGCTCTGCGATAAAATAAATACAAGCAAAACAGGCATGTATTTACTTTCCCAGTACTTTACAATATGAACAGTCCAAAAGGACTACCAACTCACATACTTGGGCGGTATTTTTCTTCTGATTCTTTGAGGTTTGGTTTTATTTTTCTTTTGGGCTTTTTAAGTCATTAGTTCTTGTACTGAGTTCTCCAACTTATTCAGCATGGTACTTGACACGTGCCTAAGTTTCAGTAGCTAACTGACCTAACGTATTTCAGTGGAGTGCTCTCTTTTTCAGTATTGTTCATTGAGACAGTTTATTTGAAGAAAATAAAGGTATTGTGTAAAAGAAATTCTTAAATTCTTTCATTTCCTTAGCTTCCACTAATTTAGACCTGATCCAAAGCCAAATGAAAGTCTTATGCTAGCTTTACTGGGTTTTGGACCAGCATCTAAATCCCTTCTGGACCAGCTTTAATTCATGTTCCCTTAACAGAGTTATGCATTTTTAATTATTTTTCTAATAATGCAGAAAGGAATTTGAACAAAGGCATTTATTCCTAACATCACCAAAGTTCAGAGGTAGTGAAGTGTAGTCAGTATTTCTCTGGTTGTGCTTGTTCTTAATGTTCTTTAATTTCAGGTGAAACATGGATATTCCAAAAGAGTTTGGTGTACACTTGTTGGAAAAATTCTGTATTATTTCCGTAATCAGGAAGACAAGGTAGGTCCCTTACTTGTTTCCTTAGTGAATAGAAAATAACATACTGGAATAGAACATCAACAATAAGTTACAGTTTTATTAAGGGACAGTAGGCCTGGGGAGACTATGTTTATTTTTCTTCATTACCAAGCATTTAGACTTCACAGATTGCCAGCCAGGAAAGTTTCTGTCTCATAAATGGTAATACAGGACACACTCATTGGTCTCCATCTTCTATGAGACATGATATAAATGCTGCATCTTCTGATCCCTAGACAAGAGGAACACTGATCTGCTAGCAGTTCAGGTCTCCCTTTCTGACAGGCATGGCACTGATCAGAAAAGACCTAGCTGTCATTTATTTCTGGAAGCTGACCTTTTCTAATGTATGTTTCCACTGGGCAGTGACTGCAAGTTTCAAGAAATTAAATACTCTTTTTACCTCTCAATTGACTTGCAAATCCTGTTTTTTTGGTACATCACTGTTCTTCCACAGTGCTACAAGAAAGGCAAAAAAAAAGGAAGGAAAAGGCTAGCAGGATACAAAGTTTGCTGCTTTGTAGACGTGTGTCTATGGAGGGATCTATACCCACTCCCCATCAGAATTATGGAAAAGAAGCTTTCTATCTGAAGCTGATGAGGTGTACAAAATCTAAGATGGAGCATGGGAAGAAAAAGGGGAGAGAAAATTATTTCTGAAATATAGGAAAAATACTGTTTGAAGAAGAAAAGGATGAAATGGTGTCTAGTCATCTTTAAGTTAATCTTTCACCATCCCGTATCCCAAGAGGCTAAGATAGAACAAGACCTGAGTCTTCCACATTGGTCTTGCTGACCTTCAGTTCTCTACCCCCACTTCTGAATATTGTTGGTCCTAATATTTCCACTTATATTTACATACAGAGACAGTGCAAAGGGCACAACCTAGTCATGCTTTTCCTGTCCTTTTGCTCCCAAATCATTGCACTTGGTCATCAAGAAATGTCTTTTAATGGAGGTGGGTCAGGAAGAAGGTTTTGGAAACGTGCAGGAATCCTTGTGAATACCACTGATGTTTTGAATATTTGATCCTTACCCTTATTTCTCAGCTCTAGTAAGACTGCTGACTCTTGATAAAATGGTCACAGTCCAGTTAGCCATTAAAACCTGTAACAGTTCAAAAAAGAACAGAAACTTTCATTTGTTACTTCTAATGTAGCCAGATAATCATGTTGAACCCAGTAGTCTGTACAGTCACTGTATAAAGCTAGTTATTCCCTTTGCTATCCTTCCCTTTTTTAAACCATTTTTAAGCATTCGACTAATATTTTTAGAACTATGTAAGATAGTTGTAACTATCCATCAAAACTTTTTTGTTTAATTACTCTTCAAAAGTGTAATACAGGACTGAGGAATCAAATTACTAAAAAATCATTTCTCCTATGAAAAAGCCTCTAAGTTTCAAGAACATGAATTAACACATTTTTATCATTGAAGATTTTAGAAGTTTAGCACACGCTTTAGAAGCATCAAAGAAATTTGATGGATTCTTGTCAGTATTTCCCTCACATTTGGAACAAGTTCTGCTACCCTTTTAAAGTAAAATTGAAACTAATTTGCTAGCTTGTAATAGAATAAGAATTTAACTTTTGTAAGCAGAATATATATGGGAAGTCTTCCAAAGCTAGTTATTTTCTAATGTTCAACTATTTGATAATTAAAAACATGTTTGCTGTAGCTGAATATGTCTGTGCAGAAACAAATTACACCATCTGCAGTGGTTAATACAGTAATGGGAGTCCATTTGAGCAGCCTCCTTTCAAAATGGAATTCAAATTAAGAAATCAGTCAATTGTGTTTTGGTTAAACTTAGTGAATAAATCAGTCTTAAGTATTTATATGTGAAATGGCATCTTTTGATTCTTAGAATCTTTTTGTTCAAAAAGTTGAATGCTCCAGAAGCACCACAGAAATTATAAAATACCACATGCATTTTTAACCCTTACTAATGAAATCACTCTGGTAAAGAGCCACCACTATGCAATGCTTTCTTAAAAGTGATTTTATTGCGAGCAGCTCACACTGAATTATTGTTCAAGAAACCCACCTTAGAGTGAGTCAGACTTGCCAGCTGCTCTCCACTGTCCTACTTTCGATTTTTACACAATATTACTGAGAAGCCCCTTCTACTTTTCACTGGTGTTGATGTTTGAAGACAACTCACTTCAGGTTTCCACTTGAATGTGGCACAAAGAAAATGCTAGTTACTGTAGGGCCTAACTGTCCTTTACCAAAGGGAAACAAACATTCCTTCCTTTCTGCTGAATCTCGAAGTATTGCTAGACATAACAAACAACCCAGAAACAGTAAACAAAGCTTCTTCACTACACCATTGAATAACAGTCTCCTGAACATCCTGATGTCAGCATGGGTAGAGGAAGAGCAGTGTTGCTGTGGGAAGGAAGGGAACTTTGCATAAAATAGCCCATTAAGGATTGTCATCCTCTGTCAGTTTTATAACCCACTTGTGAAGATTGCATGTTATGTTTGTGTTTGTTGTGGCTTCCTGTTGATAATGACTATGAAATAATTTTGTGAAAATTTCCTTTTGAATGGCTTTTCATAGAAAATGGATTCTGATAAATGATCATAGCTACACATAAGACTCATGAACTGTGATGTGTCAGACTGAAGAATGAAATCAGCTGAGAATGTCTACCACACAAAAAATATACCTTTTACATTTATAGCATGAACAAAATACATACATCAACACTACACTGCTGCCCTTTGAAATGACAAGATTATTCTAGGCTTGACCCAGGAAGTTTTGATCAAACCAAATATAAATACTCTGAAGAAATACTTCTCTCGCTGTAACAGACATTTATTGCATTAACTAGATACAGAAACAGACCTAGAACAGAATTTTTTAATATCTCACTTTCAGACTTCGACACATGTCATTCTCCTGCTGCTCTCTCCCACAGCTGGCTTACCTGACATTCCCTGGCAGGACTGAAAATGAGTAAATACAAATATTAATGGGTATTGATGTTCATGTTTTTCTTTGTAGAGTAAGAAATGTAAAATTAATGTCCACTGAAGCAAATATTTGCTCTCTCACCACTTCTCATATTTACTTTTAGTTTCCTCTTGGTCAAATCAAGCTTTTTGAGGCAAAGGTTGAAGAAGTTGATAGGTCATGTGATTCTGATGAAGATTATGAGGCTAGTGGTCGCAGTTTATTATCAACACATTACACTGTTGTTATCCACCCCAAAGATCAAGGACCCACTTATCTTCTCATAGGATCTAAACATGAGAAGGTAATAAAGGATATTTTTATTGAGTTTCAGTAACATGTCTGTGAGTATGTTGCTGTGATGTGAGTGTTTCTTCAACAGGAAGAGGGCCTAGGAGTCATCTGGCTTGTAGTTTCATATAATAAGCAAGCAGAAGGTCCTGCCTCATTAGCATCTATCAGAGTTTGTCTGCAAACCAATGTTATCATAGGTAATCCTTTTGAAAATAGATGAAAATAAGCAGGTATGTTTGTTCAGTATATCAAATATGCTGTAATTGAAGAATTTTGCTCGTTTTACACTAACTGGTAGAGAGACCTGGAGAAGAACTTCCTGACAGGTTTTGGGATACTGTTGTTCATTTTCACGCATAAGACTTAACAGTAGAGAAGTGCCCTGCCCTAACTGAACTGCAGGAGAAGTGAGAGGTATGATTAAAACCATTTTAATTATTTTTGTTTCATTGTTCTCAAGTAATCTTGTAGACTTCATTTTACTTTCTGGCTTTTCCTCCAGGTTAGCAGGACCTGATAAAACGGTGCTTAGGACAGCTTTCTGAGGAGGAAACTAAGTGTACTCTTGATAATTAGTCATGATTTCTGAGGGTAAAAGACTCCTGAGGAGAACCCTGTCCTATCTTGCTTGCTTAACATTTGTAACATAGAGACCATGAATACAGATGTATTCAAACAAAAGCAAACCCCTTTGGGCTTCAACAGGACCATATGGGAATGTTGATGAAGCCACTCCTTCCAATGCAGAATGAATGAATGGCTCTGTGTTTTTCTACTTTAGGACACATGGCTTTATCATCTCACAGTTGCAACTGGAAGTACCAGTGTAAATGTTGGATCTGAGTTTGAACAACTTATTTGGAAATTAATAAATATGGAAGGTGAAGCCAGTAAGTTTGGTTTTGTTTCTACATATTAATCTTATAGTATTTATTTAATGAGTGTACTTACAAACAGAATTAATTGCAAGACCTACATTTTTTATCTGTTTAGCTTCTCAGATTTGGAAACATCCTACCCTTTGCTACAGCAAAGAAGGAATTACTTCCCCTCTTACAACATTGCCATCAGAAGCCTTGCAAACCGAAGCAATTAAATTATTTAAGGTAAAATCATAGCACGTGCCTTTTTATTAAGTGACTTATCATTTTAAATTTTAGCTAAAGAATGGCTATTAATTGACCTAGTAGAGATTTTCAGCAGGTAAGGAAAAAGAAGAGTTTACTCGTACCTTTAGTGGAGGTAACTTGTGGACAGTAACAGGATTTCCCCATGTTGTCTCACCAAAGAGTATCACTTCCAATATAAAGAGATCACTTTTAGCTGCAAGGCAGTGATTTAGACTTCAACTTTTGGCCTTTCTGTTGAGGCTATTGATAAAGTGAAAGTTAGTAAAGAAATGCATGGCCGTGATGGATGATAATTACTTTATTGTTAAGTTCATAAGCCCCAGAGAACTTAACAGACTGGATATCCGTGTTTAGAGAACTGTATCTGAAATACTATTTTTTCACTTAGACTTCAGGAAGAACAAATGGTAGACAAAAAGCTTTGTTGTAGTGGAAGGTGGAAGGTATTGTACAATTCTGAAGAAAAGGCAAAGCCAAATTTTCTCTTTTAAGAAAGTCATGGATTATTTCAAATTGAGTCAGAGATTCTACTGCTTTTTAAAATATAAAGAAAATACTTTCTTCATATGAAGTAGATATTCTTAAAAGACTGAATAGGTATTCTGTTAATATAAATAGAAAAAACATTGCAGAGTAAAATTATTGAAAATATTTCACAGTCGTTTTGTGAATTAACTTTTAAAGATTTTTCATGCACCTTTAAGAATACGCGTATCTCCTGGCAATAGTGGGGAGGCTTTATGATTGAGAGACATGTAATCATTCATAACTGCTGTGCTGCAGCTAGTTTCTTGAGAATGAAGTATGCCAATAAGACCTGATGACATCTTTCCAGTTAGAGGTCAGATGGGTGGTTGATACCTATGAGAGGGATTATGCTGCAGTGCCATTAACATATTTTCTCCTGCTCTTACACAGGTAAAACTACTCCCGAAGCTAACTAATAGCCAGGTTATAAAGTCTATTTCACAGACAAAATAAAATCTTGCTGTTCTTTTTTCTGTACTTTGGGAGATAAATTACAAGTTGGACGGCTTGGTGCTTGGATGCATAAAATTTTTCCAGTGAACATACACAAGTCTAAAGACAAATTCCCCAAACCATCAGCTATCTGGAGAATTTTCATGTAATTGTTTGGATCTAGAAAGATATTCAAGACAAGCACCATATGTTCTGTCACAGCCACCTGTAGTCAAACTTTCCTCCTTGTTTGTCTGAAATGTTTTAAGCACTTTAAAGAAGTACATCCCTCTTATTTTCTGCAATCCTGAAGCATGAAATTTGAGAGGGAACATGCTTTCCTGATAAAAAATAATGTACATTTATTTGAAAATCACTTTCTGAAGCATATTTCAGACCCAGTTCAAAATCACAGAGACTTGCCTAAAATAGATAGGTGATTTGTACCACCTTTACTGAAACTTTATATAAATCAGTTTAGAAGTTGAGTAGGAAAGTGAATTTGAAACAGATCAAGTCATATTTCAGTTATTCCATTGCTGATTAAAACTAGTTCCGTGCATCCACATATTTTCAGATACACCAGAAATGGATTGAGCTTCCATCCATTTCTTGTATTTTTCTCATATACATTGAAAATTCATCAAATATTATATAAAGTAAATGCAATGAGCAACGAAGCTGGTGAGAGGACTGGAGAACAGGCCTTATGAAGAACGACGGAGAGAGCTGGGGTTGTTTAGCCTGGAGAAGAGGAGGCAGAGGGAGACTTCATTGCTCTCTACAAATACCTGAAAGGAAGTTGTGGAGAGGAGGGTGCTGGCCTCTTCTCCTAAGTGACAGGGGGCAAGACAAGAGGGAATGGGCTTAGGCTCCACCAGGAGAGGTTGAGGCTGAACATTAGGAAAAAAATTTTCACAGAAAGGGTCATTGTGCACTGGAACAGGCTGCCCAGGGAGGTGGTTGATTCACTTTCCCTGGAGGTGTTTAAGGCACGGGTGGACAAGGCCCTGAGGGGCATGGTTTAGTGATTGATAGTAATGGCTGGACTCATTGATCCTGTGAGTCTTTTCCAAACTGGTGATTCTGTGATTCTATTCAATGTGTGATACATAAGCTTTCTTCTAATAGAGCACAACAAATGCCTGATACCTGGCTTTCCTATTGCAGCACTAGGAATAGGAAAAGTTCTACATACCTACAGTAAAAATATAGTGGACATGAGTAATGATAGGTTTTCTTAGCCGTGTATATTGGCTGCCATTGAGAGCTGTACACTTTTTAAAGTCCTGTAGGAAGGACATGCTGTGTTCAGCATGCCTTTAAAGCTCACCACCACCACAACTATTGCAACTCCTGCTATAGCTTGGATACGGAGTAAAAAGCATGATTTTTAGGAGGTGCTCTTATCCTAAGTCTCTGTATAGCTTTTCATCCACTGTGGCCCCTTTTCACCCTTTTTTTGCAAGGTGAGTAGGTTTTACTTAGTCTGCTGGTAAATTGACTAATTGTGGCTTCAATTATAGCATATTTTTGTTATACAGAACATCTAAAATTGGAGCTTGCTTTATGTAAACTCACTTGTTTATTATTTTATATCTAGACCTGCCAGTTGTTTATAAATGCTGCAGTTGACTCTCCTGCCATTGATTACCATGTATCTTTGGCCCAAAGTGCTTTGCAGATCTGCCTCATGCATCCTGAACTTCAAAATGAGATCTGTTGTCAGCTTATTAAACAGACTAGGCGTCGACATCCACAAAACCAGACAGGACCAGTACAGGTAAAGTAGTCTTCTTTTCTTTTCTATTTCAAGAGCAGTGACTTAACTACACAGACTGTTTAGAGTGGTAAAGGGATTCCACTACCTGTAGCATCTGCTTACTGCAAATCAGATAAAAACCTGAACATCTGATTACTACTGTGTATTTCTGAAATGTAGCTAATGCGATAATCTGTCAAAGTACATGTATCTGGTGACAGCATATCTGTGCATATGCGGGTTTTTTAAAGGCTGGACTTACAATGAGCCATCTTCAAATTAAGTATTGAGTAAGACAGCATGTATGGAACCTTTAAATGAACCTTTCCTAAATGAGGTACTACATCAGGAAACTTGGTGGGCTAAATTGCATGGTAAATCTCTATAGCATGAGTGGGAAGAAAAGCTGTAGGGCCATAGTGTGAAATCTCAGCCATGCTCTGATAGATGTCACCTCTTGTATGTCATGCTGTTCTGCACGCACTCTGCATGCTAGATTATAAATAAATATGTAAAGTCTTTCACTTTGTCCAATGGCAGCTATTCACTAGTATCGAAATATGTAATAATTAAATAAACTGAAATTGAAAGGAAAACTGGTGCTTATAGTTTGCCTAGTATTAACAGAACTGGAACAACAGTGAATATGATGGAACATTACCTACAGAACTAAGAGATGGATCAGAAGATGAGCGAAAAAACTCATATTAAGGTTTTCATAATAGACACATTTTTCTCTTGCCAGAGAAAGTAGAAAATGGCCAGCAGATATGATATATCCTTCTTTGGTACTTTTGTACCAAAGAGCTTCCCTCTTATGCAGGTAAATGGTTTGTTATTGTAATCCAGTGGCATGATTTTTAGGAATTAACATGTTCAGTAATATTTTTGCAGCCTCACACTAGTTAAGTCCTATATTTCTGTTGTAGTCTTCCAAGTTTGCATCTACTGCAATATCTTCCTGAAACAGAGCTGATGCTATCCTCCATCAAAGTACAAGTATTTGATGAAAGGGAATATCTGTGCCTGTGCTGTCAAATCTCTACTTAATACCAGGCAAGTGAGGTAACTCAAGATAGAGAAACCCCATTTTCTGAATTTCCATGTGACACATCGATACAAGGGCAAAAATAAGTAGTCTTCTATAAAATATATAAATACAGTCTATATCCAGAGTACATGAGAGCAGTCTGTATTGAAACCTGTGGATAAATATTGAGCAATGAAAATATACCAAAATATTGAATAATTGTTTTTTCAATAGTTGCCATCTACTTGACAGGAGGGAAATGGCTTATGGGCTACTTCATAATATATATAGCAGGACAGCTAAACTAAAATTGCACAGGTTTCTCCTAGTTTCTTGGTCTTTGGCCTTGAAGCCTTAGTGTTTTTTTCTCTGACTGCTTTTTATATGGACGAATCTTTTTTCATATTTCCAGCTCTGAAAGAAACTCACTGTACACCAGTAAGTTGAAGGAGACCATTTTGACCTTCCCATGATGTGACATTCTTACTTACTCAGCTCTTTCTTTGTGTTTTGTTTTTTTAATTCCTATTTACAGCTGTCTGTTACTCGACTTGGCACAGTAAACTGCACTGCTGGCCAGCAGCCACATTAGGAAGTTTTACTTTGTCAGATGTTTAAAATAGTGAATGTCTTCCTTTTGTTCAGGGTTTGCAGCTCTTGGCTCTCTGTGTCGGACTCTTTCTGCCCCAGCACCCATTCCTTTGGCTTCTTAAACTTCATTTAAAGAAGAATGCAGATTCCAGGTGTGCCTGAATATTATAAACCAGCTAGTCAACAAGTCTTTCTGAAGTACCTTACTTTCAGTCATTTATTTAATATTTCATATAGTTTAAAATAAATTCGAATATAAATGTGCCCAGTGCTACTAATCTGTAGTGGATGATCTATGCATCACTTGGAAAAGATATTCTTTGTTTTGATAAACAGTCTGCCATGGAACTCTGACTGTATGTTGCAAAATCACGAAAACCAAAATGTGGCAGTTACGTGAAACACTCTGAGCCATATTCATCTTTGGCACAATTTTGTTGGTCTCAGTGGACTAATTCTGTTCATAATTCCACATGGAAAAATGTGTTGGAAATCTCACAGAGTGAAATCTGAGTTCTCTTTTAATTTGGCACCCCTAGAGAGATTTACTCATAGTTTACTATCCTTCCAATCAGTCCTTAAGAGCTGCTTTATTTCTCTTTTTGCCACAGGACTGAATTTGGGAAATATGCAATATATTGTCAACGATGTGTAGAGCGCACTCAGCAGAATGGAGACCGAGAGGCCAGACCTTCCAGAATGGAAATCCTTTCCACACTTCTAAGAAACCCCTACCATCATTCGCTGCCCTTCAGTATACCAGTTCATTTCATGAATGGCATATATCAGGTAATGTCAGATAGACCACAAAATGTAACCTTCCAACCCCTTAGTATTAGCAAATACATGAATTAACATATCAGAAAGAGAATCCTAAGTGTTATGGTAAACAAGGTTCAAACTTGATCTTGTGCCAGTGCTAGCAGTAGCAGGCACAAGGTAACTGAATCACATTTGACAACAAAGAGTAAAAGTTTGGGGAAAAATCTCTAAAAGAAAGAAAGAAAAAATGAAATCCTCTTAAGAGTGAGAAATACTAAAGTTCTGTTTCTTATTTAACCTGAACACCAGATGAATGAATTAGACTGAAGAGCAGGGAAAGGTATTAAATTCCACTTCCTTTCATCAGACATCTTGAAAGTTAAATATCTCAGTGAAGGCCTGGAAGCACAGCTGAAACTCCCATTAGCAGTTATGAAGAATAACCATATTTGTTACAGAACAAACAGGAGTTCATTCTTAACTCTTTTGGGATTTCGTCAGTCAAAGTGTGTAGGAAGCTTTCCATGGGTTTCCATGTATACTGCTTCACCTCCTGGTTTGTGTTTCTAACTGTGAGAACTGGCTGAAAAGAGTTTTTTTAACGTTTCATAGTATTCCTAGATGGAAAACAAGTTTTTATATTAAATAAAAACTATATCAAATAAACTTTGATGTCAGGTCTCAGAAGAACTCTGCTTTTCTTTCCCCCCTGAAGTTTCCCAATTGCTTACTGCTTGTGCAGAAAAACTGAGAAAACAACATGTATTTAAGTCATCCTAAAAGATTTCAAATTTGAAGTTTGAAGAATAAAAGGAATAATTGCTCATTAGTTTTTATTGCTCAAAAATGTATACTTAAGGGTTATGAAAATTGTAATGAAATAAATAAATTCAGTGAGGTTAGCAAATAACCAATTATAGTGCCATTGAAAACTCTTCTTTTCATCTTTAAAGCTTTTTTTTTTTAATAATTCCATTCACCGAAAAACCTGAAATAGAAGCTCAAGATTGTTTTTTGAGATACTCTTTACCAAAAAGAGCTAGGGGGCCTTCTTCAGCATATCAAATACAGGAAACACCCTTAAAGTCCCAACTGAATATGAGCCAATAGCATCCTGGCATGTGTCAGAAACAATGTAGCCTGTAGGATAAAGGAAGTTATTGTCCCCTTGCTCTTGGCCCTGGTGAGGCTGCATCTCAAATCCTGTGTTCAGTTTTGGGCCCCTCATGACAATGACGATGTTGAGATGCTGGAATATGTGTAAAGAAGTGCAGTGAATCTAATGAAAGGTCTGGAACACAAGTCTTAGGAAGAGCAGGTGAGGGAACTGGGACTGTTTAGTCTGGAGAAAAGGAGACTGAGGAGAGTCTTACTGCTCATTACAACTATCTCAAAGGAGGTTGCAGCAAGGTGGACATTGGTCCTTTCTCCCAAGTAAAAAGTGATAGAACAAGAAGAAATGGCCTGAAGTTGCACTGGGGGACGTTTATATTGGATACTAGGAAAAATGTCTTCACTGCAAGTGTTGTGAAGAATTTAAGCAGGCTGCCTAGGGAAGTGGTCAAATCACCATCCTTAGAGGTATTACCAAGACACAGACATGTGGCACTTAGGGGTATGGTTCAGTTGTGGCTTGGGAGTGTTAGGTTAAGGGTTAGACTTAATGATCTTAAAGGTCTTTTCCGACCTCAGTGAGTCTGTGATTCTGTGATCAGTAGCCAGTGCCTGTATAGAAGCCATTTGCCATTTCTTGCTACAGTACTTTAATACTAGTAACAACCGACAACAATTCAGATTTGAGAAAATAAAGGCTGCCTATATTAGTGGTCTCTGCAGTACTGACAGAGCAACATCTGTAAAATATGTCAATGAGGATCTGCTCCACATGATGAAAAATTATTAATTGATCTCATTTGTTTCACCAGTATATTGGAAAGTGTAGTAATTTACAGATTTCTTCTTTTTTCAAGTGATATTTGTCACATGAAGCTCAGATACTAGACTGATTTCTGTTGCATAAATTCTGTAACAGAAATTCAAGTGTAGCAAGTGCAAAGAAACTAACATAAACAAAGAAAAGAAAACAAAAATATTATACTTGGAAACTTCTTAATAGTGATTTTGGTTTCATAAACAAAATGCAGTAAAGTATAATCTGTTGGATAGTTTGTCAGTTTTTGAACGTAGAAAAACTCCACTGAATTGACTTCCCCTGTAGAGATCTTGAATCTTCTCAAAACCCTTTGTGGATTTATTTTATTTTAAAGGACAGTAAGTTATTTACAGGGGATGGAAAGGGTCTTATATTACCACTGTAATTCTAGAGGTATTATCCTTCAATATCAGTTTGCCAGGGGTAGGGTGGGTGGGTCGGAGTTTTTTAAGTTCAATAGTAAAATAAGTTTTTCCTACTTTTTTAGGTTGTTGGGTTTGATGCCTCTACAACTGTGGAGGAATTTCTGAACACCCTGAACCAGGATACAGGAATGAGGAGACCAATTCAGTCAGGATTTGCACTGTTTTCTGATGATCCCTCTGGCAAGGATATAGAGCACTGTCTTCAAGGAAACATCAAGGTAAACCAAAATGTTTAATGACCACTCCATATAAAACAACAAAATATCTTCATTTTACAGAGCTCTTTTCAGACAATGTAAAGGAAAACACTTTTCTGGTTGAAAACTGTCTTTAGGGGTTTTTTTCCCCCATAATCTGAAAGGGAAGATTAAGAAAAAAACATTTCTTTTTCAGTTGCTTGAGTTCACTCAATGAATTATATTTAAAAACTTTGCCTTGGAGACTGATATTAATCATAGAAGTAGCTGCTCAGTTAAAAAAAAAGGGAAAAGTAATCGACATTCTTTTAAAACTAAAAACCAGTTGTTGAATCCCAAGATGCATTTAGAGATTTCAGTTAACGTTTCTGGCGTAGCTCCAGAAGATGACCGTTTGGGGTTCAAAGTCACTCATACCAGGGAAGAAGAAAAAGAAATGTTTCCTTATCTGAAAGCAAAATAATTAGGGTTTAGTTCAGGAAATCTCATGATCACCTCTCCTCCCCTTCTAGGATAATTACCATATGCAAATACATTTAAAAAGTACTTATTTTCTTGGTAAATGCAACTTCAAAAGCTGGTCACATTACTGTTTCCAGGAAGGCTGAAGGCTTTTATGAAAGAACAGTGACATGACACGCAGCAGGGCTTCCAGGACCTTTGTTCCATCTCCTTCCCTTCAGCCCACTGACCCACTTATGCTACTTGTTATAGAATCATAGAATAACCAGGTTGGAAGAGATCCACCAGATCATCGAGTCCAATCATTCCTATCAAACACTAAACCATGCCACGAACCACTCTTGATGAACTTTATACCAAACTTCATACAATCTTTAGAGGAGTTACAAGAAGGGACCTGAAAAATTCTGGCATGCATCAGAACAAGAAGGCAGAGATCAAAGGCATTGATTAATTATATAACAACTCACTCTGTATAATTACACATTCATTGACTGCCACTAAATCAAGTACCTGGCCTTTCCACATAGCGTGTTGTGACTCATTTCTAAAGGTAGTGTGTGTGTTACAGGATGAACAAACAACACAAATGCTATTATTAATTGCTCCAACTCAGAAATGCAAGTAAAAATGTTTTTCAGTAAGTTTAAAAATTCAAGCTACATGTATCAGAAACATCTGATACATGATAGGTAAAAAATATTAAAGTAAGTAGACAGTCTCCATTCACAGGTGTTTTCAAAGAGGAATACATGGTGAAGTCTATTTTTTATGGCTTTTCTTCTAGATCTGTGACATTATTTCAAAATGGGAGCAAGCCTCCAAAGAACAACACCCTGGGAAATGTGAAGGCACAAGGACTGTCCGTCTTACTTACAAAAATAGGTTTGTAGCAAGTGTAACAGCTCTACCTTGTCCAGGATTTGTTTTTAATTTCTGTGATTTCTTCATCTAAAAAATACTGTCTGACCCAGAGCTTGTAACAAAAATAGTAAATGAGTGTAAGTGGAGAATTTTTTTCCTGATTCTTAAGAGGTGAGCAGGGCTGCCAAAATAAAGGAAAACAACAACAAAAAAGGCAACATTAAACTCAGAATGCTGAAATTAAATATTTGCCCACTGGGTGAAGTACAAGTGTTCCTCTGCTGATGTGTTTTGACACTGATGTAAACATGTCACATTCAGAGCAGATACTGCTAATCCTCAGCGCTAATGCATTTCCCTGACTTCTTTATGAAATAACTTTCTGTATTTTCTGTAGGCTTTATTTTTCAGTTCAAGTCCATGGAGAGACAGAGAGAGAGAAGCTACTGCTAGTATATCAGACGAATGAACAAATAGTCAATGGACTTTTCCCTGTAAACAAAGAACTAGCAATGGAGTTGACAGCTCTTTTAGCTCAGGTAATCCTGGTGCATTAATGACTCACGCAGCAGTTTTAAAGATGAAAAAATTAAATAATGAAACTGGTCCAGGATTGCTTGACAGTCAAGTGACCTCTGCCTTTTACACATGATAGTCCAGGCAATTGGCTGAGCTGGATTCTTCATGTAAGTCTGACCATACTTCAGCAGAAATGCTTTACAGCATATGCTGCTTCTGACACCAGTACAGATAAAACATGCTTTACCTCCTACACAGTCAAGCCCTCTTTGATTTTAATATCAAGTAATCATGCACCCTTTCTTCATTCACTATTCCTTAAATAATTTCTGCAAGTTCATATACCAAATTAACAGTCATGTAATGAAAGCCTAAGACTCCTCTACTAGACACATTCTTGGTAAAATCTGTTTTTTTAAAAAACTAAAGGCTTAAGCGAAGGTTATTGAGAAAGTTACCTGATGGTGTTAATAAATAAATGGTTTGTGTGAGCTGAAGATATAGCAGTCTCAGAGCAGAACTAGTAAGTATTATATTTTTACAATTTATACTTTATATTTTTTCAACAGTAAATACAAAATATGAAAAATAAAACTACTTCCATTATTTTTATATCAGTGAAAAATATACATTATTGACAAACTGTTTTTTCTTTATACTTGGTAAGACAGAGGAAAAGAAGTCTCAGAAGATGCAAATAGAAAATTACACTAGATTAACAAAATAATTTTCATCTTTGTTGTCTTTCTTATAGATAGACATTGGAGATTTTGAACGGCCTTTTTCAACTCCAGCAGGGCAAGTTACTTCCCAGTCCAATCAGACATTAAAACAAGTTTTGGAGAGATTCTACCCTAAGAGATACAGGCATGGTTGTTCAGAGGAACAACTCAGGTAAGACGTATTTTGCAGTTCATATTGTCTAAAAACCTAGGATCAATACAAGGAGGTTTAAAATTGTCATTAGGTACAACTTGCCATATTTGCCGAGACCTGCATTTTTGAAACTTGTTTTCATACTAAACTGAGGGATCCATTTCCTCTGTATATTTCTAATCTAAACAAAGGACCAACATTAAGCAACACATTCCAGTAAAAGCTGTACAAGTTACTACGTTGTGTTACAAGACACAGAGATTTTGAGATTCTTAGTTTTCTTATTCAGCAACTCTGAATTAAATCTGTGTACACACTACTGAAGGTAAAGGACACAAGGATCTGATCTGACTGCTGTTAAAATGTGGAATCTCTGGCAGCCAGTCAGATTGGCAATACATTAACTTACTGGGCTTGTTAGTAAGGTATCACTGAATTTAAAATGAATAGTCTGCAAGTCATTTCAGTCAACACCTACTAACATAACGCTTCAAGAGCAGAAGAGTGTAGTAAATTGTCCAAAGTCAATGATACAGCAATTCTGTAGTCCAATAAACTTATAGAAACGTTTTCCTCACTCTTCAGTGCAGGTTTAAGAAAGGTTAAAGCTATTATTTGCACAAAGTTAACACTATTACATACTCAATAGAAAATAGGGGGATTTAAAAATATACACACAACAAATAAAAAGTTATGCAATTGATTTCAAATAACAAAGTATAACAGGCCCTGCCAGTTGAGTCATTCCTGTGATTCAGTGTGCTTGGAAGGTACTTTAGGGGTGGTTTGTGGGGGGATCAGTTTTCCATATGATCATTTTATTAAACCAACTCACCATGGGGCCACAAAAGAAAAGAGCTGGTGTGAATGCATCGGAAGCACCCTTTAGATAGCAGCACCCAGATACCCTAAAGAGTAATGTTAAGCTCTGTCTTCCAAATCTACTACTAGCCACAAATAAAGATATGTGCTAAACTAGATGTTTTTCTGGAATGACAACTGGCATAGCTGTTGAATACTGATAAAGGTATATTGATTATCTGTAGAGTCACATTAAAAGCTGTACTAGACTGTTTCCCTTTATGCTGCAGCCACTACATCAATATTTAATCATAATGCTGCAGAAGTCAGAAGATAATGTACATGAAAGTATTAAATTACATTTTATGTTTATTAAAGCTGTATAAGTTATAGTTGTATTAACTTAAATTATCATTTTAACAAGTGGAATTTTTTTACTGATTAAAATTGCTATGGGTAAGTATTTAAATTCTTTCAATAACTAAATTACATGTTTCATTTCAACAGACAGCTTTGTCAGCGATTGTTTACAAGATGGATGGCTCTCCGGGGGCACAGTGCTGCAGATTGTGTGCGCATTTATCTTACTGTAGCCAGAAAATGGTCTTTCTTTGGTGCTAAGTTGTTTGCAGCAAAAGTAAGAGACTGTTGAATTTGAGTGGTGGGTTTTATTAAATATAATTCACAAATAGTAATACCTTTTTTGTTGTTAAAAATGAGTGTGTTATATATATGTATGTGTGTGTATACATACGCACACACACACGCGCGCGCTGATCTAATCTCTTGTCAAATTACTAATATGTTTAAGCCAGACACTGGTGAAATGTAGCAGCCATAGTACTAAGTGTACCTTAATAGTAACTTTCTAATATACTTATTGTTACATTGTTAAACTAGGTGGTATCTTTTCATTTTCTTGTGTATCTTATTTTGAAATAGCTTTTTTGTTTCTGACTTTTTTTTTTTTGCCAGATATCTAGTAGATTATTGAAAAAGTATTGTTAGCTGGTTATGGAAGCTGAACCTGGCGAAAACACTAAATGTTGTTACCAGTATTTAGAATGCCCCTATCTGTAGAGATAGGAAATTTTTCAATTTCTCTTAAAACACTAGTATCTTAAGGGTCTTGATTCAAATAACAGCCATGTTAAAGAAAACTGTCCACTCACCTCTTACAGTAATCCCAATGTTTGTGTGTATAGAGATATGTAACACTGTTTATCTGCACTCTGTTCTTTGCATGTCCAGATGTATGTGCTGGTGAACAAACTGTACAGCAACGAAGCTATTGAAGGGGCTGGAGAACAAGTCTTACAAGGAGTAGCTGAGAGAGCTGGGGTTGTTTAGCCTTCAGAAGTGGAGGCTGAGGGGAGACCTCATTGCTCTCTACAACTACCTGAAAGGAGGTTCTAGAGAGGAGGGAGCTGGGCTCTTCTCCCAAGTGACAGGGAACAGGACAAGAGGGAAAGGACTCAAACTCCACCATGGGAGGTTGAGTCTTGACATTAGGAAAAAGGTTTTCACAGAAAAGGTCACTGGGCACTGGCAGAGGCTGCCCTGGGTGTGGTTGAGTCACCTTCCCTGAAGATGCTTAAAAGACTGGTGGATGAGGTGCTGAGTGGCATGGTTTAGTGACTGATAGGAATGGTTGGACTCAATGATCCTGTTGGTCTTCTCCAACCTAGTGATTCTGTGATTCTATGATTTTATTGGGTAAGTGTATTACTGGCTGCCTACATGGGTTTGGGCAGCTACTTCGATTCCTTTATATCAGTTCCCTCCCAGTATAAATCTCAGGTAAGATCTCTGGGTGGAGAAAGCTCTATAATAGCTGACAGATAATAATTATTTACATAATGCCTCAATTTGAAATAGTAATTAATGAAATTTTTGTAGCTTCTAGCAACATCCTCAGTTGAGAAGTCCTTCATATGGTTTGCTGTACATGAAGATGGCATAAGCATCCTAGATTATAACTCTATGGTAAGTGAAATTTCTTTTTTAATTTTGGTCGAAGTAGGTTTTAATAACTGAGAATATGGAGAGATTCATCACCATACTACATAAAAGATGGTAGTAGCCTTCCACGCTGAGTTATCTAGTCTTTCTTTTAAAGGAAAAATTCACTCCTTTCAAATTGCTTTAATGTTATCATCATTATAGTAGCACTAATAATAGAAATAAGCAATGAATTCTTTGCACAGAATTTATTTTTGTTTATCAGATACAGTTTTTATATCTTTTATTGAAATGTTAATGTTTTAATCATTCAGATGTCAGGCGATTCATAGTTGGAGTTCTTACGATAGCAATAACATTAATTTTCTTTTCTCAGAGACTTCATTTTCCATTATTATTCATAATACATATACTCAACAAAGAGCAGTTACTTTAAAAGATTGTTATTTTCACTGTATTATTTTTGTTTAATAGTAGGTAATATAACCCAGTGTTATTTAATTATGTCATTTTAGTCTCTGAATTTTCTTTGATTTGCAATAAAAGTTTTCACAGGAAACGACTCATGGCAATGAGTATAAAAAAACAATGCCTGAGAAGATACCTGTGTTAATTTATATCCTGCAAAGAAACAGAATGGCACAGGGCTATTAGCAAGTGCTAATATTGAATATCAGAAAATTAAAATCTCAACATTATAATTGTACTGATATGGGCCTTTTCATTACATTTCTTTGCAGTTAAATACTGAAACAAAGAACATGAGCAGAGCAAACAGCAGCTCTGTTCAAAGAACAAGTAAAATGAGCTTGCATTAGACTGCAGAGAGCTCTCTAAAAACTATCTGCTCATCAAGGTAGCTAGGGCATTTCTGCAGAGTGCTGCTAGTTTACAGTATCAGCAGGCCTTACCTGCCACTCAAGAAGTGCTCAGTTTCCAAGGAATATTCTGTCTTCCTGCAGGACGGATCGTGGGTGTCAGAAATTATATTGCAAGGGGTAGTTAGAGAAAACATTGTTTCAAAATAAGGGAAAAAAGTTTTAATAACTGAAGGATATTAAGTCATACTGGTATTGTCTTACAATGACATACGATGAACATCTGCAGCAAATCAATAAGAGTCGTAATGATATACTAAATGCTAATTGTAGACTCAAACGCCACTAGTGTGGTGTTGAACACTGAACTATTAAGACCATGGAAAGCAGAAGAGCCTTGAAAAGCATTTATGTTTCATCGGATATGTGAAAAAAAGAGAACAGAATTTCATTTTTATGTATGTAAACTACGTTACTGCACAACAAGATGTCCTGGAGTTAAATCCCTTTGGATTCCTCATACTCTGCCATTTAATTTATTTAGACATTGCTTTAATTTCAAATGGAATTCCTAATATTGGTCCAGACTGGCGTAAATGGAATTGCACACTTGAGTTGAAACCTTCTAATAATATCTTTGGTATGATTAACTTGGAATAGAAACACAGGTCAAACTTACAGTGGAAATTCCTCATAGCAAAGGTCTGAATGAAGCTATCCCAAAATTTACAATTAGTTTCAAAATTCATAAGAGACTAACAAAAACATTTGGAAAAATACAGATGTAATTATATTTTTAAAAGAAGTATTTGTCATAATCTTGCTTTTCCTACATTGTCCAGCTTATAGCTTTGTGTTTTATTATTTGGGGGTTTCTTTTTTAAGCGATTAACAGTTACATACACATATAAGAGTGTGATGACTTTCGGAGGGTATCGAGATGATTTTATGTTGGTTGTTCACAACGCACAGACAAAGGACAAATCAACTGAAAAACACCTTTTTGCCATGACAAAACCAAAGGTTGGTATATTTCCACCATCTGCTACTTCTCTACTCTGCCCAGGGTGTAATGCTTTACAGATGTGAAGGATGAAACACCTTCTTTATTCCTAGCATTCTCAGATTATTGACTTCTGCCACATGGTTTTAGAGAGTGAAACAATTAGAAGAGCTAACAGTGGCAACACTAATTTGTTCCTTGTTTTTTCGTGTCCCTGTCTGTAACATTCCAACTTTTGCATAGAAGGACAGAGAAGGCTATTAAGGACGGGAAGTATATACAGTACCTAAAAACTAGCCAATTTGCTTGCACCAGAGATAATTTTTAAGAAGGTATATTTGTGTTCTACAGTGGAATTGTAGAAAGCAGGATCTGAAAGATCAGTTGCTTATTAAAAATTCTAGGGTACTTTTACCTTTTGTAAAGAAATTGTTCATGCTTTTTAAATCTGCTTAACTGGTAAAATTGACTTTATCTTTAAGAAAGCAATGATTTCGAAGTATTTTGCTGTTACTCAGAACAGTGAATGAAATAGAATACAAAATTCCACATATAAATTTGAGTCAAAATATAATGCTTCATACAAATAAGCATAGTAAATAAATAAACATCTGTTCAAATCTCCTGTAGACAGTGCCCTCTCAAGAAAGATTGTGTGGATTGCAAAGAGAAAATGTAGTAAAAAGCTCCCAGAAGTCTTTATTCCTTTTATCTATGCTGTGTCTTTAGTTCTCTGAGCATTACGTGTTTTCTGGCAAAATTGGGGGAACGCATCATCTTTCGGACTTCAAAATCTCTTCTTCTGAAAAAAACCCATCTGTTTGAATCATTTAGGACTATGGAAGATGAAATATCCAGCATACTGATGGGAATAATATTACATTATTGGCAAGGAGGAACAGAAAAAAAACTCTGTTAGGCATCTCCTCTCTCCTCATCATTAATTTGCTTGATAAGTACAAGTACTTTTCCAGTTGATGGTGATTGTCACTTGCTAAAACGTTAGCTATTTTTTCAGCAGTCAAAACACATCACTGTATTTTTCAGAGAGTTTTGTATGTTCCTGTTATAGATTCTTGAGATCACTCTACTGATTGCCAGCTATATTAACAACTTTCATCAGCTGAAAGGAGCTGCTCATCACCTGTCTGCTCCAGCATTACTGACACCTCAAAGTGGACAGAAACTCAAGGAAATGGGAAGCCAGCCACTTCTTGCAAACAACAGACCAACTAAATGTCCAACTTTGTTATGAGAGGATAATGCATTTTTGTTACAGTGTTTCTATACTAATTGAAAAATTTCTGATGTACAAGACAAAGATCATAAGCAGGTTCACAAACAAAAGAAAGGCAGGCAGGTTTACATTCATTTCAGTGGTATGTAACAGAAGGAGCCCTTTAAGTAAAGCCCAGGCCTGAACCAGAATGACGATGACCCAATTCAAGGGTTATGTTTTATTGTGGGCAGCTTGCGCCTACAGCTCAAAAATAAGCATGTCTGTTGATGGTGACGGGGAAGGGTGACCTTGGGAACAATTGTATAGCTTTTATTAGTTTCCCAGATATTTTCTCAGGGACCAAATTGTTTTCAACTCTTCATCTCTATTTTTCAAAATTGTACAAGTTGTATAACTTTCATTTTGAAAACAATTTTTTTTCTTTCAAAAAAATGGTCTGAAACAGAATACTTTCCACTTCCAGTAGACCTTGTTTACAATACAAGTACCAGGGCACTAAAAAGAACAATTTGTTTGATTTGTGTAATTGTTACTCCTTTAAAAAAATATAAGCACATCATGTAACTCTTACAAATCTACAGAGCATTCTCATTATACATGCTAGCCTTTGTTATACAGCTATTTCACTTGGCAAATCTTCAGCCTTGGTCTTTTTAAATAGTCCCTCTCTGCCCCCAGTGTTTTAAAAAAAATCTAAATTGGATGGGCATGGTATTTAGTATATTTTTGTCTAACAAGATCTTGTACCTAATTTCTTCTTTAATCCAAAATAATAATATAACACAGATGCAAGAATGATTCAAAATTGAAAACACAGAACTACACAAAATGACATTGCTTAACTGTTGTGAGTAAGCTTAAAGACATATGTGACAGATAAAGTCCATGTATAATGTGTATAATGTATATACAATATTGGACCTGGGAGAGCTTTCTGGTTGCCTTTTTAAGCTGCAAGCCTCAGTGCTACGTAAGGTCAAGTACACAGAAAGAAATTACACCTATTCTTAATTCCAATCCTCAGTATTTTTGTGGAAAACTGACTGGCAAGCTGAACTTGGTAAATACATTTCTTCTGAAAGCTCTCAAAATCCTGCCACAACTATTCTATGGCTGCAGGACTCAGGCACCATTTTGTGGATGGTACTATTGGCCAGTGCTTTGTCTTGAAAATTGCAAGCAAATAACAAAAGTACCGTGTTTGCTCCTACATTCACAATGCAGAAAGATCTTCCTGGTAACTTTTACCCTTTGATGGTGGCTGTGTGACTAGATCTTCTCTTTACATGAGGCAGGGCCAGCAGCTAAGCAGTTTACCTCCTAGTGGATGGCTACTGCAGTTGTCAAGGAAAGCAAACTGGAAGCTACCAGAGATCCTGGCACCAACTAGAGCATCTTTTTGTGCAGCACCCCATGTGAACTGATGCAGGTAGCGTGGTGTTGTCAGCATATCCCCCATATCACACTGCCAGAAGAAATCCATGCCTTATTTTCCCTTTTTTGGTAGCATTTCACAGACCTAAAAACCGTAACTGCTCCTAACTCACTGTTAATCCCATAGAGCCTTATTACCAGAAATGTTGTGTTAATTTTCATGAAATAAATGCATACAATTGCTGTTGCAACACTACCCTAAACAATCAAGTTTCTTCCAGGATTTTGATTAGGAAGAGTGAGATTTCTGTAGTGATAGTGACCTCCTCAAGAAAGCACTTTGCTTCAAGTTAACAGTCAGCAAATAAAGTCCCTTAAACACGCAAGCACATTTCAACAACAACACAACAAGAGCTCAGCTTCCAAGCACAGCTGTGCAAGTCTCAAGGGGACTCGCTCCATGTTAATATAGCCTCAGAGCTATTTAGAGGATACTGCACAATGTAAAATGGCATAGCTGAAAGTTTAGACTCCAGGCAGATGCGTTCTGCCTTCTCTGTCCAGTCAAAGCCTAATAAGTGATCCACATCTCACTGGTAACCTTGAGTCATCCACCGAACCAATTCATACTGTGCTCCCTAATCCATGACTAAAGCCCAGGAAGGAACCAGACCTTTCTCTCTCTCTGATCTTCATGACAGGAACTGCCAAATGAGCAGTGACCTCTGGGACTGATGCTGAAGAACTTCCCATGCTCAAGGCTTGCAGACCCTAGTTGTAAAAATTTTCTCAGGCTGAGACTGATGTGTTGGAGACTTCAGCTTCTGTCACAAATGTCAGAGTATCTTTTGTGCTCGCTTTGAGATAGTGGTCAGAAACAACAATCAGTATAAATGGACAATGAATCTGCTTGACAACTGAAAAATCACTAGTAAATGTAAACAATCAAGTTGATTTGAAAATAATTGTTGGAATGCAAAGTAAATATATTACTTGAATGTCATTTTGCCTTGTCATATTTTGTGCAGCAGTATTACTAAGCAAACTGCTCATTTCTAATATAAGGAAGACCTATTTACTCCTGTAGTACAGCAGGCAAATGATAAAGCTTTGAGTTTTTAATACAATCCCCAAAACTAATGGTTTCCTGTTATTTTAGGTTTAAATTTTATTTATATCTTATTTAAAATAAAGGCATATATTCCTATATAAAAGAAGGCTGTTAGGTATTTGATGTTGGGGCTCCTTGCAAAACTAACACAGATTTTATAGGTTAGGTCCTGAAGGAAAAAGTCATCCTTGCATAAAGGAATGCACTACTTAAAGCTTTAGTTAGAGCTTTAATGATCCATACAGCTTAGTGCAACCCATTAGTTTGAGTTAATATTAACTAAGGTGATTAGTAACTCAGTAATAATGACTTAAGAAGAAAAGTATTATTTTTAGTTTCTTGGAACAGAGGAAATTGAACTGAGTAAGGTGAAACTTAAAATAGTAAAAATTCCAACTTATTTTCCAGTTTGGTCTTCAGTGCTACTTCCTAATTGTACACCCTTACACTGTGCTTCCCAACTCATATTTGTACTGCAGTGTAGAGGTTTTTGCAGGCTGAAGGACACAGGAAAATGAAGGCTGTCCTTGAAAGACCTTGGCTGAGAGAAGAAACATAAAGAAGGCATGAACAGTTAATCTTAGCATTTGATCTCAAAAGCTGGCGTGCAGGGGACTTAATTTGGAAACATGTCTCCCATGGAGATGATATTGCCATGCATGTAGCAGCCACGTGGTGCTTAGTATTAGAGACTTTAGAAGCACTGAAAGCGGAGAAGTCTTTAGCTGGGGCAGTAAAACAAACATTAGACGGTGAAGGAATGCAAAATGATTATTCAGAAGAACAAGAAGGTCAGGAGATTTCTGAGGTAAGCTCCTTGAGTTCATGAGAGGACGAAGAGGAGAAATTAGTAGTGGAGGTAGAGAGGAAAAGTGTAGCGAGACCCACTCTTAAGCCTCAAAAAGTTGCTTGTGAAAACATAATTGTACATCCCTTATTTGAGAAAGAGACAGAGTCACAGTATCACTCGTCGCAAGATTATAGACATAGATGGGATGATGTGTTTAAAAACATTGCAGCTGAAGGAAAAATTGTGCCTAAAGTGGCTTACCCATTTCATCTCCGCAAAAATGCACCACCTCAATGGGCAGCTTATCAATGGAAGCTCATTAAGGAAGTAAAAAAATAGTACAAATTAATGGCTTGAGATCCCCATTTACACAGTCATTGCTGGAGAATGTGGTTTTAGGACAAGTACTAGTCCCCTGGGATTGTAAACAGCTAGCGTCTGTGGTCTTAAGCCTGACCCAAAAGTTGTTATGGGCATCAAAGTGGGAAGAGATCTGTGAAGAACTAGCGGTAGAAAATATTGGGCGATGACAAGGAGACCCAGGTTTGCTATAACCATGAAACAGCTAACAGGACAAGGTCAGTGGTCAGACCCGAATGTGTAAGCACATTTACATCCTGATGTCTTATGGGATTCAGCCCAAGCAGCCTACAGAGCCTTGCTGACAATCCTGGAGACAAGGCAGCCTGAGAAATTGTTTATGAGTATTCACCAAGATGCAACTGAATCATATATGACTTTTATTGATTGATTGTGTGATGCTATTGACAAACAAATAGATAATGAAGCTGCAAAACAGGTGTTAATGATGAAACTTTCAGTGAAAAATGTTAATGAGGACTGTCAAGCCCTTTTGCTACGCCTGCCCCGGGGGTGCAACTTTAGTGCAAATGATGAAAGCATGTAACAGAATGGGCCCTATAAAATAACCACACGCAAGCCATGGCAGAGGCAATATCTGCAGCTTGGAAGCCTAGAGAAGGGAGTGATCAGCGTCGTTGTTATACCTGTGGGGCTACAGATCATTTAAGCTATCAGTGTAAAAGTAAAGAGCAAGGGTCAAAAACAGCCAGCACAATCACAAGCCTCCGATAATTTGCCCGAGAGACCTTCGAGGACCCCATTATGCAAATCAGTGTTGTTCCCGGTATGATAAGGATATGAAATCCCTACCACCTCGAAAACAGCAGGGAAATGGGCTGCAGAGCATGTCCCAGAGCCACACCCCAACACAAATCGCTCCAGGACAAAGACAGAAACTCCAGGGTGCCTGGCCCACCTCCGAGCAAGGACAATTGGAAGTGCCAGAGTGGATCTTTCCACAATAGAGACAGTGACTTTGTGGAACAGTGTACAGCGTGTTCCAGTTGACGCCCACGGGCCTTTAGGATTTGGACTGAGTGCATTGTTGTTAGGATGGTCAAGTACCGCATTACAGGGATTTTTTGTATTACCGGGTATGATTGATGAAGATTTTGAAGGGCAAATTCAAGCCATGGTGTGGACACTGAGCCCTCCAGTAACTATTGAAAAGGGGAGTCGAATTGCCCAATTAATACCTTTTAAGGCACAAATTTGTCAAGCAGAAAATGTTCACAGGAGAGAGGGAGGTTTTGGTTATACAAGGAATGACAAAAGCATTTTTTGGGAGGCACAAATACCTGCTCAAAACCCAACAATGTTAGTAACACATGTGCAAAGACAGCAGCGATTGTTAATAAATATGTTGTTAGATACAGGTGCAGATGTCACAGTTATTTCTTCAACATTTTGGCCAAAAACATGGGAACTGACTAACCCCCATGGAGGCCTAATGGGAGTCAGGGGTGTATCAGAAACTGCAAAGTAAATATCTAATAAAATAAGTACAGAGGATTGGTTTACCTGTCAAATCAGGCCATACATTGCTCCTCTTCCTATGAATTTAATGGGAAGGGATGTTTTGGGGCAAATGGGATGTACACTGGCTACTAATCAGAAAAATTTGTAGCGGCAACCACCAATGGGCGACTGATATTCAAACTGAATTGGAAAACAGAAAAGCCAGTTTGAGTAGATCAATGACCGCTAACAGAAGAGAAGGTTGCCATTTTACAAGATTAGTCCAAGAACAGTTAGAGAAAAATCACATTGTACCGACTACTAGTCCACGGAACACTCCAGTTTTTGTTATACCTAAAAAGACTGGAAAATGGAGGCTTTTACATGATTTAAGAAAAATTAATGAAGTTATAGAGAATATGGGAGCGCTACAACCTGGTCTCCCCTCACCGACAATGATACCAAAAAACAGGAATATTTTAATCATAGATTTGAAGGATTGCTTTTCACAATACCTCTGCATGATCAGAATGCACAAAGATTTGCCTTTTCTGTGCCAAGTGTTAATAAAAGGGAACCCATGAAAAGATATCATTGGGTTGTTTTGCCACAAGGAATGAAAAACTCGCCAATAATGTGCCAAATACATGTAGATCATGCTCTATGCAGTTTTAGAGATCATCATAAAAAATTGATTGTCTTTTATTATATGGATGACATTTTGGTAACAGGAAAGGCAGTTCTGAATATGCAACTGAAGGAGTTGCAACATTGTCTAGAGCAATTTCTCCTGAAAAAAATCCAGAGAGAAGTTCCATGGAAATATTTGGGATGGAAGATTTTACAACACACAATAGAACCTCAAAAGGTTCAATTAAAAGTAAAAATCAATACACTAAGTGATATGCAGATATTGTTGGGTAACATTAATTGGATTCAAAATTTGTTGGGGATTGATAATCAGCTATTGACACCGTTATTTGAATTACTGAAAGGTGATGTTGATTTAAATGCCCCTCAAACACTGACAAAAGAAGCTGAACAAGCATTGCAGGAAATTGGTGAGTGTATTAGTTTAGTACAGTGTCATCAGGTCAGTTATGATTTAGCTATACAATTCATCATTTGTAATCAAAAGGAACAGCCTTTAGGGATAATTTCCCAATGGGGCGAGTCAGCAAAACATCCTTTAATGATTTTAGAATAGATATTTTTACCCCACCAACCCCAAAAAAGTATTTTGACACGAGTTGAAATGTTTGCAGAATTAGTTATTAAGGGATGGCAACGAATTAGAGATACAACATCCAGCACATAAGTTAATCACTTTTTTAAAACAAATACAAATAGAACACAAGCCAAAAAGTTGTGAACATCCAGTTGAAGGAAAAACTGTATTTACAGATGGAAGTGGCAGAACAGGTAAAGCAGTGGTAGTGTGGAAAGATGATCAGGAATGGAAAAAGTATATTGTGGTTTGTCCAGGATCACCTCAAGTTGTTGAGTTACAGCTAGTAATAGAGACCTTTAAATTGTTCCAAAATGAACCCTTCAATCTTGTAGTGGATTCACTCTATGTTGTAGGGGTCATTCAACGTATAGAAAGGTCAGCCTTGCATCATATAGAGAATGAGATGTTGTTTAATCAGTTTAACTGTTTGTTACGGTCATACCAGTTTGCCTGGTGAGCTAACAGATGGCAATGCCATCACTGACAAATTAACCAACCCTGTGTGGGCAGCACCATAGCCAGACCGTTTGCAGCAGGCACAACTCTCACACAATTTTTTTCATCAATCTGCTAAAACATTACAAACCAATTTGGAATCTCCAGAGGAGATGCAAAGGCAATCATTCAATGTTGTTCTGTCAGCGCTCAGCGACAGGGCCCATGTCAGCTGTAAATCCATGAGGCCTAAGCCTTTTGCAAATATGGCAAACTGATGTGACTCACTTTAAGGTATTCGGAAAACAACAGTATGTTCATGTTTCAATAGATACTTTTTCGCAAGCTGTATGGGCCACAGCTCTCACAGGAGAGACAAGCCTGCATGTTGAAACTCACTTTTGACAAGCTTTTGCTGTTTTAGGAATTCCACACAAATTAAAAACTGATAATGGTCCAGGTTATGTTGCTCACAGCACACAATAATTTCTTGAACAATGGGGAATTACCCATCTTACCAGAATCCCCCATTCTCCCACTGGTCAGGCTATCATTGAACACACTCATTTGATATTGAAATCAATTTTAGAAAAACAAAAAGGGGAGAAGTTGGAGAATCTCCACAAAATAAGTTACATAAAGCGTTGTATGTTATGAATTTTTTATGGTTAAGTGGGTCAGATACAGTACCACCAATTGTTAAATACTTTCATGCAATGACATATAGATTAAGTCAACATGATGATGTTCAGGTATTAGTCAAATCTATAGACACACAAAAATGGGAAGGCCCTTTCAAGTTATTAACTTGGGGAAGAGGTTATGACTGTGTCATTACAGATAAAGGACCTCGATGGGTGCCAGCCAAATGGTTACGTCCATACGTTGAGGCAAGAGCAAAAGCGACTGACAAAGATGGAGTGGATGCTGACTTTGTGGACATTATTGGATGCTTTAGTTGAAAAACAAAAAGGGGGAATTGTAGAGGTTTTTGCAAGCTGAAGGACATAGGAAAATGGAGGTTGTCCTTGAAAGACCTTGGCTGAGAGAAGAAAAAGCATGAAGAAGGCATGAACAGCTAATCTTAGACAATCGTATAACACCACGGCACATGAACAGTTAATCTTAGCCAATCGTATAACACCACATTGTATGCCTGGCCTAGGCACAGAAACAAGTAGAAAATCAACTAATCATTGTAAAGAAAAACATGCGCATTCTTGCTAGTTATTCTTGCTATAAATGAGCCATTAAGCCTAAATAAAGGTCTTATGCTCATCAGGCAGTAGTCTGTGCATCAATCCCCTCACTGCAGCATCTTCCAGATTTGCCACCTCTCTGTCAGTGGATAAATCACTGCAAAACTACTTTGCTTTTAAGTCATACAGGCTTCATATAACAAGATATTAGCAATCTTCCATTGAAATGGAATTGATGAAAGAAATGCACTTAAAGAGAGGCATGAGCATGACCTCCCACTGTATGACATTACACAATGAAGTTTCTGGATATTCATTAGCAAAACCATGGCACCCATAGGGGTTTACCAAAAAATTTAGAAGATTCATGTAAAATCCTGGAAATAAAGACAGGGGAAAATAAGTACACAAAGTCTTCTGGAACTGCAAATGAGTAGTTATACAATATATACATAGAAAAATGTCTTATTTGAAGAACAAATATTACTTAGGGTCTGTAGAAGTCTACATAAGCCTTTGGGGAGGGAAAAAGAAAAGTTCAAATTAATTCTAAGTTAATCATTATGAATAAGGCCACTTTCCAGGTTTTGATCAAACAGATAAGAGAGGATTTTACTTGTGTTTTTCTCTCTCTAGTCTCTCAAGACACAAAGCAGCTTCTCGGCTACAGAAGGTCAACTGTAATTGCTGTCCTGGATTTTGGGTCACATCCCTGACATAGGGCACTTTTGAGGTGTCCTGTCAGGTTCACGTACATCCCAAACCCTTTCCATATGCTGGGTCATCCTGCAGTTTCACTGCATGCTTTAAATCCTACTTTCTAATCTAACCCCAACATGATCTTTTGGTTTGCTCTTTGATAGACAGAACATATTCGATATAATCTAGCCCTGTCTCCCACTTTTGATGGCAACTTTTAGCTTAGTCCCCAATAACTACAAAATAATAACACTTATTTTCTTCTACCACATTTTGCTCATTAGTGGAGGGAAGCTGCCTCAGATGTTGCTTCATCTCCTCTGTCAGAGACCTATTTTTTTACTACTTAAATGACTTGCTTAAAACATTTGTTTTCAAATGTTGAGACTACAGCAAAGGAAGCGTCCCTCAGCATTTTTATCTCTTGCAGGCAGCCCAACTAAGCTTGCTGCCCAGAGAGATCATGCTGCAGTCTTGCTGGTAGCGGCTGTGGGGGCAGAACAGTATCTGAGATTTCCCAGAGAGCCCCCTGGAAAGAATATTCCCCCCTAAATCAGCTCCAGAACTTTCCTAGAAGGAGTGCTGTGCAGGCCCACCAAAAAGTATAAATAACAGCCTGCAAGAGGGGCCATTTGCTTGCATACACCTGCCATTCTGGGAGGAAAAGAGGACCTGAGCACAAGTGGTGTCCTTGTACTTTCCTCTTTCCTCTTTTTTCCTTTAACACAGATTTAGTAAGTTAATGGCAATCTTATTCCTCAGAATGTCCATACAAATAAATTGCCTTTTTTTTTTTTTTTTTTTTTTGATGAATTGTTTGGTATCATTTTGCCTTCATTTGCCAGGTGATTGACAGGAATGGTTGGACTCAATGATCCAATGGTTCTTTTCCAACCTAATGATTCTGCGACCCCTGGACTGTCCAGGCTGGGTCGTGACACCCAGTAACTAGAAAATAATTACAGTGACCTTCTACCTCATTAGGGGATGGCAACTATCTCAGGTTTTGCTTCACCCCCTCCACTCTTAACAAAGTTAAGAGTGTCCCTCAGTACATGGCATTGGTGAGACCTCGAATACTGTGTTCAGTTCTGGGCCCCTCACCACAAGAAGGATGTTGAGGCTCTGGAGCAAGTCCAGAAAAGAGCAACAAGGCTGGTGAGGGGTCTGGAGAACAGGCCTTATGAGGAATGGCTGAGAGAGCTGAGGTTGTTTAGCCTAGAGAAGAGGAGGCTGAGAGGAGACCTTATTGCTCTCTACAACTACCTGAAAGGAGGTTGTGGAGAGGAGGGAGCTGGCCTCTTCTCCCAAGTGACAGGGGACAGGACAAGAGGGAATGGCCTCAAGCTCCACCAGGGGAGATTTAGGCTGGAGATTAGGAGGAAGTTTTTCATGGAAGGGTCATTGGGCATTGGAACAGGCTGCCTAGGGAGGTGGTTGAGTCATCTTCCCTGGAGATGCTTGAAAGATGGGTGGATGAGGTACTGAGGAACATGGTTTAGTGATTGATGGGGCCGGTTGGACTCGATGACCCTGTGGGTCTTTTCCAACCGAGTGATTCTGTGAGTCTGTTAAGTTCTCCTGGGGGCCGTGAACAGATTAAGAGACAACGCTTATGGCAACTACTGTATCCCTCCTCCCGCCCCCAGAACTACAGTTCCCGGCGTGCCCCGCGCGGCTGCCATGGCGACGGGCCCGGGCCCTGCGGAACGATGGCCGAGACCAGGTAAGGCATGGGGTTCCCGCCCGGGCTCGGCGAGGGGCGCTCGGCAGCCTCCCCCGCCTTCTCCCGGCGGCTCGCCTCCGCGGCCTAGAGAGAGAGGAAGGAATGGAGGGAAGGAGGACGATGTAGAAAAGCGCGCTGTGCCGGGGCGGCTCCTGCGGGGCCCGCGGGGCGAGGGGAGCGGGCAGGGCCGAGGCAGGGTTAGTCACTCCAGCTCTGTTAAGAGACGTGCGAGGGAGCTGGGGAGGGGCTGCTCACAAAGGCCGGTAGTGATAGGACGAGGGAAAACAAGTATCAACTGGTGAGGGGCAGATTTAAACTAGACATATGGAGGAATTTCGTCACCATGAGTGTAGTGAGGCACTGGCACAGGTTGCCTGGGGAAGCTGTGGCTGCCTCATACCCGGAGGTGTTCAAGGCCACGTTGGATGGGGCCTTGGGCAGCCTGATCTGGTGGGAGGTGTCCCTACTCATTGCAGAGGGGTGGAAGTGCGTGATGGTTGGTGCCTTCTGACCCAAATCATTTGACCGATCTCTGATAAGCAGAGAGAGTGTGAGGGGATAAATAATAATCATCATCAGATCATAGCAATATCTGTCATTTATCCATTTAGATATTTTCAGGAGTTACGGTCAAGTCTCTATTATTTTTCTCTAATGACTGTTTTTTTTTCCAACTAGCGATACTTTATGGGATCTTGCTATAGCTGAAGTGGAGAAGAGAGAAAACTCTGACGATGACGGCAAGCATGTGGAAGCTTCGGAGAAATCAGTATTATTCATGGGAAATAAAAATGGGGTAATGCTAAAGACTCTGTGATTCTCTGCTTTCTTTGAACACAGTTTGTGTCAGGTAAAATAGATAATAACTATATGGCCCACTTAATTCTTCTAAAGATGAAGTATATTGTGTTCTGATTCTGCAGAGTGGGCATTCCACAGATTGTAGAGCCGTTAGGTATTATTACAATTCAGAATTTGAAGTTTATAGTTCAGAGAATCAAAACTTCAGCCATTGTAATCAACAATGTGATAATTTTCTGGGGTTTGGCTTCATTAATCTTTTAAGAGTAGCTGCCGGAATTAAAGCTATTCACTTTGTTCGGCATGTCACATGTCCCGTTGTAATGGTTTAACTGGTAAGAATCCAATTCAAGTGCACTGTTACCAGTTTTGTTATCAATAGAGGTCTTGGCATCCTCCTATGAATTGTGTCTCTATCTATGTGAGACCTCTTTAAATAAGCCTTCTCAATGATTGCAAAGTCATGATTCCACATACCTAAAGTTGTTTTAACTCATTGTCCCATAAGTTTGGTCATTAATAATTAAATATTTTCCTTCTGTTAGCATTTATCTGTAAAGTAAATAGGGAAATATTTGCCTTTTTACCTGAGTTACATTTTTAAGAACGCCTTTTTTATTTTAGAAGAATTGGTAATGTTTAAGTACTTTTCTTTCAGAGAAAATACAGTTTCTTTAGCTGAAATTCACTGGTTTTTGAGATGGGAAATGACACAGGAGTTTTAGAAGTGCTAGCCCCTTGAATGTGGCAAGGTACTCAGTGTCTGAATTTCAACACTGTAAAAGCATATCCTTCTCTATAGTTATATTTTGAGTATTCTTTATAGTTACATCTCATCAGTAATAATTTCATTCCAGTGTAAACTAAACATTAAATAAATATACTATTAATAATTAAAAACTCTTAAGCAGTTTAACAGACTTGGTTACCTTGATCACTAATATCTACTTTGAAGCATATTCCTGTTACTGTATTTGTCATCTCTATTGGTTTGTAATTGTAATAATGGTAGTGTAACTCGATTCTGACAGAAAGTTGGCAGTTAAGTTTCCACTATAAGGCTACAAACAAATGCATGAATTTACACTTTTCAGCTACTCTATTATCGGCATGTTAATGTGTAAGTTTCATTTAGTGATACAATTTTTTTGCTTTAATGACAGTACAGTAGGGTTCATCTTTGTTATTGATTTCCAGGGGAAGACCACTATTATACTGAGGTGTCTTGAGAGGTATGTGTTAAATTTTTTAAAGCTTTTTCCAGTTCTGGATTAGAATTTTACATGAACAGTTATATCATATGATAATTCATAATATATGTATGCAGATGATATATTCTGTAATTGGTCGATCATTTATAGATAAACTCATATCCCTTCATTACTGCCTGTAATCTAACTCCTTTACTCCTTCTTCTCCAATACTAGAGAGCTGACTAGGTTGAGTCACCTTCCCTGGAGGCGTTTAAAGCACGGGTGGATGAGGTCCTGAGGGACTTGGTTTAGTGTTTGATAGGAATGGTTGGACTAGAAGATCCGATGGATCCCTTCCAACCTGGTTGTTCTATGATTCTATGATTCTATGATCTGTTCAGGTTGGTGCTGCTATTTCTCCTGTCTTCAACAACTGTGACCCATTGTCTTAAAGTACTTCTGTGCTGCTGCTCCTAAGCCAAATTCTGAACTGACTGATAAATATAATCTAGTAACTGCAGAGTTAACTTTATTTTGAGGACCTTGATAAAGTAAAGTTATTTTTCCTTGCACAGGGAAGAGATCCCAAAGCCAACATTAGCCTTGGAATATACTTTTGGAAGAAGGGCAAGGAGACACAATGCAGTGAGTATCCAGAAACTGTAGTTTACCATCTCTATAGATACACACATGTATAAAAATAATTTGTGAGTTTTACTTTTATTCATAAGAGTCTTAAGGGGTTTAGCTTACTGTTTGTGAAACAAAAAGGTTTTTAATATAATTAAAATAGCTTAGCAAAGTTAATGAAACGTACTTAAGTTTAAAATGGCTATCTTGATTTTGTATTTTAATCTGTAATATGTTTTTCCTTTTCACTGAAACACAGTAGATCAGAGATCGAAGTGTAACACAAAGCAATTAGATTAATCTATGGAACTACTTTGTTTGTAGTATTTGAGTGCTTTTATTTTGCCATTGTAATGCATTTTCTTTGTCTTTCAAATGCAAAATGAGTACAAGCTGACTATACAGCCAGTGTTATGAAAGAAGCAGAGAATGTTAAGTGATAATTACATTTTTTGTTATGTGTCCATATTACTGTGTTCTTGTTATGTTAACAGATATATTGAACCCATCCATCACAGCAGAACACTACCCAGCAGCAGTAACTATAGCTGCAGGTAATAGCTGTTTCTGTTACTGAAGCAGGGAGTATAAAATCTGACTCTGAAAAATAAAAATAATTTTAAACTTTTCCCAGAAACTAAACATAAAGGTAGATGATTCGTCACTTTTCCAGTTGTAAAATTGTGAAAAAGCAGTAGTCATGAGCTGCAATGAACAAAAAGAAGGGGAAGAGAACCTGATTTTTTGTTGTTTAATTGTGCTTCCTGATGTTTTTACTTTTTATCAAGACAGTCCTAGGCATGCCAGGAGACTTTTGTAAGAACTGCATCTTTAACATGGGGAGTCTTTATTTGGTTTTGTTTTTCAGAAAATACTAGTGAAGTTCTATATGTTTTTGTTCTGAGTCGCTTGCATGAAAAGACAGTTTATTAGATAAAGATCTTCTCTTGGTCTTCTCTTTGTGTTTCATGGAAGTACATGTAAAAGTTTCTTTTACAGCCTAAAGATATAGCTCATTTTTGGGAACTAGGCGGTGGAACGTCATTACTAGAACTGATTCCAGTTCCAATCACTAGCAACAATATAAGGTAAGTGAATAATAATATAATACCAAAGTTAATTTCAGCTTCCTTCCAACACAAGGAGATCTCCAGACCTTTTATTATGTAAAACTTTCAAAATGTAACATAGAGCACATGTTTTTTCCCAAAAATTATTGTAACACCACTGATACTTGGCTTTGACCTTCCTTTTCACAGTTTTCCCCTAATAAGCCACGTTCTTGGCAGTCTCCAGCAGCAAAAGAAAGCATTAACATGGAGGAAATAGGTTTGCCTTAAGTAGAGAGAACAAGAAATACAGAAGAAACTTAGTATATTTATGCTCAGTGAAATTTATGCTTTTCCCCATTTTTCTCATCTGACTGTAGTTAAACAATTTGCTTATTTAAAAGTATATCTAGTTTCACCAAGAGACTTTTCACCAGATTTTTATTTCCCCACAGTATTTTAGAGCAAAGTTGGACATCCACGCTGCCTTTTTGTCTTTCTAATACCTATCTGGTCTGGAATCCGCTTTTTTGAGTGGAATTTGAAAGAATGACTGCATCTGTTCAAATGGCTGCGTTTATGATATTCTTTACAGTTGCACTTTAATGCAGTTAGAGTTTTGGGAGGCGGGGGTTTGGAAGCAGAGGATTCAGTATGTAAAACATTTCTCATCATAATTCATCCTTTAAAAGCCTTGTAATTGCTAAGAATATCTTGAGTACTGTGACTTCTTCCAATTATCCTTTAGAAGACTTTCTCATACACCCATTTGAGGTTCCAGCTAATTGCCACAATCTGTGGCACAGAATATTGCCCTTGACCTGTTTTTTCCATTTCATATTACAATATAATAATAAACACATGGAACTTTTGGATACATTAATAGTTAGAAGAGATCTTATCCATTTGCTAACATTACTTTCATCTGGGTTTGTAGAGTTAAGAGATGGCAGGGATGCGTGATAGTAGAAGTGCCCAGTCATTCAGGAAAGAGCTAAATGCATTCAGGATAGTTGCTTATTTTACTGTTTTGAAACATAGTCTCCAGAAAGAAAGTTTGATGTATACAGTCCCCCCAAAAACCTCTTATGGAAAATTTGCCGAAGTAATAGTTTTGAATAAGACACAAGGAGAAGGTCTTTTCAGAGCTCAGAGTGTCCTTAAAAACCACTTTCCTTTGCTTCACAATAAATAATTAGCATTTATATTTTCATTGTTCGTTGCTTTCAGCATTTGTACTACTGGTGCAGGTATGGTTGTATATGAAAATGTTTATTGCCTCATGTGCTAAAGATCTGACCAAATAATGCCTTTTTAATAGGTCATTTTCTGTAGTTCTTGTATTGGATCTGTCCAAACCTAATGAACTCTGGACTACTATGGAGAAACTTCTGCGGGTCACCAGAAACCACGTGAACAAAATTTTAACCAGACTAGAAAAGACAAATCCCGAAGTAGCTACTGAAATTAAACAGAGGATATGGAACAATCTGCAGAGGGATCATCCAGTAAGTTAGGTCTAATATTTTCTCCAGGTGTCACAGGCCTTTATACAGTTAAAGATAATGCTTTTGAAAATCATAAACAACTCTTTTAGATTTTTCTGCATGACTGAAAATCCATTTGATGTAGATGAACCTGTTCACTGGAAAATTATAGCAATTTAATAAAAATTCAATAAGAGCAGAAACAAGGAAAGAAGGTTCCTTATATCTTTTTGTTAGATATCTAATGTGATTGTTATGGCATGTTACACCAATCAAAAGAAATAGTTTTAGAGTAGCAGTTTGCTTTTTTTTCCCCCTCATCTTTTTAAAATGAAGATGAAAACTAGAAAGTACAAAAGTCATCTAGCAAGAGACTAACTGAAGGTACAAATTTAAGCAAAGAATATAGTTATAACAGCCATCAACATGACTATATACTTTGCATTTATTTAAATGTCTATCACAAACTCAATGCCTTTTGATAATCTGACAACTAATTAAATTATAAAGTTTCAGAAATGTTAACATCAGTCCTTTAAACATAATTGCTAACTAAATCTCTGGAAAAGCTAAACTTGATTATACGCAAAAGAAATGAAAAGTCATTGTGCATTAAACCTCTGCAAATGTTATGTGTATATAATGCACAAATAAGTATTCAACAGTTCAAAGACTTGGCACATAAATCTGGTTACTGTAACTTCTCTAAAGTGCTGCAATATAGCAAATGCTTATACAGCTCAAAAAGTTAAAAGTAATGTAACATTTTTGAGAAAGCAACATATGCAGCACTCAGTAATTTAGAAAATAATGTTTGAGATGTGCTGAAATGGGATTTTCTTTTTCACTTATAGAGAAGGTAGTTCACAAAAAGAAAATGCTTACAAGTACACTTGGCAATAAAATTGTGGCTGCAGTGTCAAGTTTACATATAGGGACTCACCTATCAGAAAACTGTAAGCTTTTTTTTTGATAAGTAAGAAGAGTGATGCCAGTAATTGTTAAGAGAAGGCTTGTTACACTGGCTATGTAGGAACACAATTATACCTTCTAAACTAGGATTTCTATTCAGCCTTCATTATCAAAACCAAGAGGGATGCAAACAAAATGTTTTGTTGCTCCCTAGTTCTCTTTTTACTTTCATCGTTGTTCAAGAAAAAAATCCGTCAGTTTTGTGGGAAGGAATAATATCTATTACAGACAAAGTAAATAATGGTTTATGGAGATTTTTATTTGCCTTTTTTATAGCTAAGCATATTTTTTATAAACAGGAATTGATGAGGTTCTTAAAGGCTTTTTTTGAGGATTAGCTGTATTTTGTTGGCCTGGATAAAGACTTTTTGACTTTGATGACAAAGTGTATCAATTGCAGACCTTGTTTAAGAAGATTGGAGGCACCTAATGTAGTCCACAGTCAAAAAATAATTCCATAGTCAACTGGCATACAGACCCTAATAACCCTTTTTTATGTTTCTGGTGTTCTCCCAAATTAATTTTTTCAGCTCCATACACCCAGTTTTAAGTTATGATAATTTTGCTCAAAACTTTTACCTTGGCAGTGTATGACTGAAAGTATTATTTTTCCTCACAAAGTAGAAGATTTTTAGTATGTGCTTTTCAGTATAACTTCTTTTCAACATGTCCTTCTTCAGTATAGCTTTTATGCTAGTATATTGACTGCCATTTAACCTGTATGTGAAATAACGAGTTTTAGAAGGGATCAGTTAGATCTGCCTCTGCTAAAACCTATCTCTTTTGCACTCTGCTGCAACCAAAGCAGCTTGACTAAATAATTGTATGAAGATAATGGAGTTGTCTTATTTCATACTGACTAGTGGAAAACCTTCCAGATAACTTCAGAGTTATTGCAATCTACTCATTAAAACATTTATCGGAAGTTAACTATTTAAAAATTAAGTCTGCATTCCCAGAACTGGTTTTGTCTGTTGGTGTTGATTTGCTTTTTTGTGGTTGTTAAGTGATGTTTCCCTTTTCTGCTGATGTCAAACATTTGAAAGTCATATAAAATATTATTTAGGAGTTTAGAAAATGTGATGTGGGGAGGACAAATATGTGAGACAAGCAAATAATTCAGCTTAATTTTCTTGAGCTTTTGTCTGTATTATTTTGGATATGATGCAAGGAAGGGGGGGGGGGGGAGCACGTCAAAAAGCCAGTTCTACTAATCCAATCTGGTAGTTGTTGTGTGAGTATATAGGATTTTTCCTTTCTTCACTTCCCATCTAATGTTGGAGCTATGTAGTATATATTGTAAGAAGTGTTGTACACCAGGAAGAATTTTCACTGCTCAGAGGAATTGATTTCCTCGCCATTTATGAAGAAAATGAGAAAATTGTAGAATATGGTATGTGGATATTGCATTAGAGTTTATTCATCTAACTTAAGTTTTTGAAAAAACAGTTGTCTTCTGTGAATCAACTTTAAACCCTTTCAGATATTTTAACAGCTGGAACCTTCTGCAGTTTGTTTTCACTGCTTAACTGTTGTGTATCTATTTGGTAGGATTATGAGTTGATTGACCCTTTTCCAATACCCTTGGTAATCATTGGAAGCAAATATGATGTTTTTCATGTAAGTAATAATTAATACTGTTTTAATAATTAAAAGTTTCTGGTAAAGATCCTATGTTCTAAAATCTTCATAATATAACCATAGCCATTTGAACAGAAGTACAGCCCATCAGCCTTCTACCACAAAAAAAAAAAAAATCTTTCCATCCAACTGCATTATAGAAGGCACACTGTCATTCCTTCACAAAATACTCCCAAACTGATAATTTTTGAGATACACTTGGAAATTGTTGATATATAAGTTGTTGCAGACTAGAGAGGAAAGCAAGAAAATATTATGTTTATGAATTCATTATATAATGAGAGAAATCCAGTTCCATACCTCCTTCTGACAGCAGCTGTAAGTTTATGGCAGTGAAAGAGGGGCATCTCTCCTTTCAGCTGGTCAGATTTTCTAAAAATTGTGGCAGCAGGAACAGTAAACTATCATTTTAGTCTGGAAGTACCTCTGAAATTTTTAGAGGCAAGTGAGTAATTACGTCCCTCAGGGAAGAGAGGAAAGAAATGTCAGATTACTGCTGGATTCTCTCCCAGGACGTTAAAAATCCAAATAAATGCATGCTCAGTTTTCAAGCAGCACTGGGTCATGGGGAAGTAGAACAGAAAGTTTGATTTTTAGCTTTGTGCTGACAGCCTGTGCTTCTCTGGATGACTACATAATACATTGATACTTGGCTGACTGTAAGTTATTTAATACGTTATTAATAAATTACTGTGCCTTCTTCATACTGAGACTTTATGCTGAGCCATGACCCTTTAATAATCAGTTATTGTCACTTAATAAGCACAGAATAACAGCCTAGTTCCTTTGGGGTCTATGGACAGACTCTTGCAGTCTTTACTGGAACCAGGTTTTCTCAAGCTTTATCCAGGCAAGGCCATCTGTATGATAGTAGTCTAAACAAACATTGATGAAAAGGTGTTTTTATGCACCTTTAGAATCTTGCAGGTATTAGAATTTAGAGAGCATATACTCAAAGGTTTACTGAAAGTAAAGTATTTCCACAAAAAGAAAAAATCCTTATTCCAGTAGGTAGTATTTCTACTTCTAAAAAAATTTAATAAAATGAAACAAATTAATTAAAAACTAAATACACATTCCTAGTTATGAAACTTTTTCTGGACTAACATATTGCCTGAATTAGGCTCCTTCTGTAAAAAAGAACAAAAGGAAATTGTGACATTTCTTTTCAGAGTAGGCTGTTACTGATTCTGTCTTAAGATATAATTATACTGACAGCTGAAAGCCTCCTGTAATATAGCCTAAGTGCATTGCAGCTTATGCAAAAAATGAAAAGTTCTATCTGCAATATTTTGGTTTTTGTTTCTTATGTATATGTTCCAATATCAACTTTTTCAGGAGTTTGACTCTGAAATGAGGAAAGTAATGAGCAAGACACTTCGATTTGTTTCACATTATTATGGAGCATCATTAGTGGTGTGTATATTCACTTTCTAACTAAAGATAGAGAAGATGAGCAATATTTGCGTTACAAAACAATATTTAAGGAATAAAAAAATAAAACTCTTAAAGAAAACAGGATTTTATCAGGTTTACACTAACTTTCCTTGTGAGCTAATCTATCAGACAGGTTTCAGATGTTGGCGGGAGATGGATGGATATACTTTATGAACAAACAACACAATTCTCAGTGTCAGCAAGAACTAAATGAAAAGAGTTACCTGTTAGACAACTCGGTTCCCGTATTAAGTTTACTGCATTCCTGGCAAAATTATTTTGGTGCAGGCAAGGCAGGTGGGGAAAAAGCAATTACCCTAGTTAAAATTAAAGAAAACTCTGTTTTGTTTGAAGCATGAATTTTTATCTAGTGACCTGGCTTCAGCAGATTTAAAACTTAGACCAAGGACTTGTCTTCATGGCAGTTTAAGCATACTGTCTTACCACACTCACAGTGTTGAAGAGTAAAGGCAGTAATTTTTTTACAGTAATGAGTAGGAACTGCCAACCATGAGGACAATGAAGTATTTATGTGAGTGCATAAATTGATTTTGAGTTTGGCAGGTAATCTCCTGAGTAAAGGCAGTAATATGCATGCTAAGGTTTGCAATCCAAAAAGCTGCCTCTTGGGTGCTCTCTACATCAGAAGGTAGTTCTGATTGTATCAGCCATCATTTAACCAGTATTAAATATTATTTATCACATAATTTTGGTTACCAAACAACTTATGTTTGTTTCAAATTGTTATAATTGCAGCATGTCCTTTTGCACCCATGTAAAATTGTACAGCTTTGTACTTTGACAAACGAATTCATCTTTTGTTAACTGTGAATCAGTTGTCAAGATTTACATTTTTTTAAACAAATATTTAAGCATTAATATTTAAACATTTAATTACAAATGTAATTAAAAATTAAGAACTAGGAACCTAAAACCCCCTGGCTGCTAAGTCCTGATGCCCATTGAAATGAGTGGGAGAAAGTTCGTTTCTCACAGGAGGGATCTGGTTGCTTTCTCAAATCCATGAATCTGTTAGGATACAAAAGCCCTCAGGAATAAGGATGCTGTTTGAGAAAATATTCTGGGAACTGCTTTCTAACAAATCTGTACTGATTCTACCATTATAAAGATGCTTTTATGATGTGTGAACAGTTTTAGTTATTCATTAAATTTCTAAATATGGTATTCTGTGTTATTTTTAACGTAGTTTAAAATCTTTGTAACTTATTAGTCTTGGGCAAAAAAATTTGTCTTTTAATGTACGTACTTCAAAGGTTGTGAGTCAGTATTTTAAAATTTATTCTTTAACCTTTATACTTCATTTAATATTCTTTATCGAAATACATGCATATTTTGGAAAGGGAGGGTGAGATTTTTAATCTGGTAAATTCATTGACTGTATACCGAATGTACTGAGGTCAGGAACTATCCAGGCTCTATTTGAAATACCCTATGCAGATGACATAATGTAATATTTCCATGATGGAAGAATATAATATGTATTTTGGTTTCTGATTCATTTAGTTTACCAGTAAATCTGAGGCTCTCCTGCTGAAAGCCCGTGTTCTTATTAATCACTTGGCATTTGGCTATGATAAAAGGTAACATAATTATTACAACTATTAAATGTTTTGCCCAGAGTCTAAAAGTAGTGAAAAAAGATTTTCTAATCACCATTTTTTAAAAATTTTATTAAATATGATCTCAGATTCTTGTTCATGGACTTGTGCTCCTGTATCTCAGCTGCCTCTCTGCACAAAACAGTTACCACTCTTTGATTTTTATTCCAAAACTGATGGATTAGAGACATGGCCACCACTAGAAATGAGTAGATTCTTATTTATATGTATTTGTATGGAAAGCCCAGTAAAAGTCTAGTATTGCTAGAATAATTTCATTTTTAATTGATTGTTAAATGCTCACTTGATATTTTTTTTTCTATTTAGCAAGTCTATATCAGTGGATCACAGCAAACCTCTGTTTATACCAGCAGGCCTGGATTCGCTGAGACAAATAGGTTAGGATGTTTCCTGTCCATCATGTTTGTTGTATAATTCTGTATTCATATTATGAGAAATACTTGTGCAGTTTTTTAAGGTAGTTTAATAAAATATTGGGACTTCTTCAGACAGTAAAGTACCAACAGGCTTAGATCTAAAAGAAAATGTAATACCACTCAGCCCATTTCATGGTGGAAGATCAGTGTTCTTTCAGACTTGTTGCAGCTTGTCATGGTAGAAGATAAAATACTAAATTAAACTGATCATTATCCAAAATGATATGATAATGTTCATTGTTCTGACAAGATACTTGTAGAACTTTGTGCTACTGTAATCCATAGGACCACCACCTGCCTCCGATAGTGATATTGGAAAGATGCGTGCGAACACACCATTGGAGCTGTGGAAAAAAGTATTTGAGAAAACATTTCCTCCCAAGGTAGGTTTTTATATATCTGCTGCACAGCTTATTTGTTCATTGAATAGCAGTAATACCACTATTAATTTTTATCTTTCAAGTTCAGTGGCTGGAGTTTCTGTCTTACTTAACAGTCCTGTTTCTTCCAACCTCTTTAATTCATGAGTTTTTTAAAACTACATATTTATGTGCAGTGATGCATTGATTATTAGCTTCTACATCTTCAGTCCCCTTCCTACATATAGCATTAATGGAAGTAATGATGTAATCCTCTGTTTTTTTTCCCAAATTATACCCTTGCTTTTTGTTAGATTGGGAGATAAGCTATATATACAGTGTTTTTTTGAATTTTTAAAGGTGAAATATCCTCTAATGCCTAAACCAAATGATAGTGATGTTGCAAGAGGAGAGCTCTTCATGGCTGCAGCAAGCTGCTGATCCTTGTTCTCCTAGGGCATGAAGCTTTGAGTGAGAAGGGTGTGTTAAGAGTTCCCTGCCAAACTCTGTCATTTTGCTAAAGGAAGTATTTGGGTTTGCAAGGTTATTAGAATCTCTTGGCACCTATGTAGTGTTAAATCTTGTACATGTTCCAGAAGTTTACAGTCCCAAGGGACAAATCCCTGAATACCATTTTCTTTGGAATTAAACTTAAAGTTCTAATTGCCTCAAGGTTAGTAAATGAAATCTTTGCAAAAAGATAGTAGTCAGTTTCTTAGCTATTGAAGTAATGCTTCTGGTAACCAGAACTGAATTCTAGTATTAAATACTCCAGCAAGAGCAGCTGTAGCTGTGCCTTAATGTCGTGGGCCAGGAAGGATATTACCATTGTGAGGAGAGAATAATAAACAGCTACCAAGTAAGAATATTTTCTTTCCTTTAAGATCTAACTTGCTTTATATCATTTTACCAATCTAAGATTGTTTTTTAAATCTAATCTGTGTCCTGTAGCACAAAATTCTCCCATAAATGCTGAATTTTAATACATTTGTATTAAAAGCAAATACTTCCATTAGATATATAGTGTGGTATTTTCTTGTTAAAAGAACAGAAGGTAAATATTATCCTTTTGGGTTTGTAACTCCTCTTCCAGGCTTTGTGTGACTTAGAAGATACCAAGGATCCTGCACAGGTTTTACAATATGCTGAGTATGAAGTCGATATTGTGAGAGCTCAGAAAAAACAGGTGCGTGGTTGTTCTCCAGTTGCTGTTCACAGTCAGGCATTCCAGAACCACCAGTGTTTCTAGAATAATCCCCCTTTTTGTAGTCCCCTTTTTCCCTTTAAATAATGCCAACTTTAGTTTTCAGCTTAGTAGTAGATTGTTGTATCTCAAACTTTTTGCTCTGTGTTTGCTTTAGAAATGAATGATTCAGATTTTCCCTCTAGCTCTTTCCCAGAATTATTTCACTAAAATAATATTGAAGCAAAGCTGTGAAGCTTTCTTGGTAGTAATGGCTTTGTTTCTCTACCTTGTACTTTATTTGAGTGTTGACTATCAGAGTCTAGCAAGCAGGATCAAGGTTCGGGGTGGGGACTGTTTACTTCTGTTATTTTTGTCTTCCTCCTTCAAAACTTCTTATTTAAACTGGAAAGGTACTGAAATGATAGTGTTTATGACTTGGGTTTGCAGGCTACGTACATTTTATCTTGAGTAGAATGAACAGAATTATTCCACGTAGTGAAATTTGACTTAAGCCCAGAATTCCAGGAGAAGCTTTTGGTGGGGAAAGGGTCTTCTATTTTTTCGTATTCATTTTGACATGTTTCTGCATTTCCCTGCATTTGTGGCGATTTAATTTTTATTGAAAAATTCTGTGGCAAATTAGATGAAAGTCACTGTCATATATATATATATATATATCGGTGTATAAGATCACATGAATAGAAATGCTGTGTATAGTCTTCATCGATATAGAAATGGTTTTATTAGTCCAAGATCGGTGTATTTTTCTTTGTTCGGAAAAAGTATCACGTACTTACTCTGCAAACTCTGTACTTCATACAGATACATGTTTCATGCACAAAGAATTCTTTCCTAGAATGACTGAAACATTCCACTCTATTCTCACAGCAATATGTGGGCTATTTGTACGCCAGTTAACTTCTTTGTGGACTAAGTTAGTGTAGTTAGAGGAGGTTTTCCCTACAGTGCTTTAAGATGATGAATTGTACCAATCTAGATCTCACAAGCTTTTATAGACCTGCGCTCTTAAGATGAAAGGCAGTTCTATTAAATCTTTTTATATGCTTTTTAAAGAAAACCAAAGGCTTAGATTATTACTGCTATCACAGTTTTGTAGAGTTTAGTTAGATTGCATAAGGCAGTAAACCTGTAGTTACCTGATCCAAAGAAATACATCAATAATGTAAAAGAATAAAGCAATTTCAAGAATCCCGCACAGTCTTTGAACTTGCACATTATCCTGTTAATGTAGGCATCAGTTCTGAATTTCTGTTATATCAAGAGCAGTCTTAGAGGTTGTTACAGTTTGTAAATCACATAGCTTTTGAAATCTATAATGTAATCTCACACTCAGTGTATCTATATCTCTCAAAATAACTATATGGTGTACTAGGTTTGTTATTTTTATATAATACTTACGTCTCGCAAAAGAAGATACTGGTATGCTTTGATTAAATCACACAGGAAGTTATTAATTTTCCATTTTTAAACAGAAGAAACAGGCTCTTAGAATCTTAATCTGTTCAAGGACATTGCAAACCAGTGTAGCCTCTTTTAGTTGGACTTCTACAAGTAATTTGAGCATTAAAGAGAAAATAACTTTTGTTATCTGCAGCTCTTTTCTAAACTTTTCTATCATGAAGTTCAATTATTACCAGATTATTTGCACGTTATTAAAATGTTTTATATGCCAAGGATTTAATTCAATTTGAAATGCATCACGATAGTAATGTACATCTAAAAGAAAAGAAAGAACTCTGCATTTGCAGTGATTCTTGAAGTGTCTTTCCAGTTATATGAAAATTAGCACAAAAAGCCCCATTTAAAATGCATCATAAGTCTGACATTCTTTATAGAGTCTCATGATATCTATTGTGTAGGAAGAATAATATATTAAGAAGTTTAGTATTCAACACGTTGCTAATGAAATCATGGGCCATAATGCAAAGTTTCATATAATGACAGTGGAGATTTTGAAATTGTTTAAGTGCACACTGTCATTTTTCTCGGTTACTTTTGGTTAACGAGTATGACACTTCAGACACTAGATGATAACCAGTTTGCTAGCTTATCTCAAAGATAGGCTTTGCAGGAAAAACGAAAGTACAGCAACAGAAACAAAGTATAGTCTCTGTCACTGAGTCTGGTAGACAAATTAGCATACCTGAGTGACTCAGTCTTGGTCACCTGACCAGTAATACTGCAAGAGAGCAATAGATATCTGTGGCAATACAAAGTTTAATTAAATCAATGTCAACTTTGTAACTGGGGTTGAAGGGTTTTTCTGCAGCCAGGGTTTGTATGCTGTAGCTGAGTAAAAGGTTAAATTCTCAAGTATAAAATTAGAAAATAGTTCAAAGACAAGATAGAAGTACAGAAAGAACAAAGTACCTGGCTCACTCCCATGTGTTATCTATCAGCTAGTGTTTATCTGAGACAGTTTTTGACTATAGGAGCTAAGAGTGCAGCTCATCAGCATTCTGCCGCAAGCGTGTTTTTGTTTAGACCACTTTATTTTGCTCCATAATATTTTCAGAGTTAACTATGAAACATAATGCTCTATTTCTAAACCATTTTGCTTGTGAAAGCTCTCTAAGCCTGTGTTTTCCTCCCTGTGCCTTTGTTACAAATCAAGCATAGCTCCCTATCTCAACTATGTCTTTTCAGAATTCTCTTCCTAGTTCTTATGCCAAACACATTCAATATGCAGATTTATTTCAGATAGTGCTCTTGCAATTGTCTTGCTGGTTTTATGCTGGAGTTGAGCTCCAAGAGAGAAATAATACAGCACTGAGGTCCTTCCGGAAATTGGCATTTTAAATGCATTGCTTAACTAGCAGATTCTCCCTGGGAATTATTGGAATTTTCTGCTCTTTGAAGGGCCATAAAGTTTCAGGAAGAACATTCATTTTGCCTGCTTATTAGACCTTAAATGTGTGCCTTGTTGTTAACTCTTCATACAGTCTATGTAAAGTATAAAAAACCCATGGTGAACATGTCATCTATTTATCTCCATTCTCTGATAGCTTTTTGGCTTTTGATGCTTTAAGGTCCCCTTAATTTCATTTTAGGTACACACATGTCTTAAATAAGAGTGAGATCATTGAAATGATATTGTCAGTTACAACTGCATCTGTCAGTGCCTATGAGTGCGTGAAATTCTTGTTCCTTAGTTCCTTCTGAATTCTTATAGCAGTGAGCTGGCACATGGGGGCGTCTGCTCCTTTTCCTTTAGAAATGCTCTCTACCACGGAGTTCAGCACTTGTCTTTTCGAAGGTTTTTGTTTCAGGTATTTTAGCTATCCTGTTATGGCTTGTACTGCTAATACTTGGAATAGGTGCTTTGGACCTTTTTCATCTGGACAGTTAATTGGAGCTCTATTTATTGAAGCAAATGATAAAGCTAACCTTGAACTCAAAGAATTGGATAGCCTCCCAGTCAGGTACTTGAGAAGTCACTGTCACACAGTGCCAAAGTTCATGCTGACTGGCCCTTGTTACACAAGGGTATTACTTTAGGGATTAGTGCCAGTTTTAGATGAAGCCTAATGCCATAAAGTATACAAAAAATAATTGTTTAAATGTTTGTTAGTCTTACCTGCAAATATATAAAAAAATAAATATTTATCATTTTATTTTGTATTTCCGTAAGTAGTGGAACAGCTTTATAGTTTCAATATATGCTGTGGTGTGGATTCTTTTCATTTATGTATTGTTTTGAATTGCCTTTATACTCGGTTGCTTTCTAGCTAGATAGAACAAGAGCAAACAAAACTCTGCTAAATTATCTGCCTCTTTCTTGAAATGTTTATTCATATGATAAATCTGTAAAACAAATTATTTAGGCAACACCTGTAGACATAACCCCAAATAGCTTTTTTTTTTTAGTATACAAAACTATAGTCTGATTTTCCCTCTTCTTATAGCTTTTGAGAAAGTTTGTAAACTTGAAATTATTTACTTAGCGTTAATCGGGTTACATGTGCTCCTTCACATATTGCAGTATTCTTTCTATTCCTAACTGCAGGAATGTTTCCAACAGTTCTTTATGTTCCAAGATCATAATTACTTAATAATGAGGGAGTGAAAATACTGGGTAATGACTGGCTTAGAAATGGAACAGTTCTGTAGTACGGGAGTTGTATTTAATAATGCAATTTAATAGATTTAGGCTAGACACACTATGTTCTGTGTCAGTCATCTGTGAGGTATTTAACTGTAAAACTAGAGTCCTGCAAGTATCGTGAAGAATATGCACTAATTAAAAATCCTCTTACTGCTCAAATCTGTGGTACTCTCTGAAAATTTTGCCTGAGTTATTTCCTGAGAGAATAGAAATTGTATGGAGATAATGAAATTTTCTGATGATGATTTCATTGTTGCTTTGCCCTTTATTTACTTTTTCCTCCCTCTGTGCTCTGCATTGAGAATTAACGCTTCTGTTAAATTCACCAGGTATGCATTTTGTTATTTTAGTCTGTTCTGGTGTCTGTCTACCTACAGTGAAAACCTCCCTTACTCTGTTCAGCCCATGCTCTTAAAATCAGAATAGTTCCCATATAAATCATACACCCATTTTTGAGGGTCTTTGCTGTATTTATACTAATCACTGGTTTATGTCCACCTCTTTTCTCCATCAAAATAAGATACCATGACTTTTTTTGGTATGATAAGCAGTACAGGGTTAGGCCTAATGGTACCACTTTAGGGTATTATCTTCCTGCAAATTCTTAGTCTCAAATTAATGAAAAACAATCATAGTGGTATCTCAATTAATTTTTGTTTGAAAGACTCTTGGGAAATTATTCCTGACAGTATGACTAGTACATGAAATTCAGAAGATTAAATTGTTGTTTGGTAATGTTGCTAGAACCTTTTATTATAGACTTCAAAGTTCCCAGTAGCACTTTTGACTGAAAGAAGGTCATTTGTCTACCTTGCTAGTACTCAGTATAGCATAAGGTAGACTGCTTCATCTTTCTCACCTAATTTGCTTTCTTTATACACCTCCACAATTTGAGTCTCTCTTTGCTTTTAATAAAGTAATTACTATCTAGAAGATGCATAATTTTAATTACCACATTGGGTTTGCATTTTATTTTTATATGCAGATTCTAGCTTTTCAGTCAACTAAACAGTAGCACCTGAAAGATTATTTTTAAACAAAAGTAAAAGGACGGCATCGTTGTCTGCCATGAGCAATACACTTCAAGAAAAATCTCGAGCAATGATGAATATTTCCAGAAACATCCAGTAGCCTAGATTTCATCGATGTTCCTAAGCACCCATTGTATTCATATAAAATATGTTTCTACTTACTGCTTTCTGGGCAAGCTTGTATTTCTGTAGTTTCCTAGGGAGCCTGGATTCCCAAACTGAATGTTCAAGAAAAGATTCAAAGTTTCCTTTTGCCTAGAAAGTACCTAGGCTAAATGAAAATATAAATAAAATCTACCTCCTTGTATGGCAGCAAATGTGGCAACATTTGTAGCACTTTTACTGTACTTTTGTTAAAGATAAAAATATATATAGTACATTTCTGCTGCAGTGAAAAATTTTTGTTCATGCTTTAAATAGTAAGATAGCTAAAGTATGCATCTTTTATAACTTTTAGTAATGAGGGGATCAATTAATATGTATGTATGTTTCTGTTTTAGGAACTTGAACAATACAAAAGAAATGCCTCTAAATCCTGGAAGGAAATGGATTTTGACTCTGCTTGATGAACTGCTATAGAAGTCTTCAGTGTGATTTTTACATTACTTCAATTTTCTAGTGTAATAATAAAATCAATCTGATGCAGTGAAAAATACACAGTAGCAATCTGTAGTATTTATTAAGCATTCCTGTTTATTCATTCAGTCCAAATATAAGTGTATCTTGGTACTGACACAGAATTTTAAAAAGTGGGGAGAAAGGAATTCTAGGTTATTCAGAGGTGGGTTTGAATATGAAGATTGGCATTAGGCAGGTCTACCTATTTTATAAATTATAACACATTATTTTGTATGCTTCTGTCCTAAACATGTATTCAAATACAAAGAAGTTTTCACTCCCAAAATATAAAACTGCATAGTAAAGCGTCGTAGGCATATTCTCCTAGTTTCTTGCATCTGTAATTCAAAAGCAAAGCTTAAGAATATGTTTGCATCATTGTTTGATGTTTTTGAGTAGGATAATTCCACTGAAGTGGCAAAATAAATTGGAATTAAAACCATGTTTGACCACATCTAATGATCAGAAGTTTACTTTATCTCTGTTTCAGTGTCAGACAGTTTAATATAGGATTTATTTCTTGCAATGTGTAATGTTTATAACAACTTCATACAGGATTCAGATGATGACATTTCTGTCAAATATTCAAACGTTAGGAAGTGAGTCTAATCAATTTGACAGATATATCGTTAATGGTGGAGGTGTGATTGATTCACATTCAGCCTAAGCTGGTGAAATGCTAGCCTGAAATAGATTCGGCTTGTTGTCCATGGTCATCTTCAGTAGTATGAGATGGACTGAGTGTTTAAGAATATGAAGGACAAGGTCTAGATTAAAGCCAGAGGTGTCTCTTGAGTGCTAGGATGTCTTGTTGGAGAGTAAATGTCTGACAGTCACTTAGCAGACTGGATTATAAGAATGTTCCCTGATGTCCATGCATATAAAAATGGGTAAGACAAACTAATGTATCCTTCCAGGTTTTTAAAGGTATTTGTTATTTTTAACATATTTATTCACCAAATGGTTTTCTTATGTAATATTTTTACCTCAGAATGTTATACATAAAGATCTTAAAAAAAAAATAAAAATCTTGGCCTTACACAGAAGAATTTGCATTAACAACAGGATTTCAAATTATTTGTTACAAAATACGTTACCTCAAAAGTATCAAATTGAACTAATTATATTGTTATGGAATTTCAAGATACAAATATATTTACCTCCTCAAAGAAATCTCTGTCTGTCTTTCTGTAATAAGTAATTTCTTCACTGAACAGGGAAAGTAAGTAACAAGAGTTTAGGAATTCTGTGTCTGATTGGCTTTCAGTTTTGAGAGGTGCCTATATTTGTTAAAAGGATAAATTAGACTCTTTGGGAAGTTAGTGAGCTCATGAGGATATTCCAAATGTGAAAACTACATTGCTTCCAAGGACTGGCAAAAATCTCTTTTATTTCTTTTCCCCTAGTTAAATTGACATTTTATGAACAAACAAAAATTTGTTCTAGTAATTTACAGACTGCTTCTAAAACAAGATTTAGAACTTGATCATGAAAAGAAGGAACAAATGTAAATAACACAACTGTATTCTCTAATTTACTATCATTAACAAGACAAAACCATCTCAGGTAACTTTTCTGTTGCCTAAAGATCATGTGCTCACTCACTGGCTGTATAGTGTGCGTAAGATCAGAGTGATTTCTTGATTCTCTCTTTATTTACTTGTTTGGTTTGTTCCCTTTCTAGAAATCCCAAAAATTGTATTGAAACAAAGCATAGGACTTGAAACACAATTAGAGAAATGTGATTCACTAGCAATTATACCCCTCTGCTTATTGGTAATAGGGAAAATTAGAGCACTGTTGCTACATTGTTAAACATTCACAGCAACAGCTGACTAAATTAAATTCCAAAGTTCTTTAGAACATTTAATGCTGTTGATTACAGCTGATTTGGTGGGGGGGAAGTGAATACCAGTACATTCACATTCAAGAGAATGTTGTTTTTCAAGGTGGAAAACATGCAGTTAGAAACAGACATAAGATGAATGTGTTTCTCTATCTATTATCGTTTACATTCTATATAAAATCCAACAATTCAAACCTTCAATAACAATAATAAAAATGCAGTATTAGACACTGTTAGAACTACTTCTTTATTGCCTGCTGATAACTCTGTCTCTTACTTTGAAGCTCAGAATAGCTATAATGGCAAGTCCTGGTAGAAAAGCATAGAGTACTAGGAAATTGATTGTAAAGTGGGACAGTGCACTAGGAAAGTTTTTTTCAATGAACTGAATGCCATGAGAGAAAATACACGCAGCATTAATTGCAATGGAACTGTTGGCACCACCTGTCAAAAGAATGAAGAAATCAATTTCGTTAGTAGGTGACTCAGTAAAATTAAAACTTAAGCCTAGTATCTAGCTCATACATTCTATATATCCAGCGCTAACATTATTTTAATGATGGACTACATCCACAGCAGCATTTCTCATCATTTTGGAATAAGAACAGGCAAGTCATGTCTTTCTGCAGTTAATCTATGCCACATTTTTGAAGGGAAGAATAAAGATCATTGGGAGCCTTCTGTTTTGTTCATGCCAAACAAAAGAAGATATGTGGCTTTTCAGAGACATTATCTGAAGGGACCTCAAGAAGCAAATTGCCTCATGTGGTAGACCTGCTGTGTTCCCATTTGTTGAGTGCTTCTGAAATTAAAGAAATAGGATCTGCCTGAAGAGCACATTAAAAATCAGCTATTTATGATTACTACCAAAGTCAATGACTGATTTTCTAACATTTGCTATCTATACTCGTGTAATAAAAAGAGACCAGAGAGACTAACAAATAAAGAATTAACAGCCTTGGAGAGGAGAACAGAAGCCTGCCTACAAAGCACAAAGTATCTTGGGGTAGGACCAAAGCCCTAAGTTTTATCTCTGTTGGTGAATGTAAGCTATTAACCCTGCCAACCTGATTGGTTCTAATGTGTTGCCAGTTACCTGCGTCACAACCAGCAAAGCACAACCTGACAGGTCAAAGCTGCTCAATATATGCCACGGTGATATATTTCAACTAGCCTCACAGAAACATGTGGTCAGGTGTTACCTGTCAGTGCTCCCTGCGCTGAGGTTTGGTCTCGTATTGTGCAATTCTGTTGGTCTTCTATTTGTGTAACACTACTCCAATAAGCTCATAACAGGCTGCAAAGTTTACTTTCCAAAGTGCCCCAAAGGGGGAATAAAAGAACAGGTGAAGAAGGGAAAGACAGAATACTGAAAGAATGAGAAATGTTTGAAGAAACGAATCAACCTTTTGTCTAGCTTGCTGATACAGTGTTATCATCGTTACTGATATGATCTTTTTTAATCACTTTCAAGTTAATTTATTTCATCAGAATACTTTTATTGTATGTAGAAGGACATTAAGCATCAACATCCCATTAAAATTCTTCACAAAAGATTAAAGGGTGGGAGAGGTTTTTGAACACTTACCACATGTGAAGTTTAAGCCATAAAATTCATTGACTATAAGAAGTTCGCTGCTGTATTTTTGAAAGGTGAGATAACTGAGTATTTTAAAAGGTGTTGGCATTTCATCGATGGTCCTTAAAGAAACAGAGAAGTTAAACTCACTTTTGCTACATTCCCAGAGGCAGCCCTACCCTAAATGAAAATAAGCTGTCTTCGGTCATAGCCTGTTACAGAACCAGTTCTCGGCTGTACACGTACGATTTTCAAACATAAAGTCCATTTTAGCCCTAACTGAAAAGACTAGCATGAAGGTTGTCTTTGACTTTGGTTCCAGTGACATAACTTTCAGCCTTGACTTATTTATATACAGACACAAATAATTCTGTAAAGTTGTTTGTTATTCATATTGCAGTAATAAACTGAAAATGACAAGACCAAATATAAACCTCAGTTGCAAAAATGTGTCGCTTCCAAAATAAGAAACTGACACCTCCTCACTCCATCTTCAAAACCCAAATAGCTATTCACTGGAATAGTAATAAAAGTACAAAAGTGAAATAAGAATAATGAGAAACAGAATATGAAAAATTGTGAAATAGTTATTCATCAAGATGGGTCAATTTCTGCACCTAAAATACTGCAACACTCTATTATTAAACAAACGAATAGAAAACCAAGCAAGCCAATTCTCAATGCTAATTTTAATATCCTTCATTGCCCATAAAGTTCAATCCAAGAGATCCAAAACATTAAGTAGCAACATCTCTACTGTGAAATAAGATTAAAAATTACTCAAATACTTTTTAAAAGTCGTCATTATGGCATTAGTCTGTGGTAGCAGGAATAACTATCTCTTCACCATAAATGTATTAATACCTCTTCCTGAAAACAGGGACCAAATAATTAAGATATTAACCTAGTTTTATTTAATAAGTAAGCATTAGCTGATATCCTCTTTCATGAAACAAAGCACCATTGGATTTGCAAAGACTCATGCTTTTCTTGAGGACAACTTGATATCACGTACTGTTAGCTTTAGTTAATTTTCTTTGGAAAGGTCTCAAGTGAGCATATTGTATTTTCTCAACATCTCAAGAAAACTTTTTGACAATAGTTTATCATGATGTTTATCAAAAAATAGTGATTTCAGTATTGACAAACACAAGAGGAGAATAGCTCGAAGTTTATGCACTTACACTACAAAAACATTTATTTGCACAGTAATAGAATAAATGGTTAGTGAATATGCAGGAAAATTCTGGTACTACTTCATTGTACTTAAGTCTGCACAAATAGAAAAAGTGTCTGGTAAGTTTAATGACTAACCTGGAGAAAACACTAATATGATAGTTGAGAACAATTGCTTTGTAAAGCCCTTCATTCCTAGTGTTTAATACCTGGTAAGTTCCAGCAGTTACTAAAAGCTTTATGGAGTTTTTGGTAAAGTCTTCCTAAGGACAGCATTTCCTTGCGATAATACCAGCATAAGTAAAAGAGTTCGTCTGGACTCACAGATACTAATTGCTCAGTTTTATCTTCAATTTATTGGCAAAAAGTAAAACAAAAAAGTTAATAATTTTCTTGACTTCTAAAGTCTTTTTTGTGTGTGTACAAGGTCTAACATGATTAGGCAGTTCTATCTCTGAAGGATAACAGCTGCACTTACTTTCCATTGCTAGCTGTGCATTATTGTGCTTCAGCACCACAGCATGAAACTCTCCTACAAGAAGATTATTTAATGCTAACACCATAATGAAATAAAGGTTTTTTTCCCTACCTTAGTAGTCCTGTTCCCACTATCACACCTGCTGAATTAAGTAGCACCACTCCACTTTGGACTATATTTGGGTTCTGAACCACGCCGAGTACAACAAGTGTTAGTAATTCACCAATTATATGAGATGCTAAGACAACAGCAAAGAAAATTCCAAATCTGGAAGCATCAGGGTACAACCCTGTAGTCCTGTACAAAAACGAGAAAGAAAAGAAAATGAACATTTAAAAAGCAGCGTTTTGGTAATAAACCTGGAATGTTGCTTTTATTTTTGTTTTTATTCTTTTGCTACTACTCAGTAAGTGAGCTGTCGATGTCTTAATTCTCGATATGTTGTTTGGAGCCTTAACATAAAGAACACCCACTTCATATCGTGACCTAGGAGCAACTATATGAGGTTTTCTCCATCTAAGTGAAAGAGGTTTATGTAAAGATGTAATTGTAGCAGAAATCCATGTTGTTTCAAGGTAACCACTGTGGCTTTTACAATTCCATGAACTAATATCCTCCTCCTTTTAGAGTCTGTGCAGTGGGAGTTATTTGTGTAAGTCACATATTTAAAGAAGGTCATTGTGCAGATAATTAACAGGTGGAATTTTGCGCTTCTGATACCATGCATGCAAATGTAAAAATGGATATACTCAATTAAGTCAAAGGCCATTTGACTTCACCACCCATTTAATTAATCTAAATGCAATTTCCTCCATACTCCTGCATTCTTTAACATAACATGGTGTTCCAAGGTTTTCCCTAGCTCACCTAAGGTAAAAAGGTGTCCCCCTTCAGTCTGTACTAAAGATTAAAAAGCTAAGAAAGGCCAGCAACTACCTGGCAAAGTTTATTCAACCTTATAGTGAACAGGATAGATGACAAAAACTTTTATTATATGGTGACCCATTACTCTTTCGTAAATACCTCACATGAAAAATTGCCTCCTGCTGCGTACACACTGTGTGCTTTGCTAAGCTGACAAGCAGCTATTCACTGTTTTTTTTAAAAATTTTTCACTCCTCAATACAAGGTCTTTTATTATCCACCATATTTTAACGTTGTCTTAAAAATAGAAGTATTCATTTTCTCACAGGTTTTCCACTAGCAATTTTTTGTATGTAACACCTAAATAATCTCTGATATAAATAGATGGTTGAACATGGACTCTTCAAGTATTAAACATTCACCAAGCTAGCAGGTATTTAACAGCCTTTAATCACAGATTAATGTGGAAGGAACAGCTCTCCAAACTTCTAGCAGAAAAGTATCACCATCTCTGAAATGCTCTAATAATTTACACAGAGCTATGTAGAGGCAGACTAGCAAATCTGCAGTAGGAATAGAAAGAGAAAGCCTAAGAAGGAAAAAAACCCAACCCAACTTGAAAGGGAGAATATATTACAGCGGTAGAATGGTAAGATAGTATAAACTGTTGCAACATTTCCCAGAGGATTCTTTAGCTAAACAAATCTGCATAAACACAGTACATTGACTTAATTGCAAAACTGGCTGTATCGGTTCTTGGCCAGGCCTTGTGTCCAGTCAAGTAAGAGTTTGGGTCTGTCACAGACAAACTTTGAGAGAAATGTCTTGTAAGAACATGTACCAGAGGCTAGCAAAGCCTTTTCAAAAGGTAGTCCCTCCATTTAGAATTTAGTTCTGCGCAGATACAATCTTCAAAATTTCATAGAGGATCTGCTTGCTCTAAGAGGTCTAAGGGCACTATGAAATCACTCTCACACATCACTGATGGCTTCCAAGCAACCACAAGGTAGTAAATATACATGGAGGCTAATGCTTGTAAATATTAACCGGAACTACAGTCCTTATTCTTGATTGCATTTCAAGCTACCAAAGCACAAGGGCAAAGTCTCTGCGCATACAGATTTCCTGTTTGTGAAGGAGTGAGCTGGACAAAGAGTGGCTCATGATCTTTAGGAGTTCTGCAAACCTTCCCTCATCAACCCCAAAAAGGTGCTTTCTGAATGGTTGTGCTCTTGGCAACCAGTTGACTCACAGGCAGAAATGGAAGGGCTCTGATGAGCAAAGCACATCCTCTAAATGCTCATTGGAAGTAGGAATAATTTCCCTTGTCAGTGAAAAAGGGCTTCTCAGGGAGTGCTGCCTGAAGCAGACAGCACTGACAGCATATGCAGAAATAAAAGCCCAGGGAGCTAAGGGGACAGAGAAAAAAATGCCTCATTTGAGCGAAACTTCAGTGCACCACACACCATTCCTTCACATAATTAGGAAAATAAAACTCCCAGAAAATGTTTGATGGACAGAATTTGGTCCTTATTTGGTATTAGCTTATGCCAGCAACCGTGGACTATTATTAAGAATAAAAAGTGGAAGGTGGGAAATCAATGGAACAGAAATGAAGAGCAGCAGACCTTATCTGACAGATAAGGCAGTGAACAGATGAGATATTTCATCAGCCCATTCTGAGATACTACTTCACAACGATGGAAGGAAATTAATGTATTGGGGACAAAAACGTAGTTTACAATCAACCCCCTCCTCCCACTATAAGACATTCACTCTTGTGTCTTTCTCTGGAGACTGGAAAAGAGGAAACCAGGTCTCATTTCTTCAGTATGCTGTAGCTAACACCTCAACATCGCAGGAAATGAACTTTGTTACTGTCATGCACTTACTGTTGTCTTCCTCTAATTTTTCCTTATTTCCTATCTTTCTAAATGTAATGTAATTTCACACTTCCCAAAATATTTTTCATGGAAAGGGTCATTGGGCACTGAAACAGGTTGCCCATGGAGGTGGTTGAGTCACCTTCCCTGGAGGTGTTTAAGGCACGGGAGGATGAGATGCTGGGACACATGGTTTAGTGTTTGATAGGAATGGTTGGACTCCATGATCTGGTGGGTCTTTTCCAACCTGGTGATTCTATGATTCTAAGAATGATGAATATCCTGGTCCCATTAAATCTTCCAAAGTGACTGAGAGAACATATTTTGCCAGTCTTACTCACTCACTCTTTTAACATGGCTTCTTTTTTTCTTTTGTGTGTGTGTGCATGTGCGTGCAAGGTTTGGACCTGCCAGAAATAAAAAGCCTTCTTGCAAAAACCATGGTATTGCTTAACAGGTCTTTGGTAAGACTAGGAACTTCTTGAGTGCCACTGAAGTCCCTGATCTTACTTAGCACCTCTTATAAGAAGGAAAAGGGTGTCTTCCCATAAGCTTTCTCTGTAATCATTTTGAGAGACAACAGCAGGAAGCCGTGCCAGAAGGCCTGTTGCTCACAGAGGAACTGAAATTGGTAAGAAAAATAGAATAACCATCCCAAAGATTGTACAAATGCTTACCAGTATATGAAGGTGCTGAAAATTGCCACACTAATAATACTGAAGGGCAGGAAATGTACTATATAAGCTAAAAGCATTTGCCACTTCTTATATAAGCCGTCTTTACTTTCTTGGTCGCTGATAGCACGTAAAGGTGGGACTGGATTAAATACAGAAGGAATAAATTAAATCACCATTGAGTAAATACACCAAGACATATTGCTAGCAAAACCAACCCAAAGCACAGAGACAACTGTGAGAATATATCAGAAACATTCTGTATAAACCAGTTTGATCATTTCCCCTGCCCCGAGTAAATACAAAACATGCTCCCTGCAGATGGCAAAAGTTGGTAAGCTTAATAAAGAGGCCTAACTAGGCAGCATGCAGGACAACTTTCTCTTTTTGCAGATAGAAATTAAAGACATGAAAAAGCTGCCACTACTGGATCATTTCATGAAGTACTCAGATCTCAAGGCATTGACAGCAGTGTATGTTCTAGTAAATAGAAACTACTGTCGGTCTTAGCATGGCAGCTGTTAAGAGAAACACCTTCTAAGAAAAATTCTATCATCGCATAATACTGTTAAATCTATTTATCCTTAATTGCTGTCAAAACTCTTTGGTACTCCCATCCTTTCCATGCCTTTGGTTTTGATCTCACTTAAGATGTTAACTACAGATCCAGACTTTGTCCTGCCTTTACACTGCTACATGCAAGGCAGTTAAGGGCTTTTGCACAGCTGAGAATAAATCCTTCATGCACAGCCCAGTTGTGAAAGGGAGAGGCAGGAACCAGGGTGTATTCCTTAAGAACAGTGAACCTGGAGCCCCTTCTAATTCACTAATATTCTTCTGTGGTTCAAAGCTTCCTGTTGCTTCACATTTGCATTTCTTGCTTCTGTATCATCTCTGACATTGCCTAAAACTGTTAAGATCCTTCAAATTGCTATCTTCAGGAAAGACTTTTTCCTGTTTACAAGATGATGGCAGTATTGTATGCTGCTGCACATAATACAGGACAGAAACTCACAAAGAGCAACAGCATTGAGCATCCCTGTGTAGGGGGGGGCACTCACACACTGGTAGACAAGCCCCACACGATCCTGCACCGCTCCTTTTATTAAGTCATTCCTTAGTCTAAGAAGGAAAAATGCTACAAACAAGCCAAATAACAGATTCTGGAGGAGACGCATGATGACACCCATCTTATCTCTGGAGAAGTTTCTTGTTGTCCTCCTAATAATGAAACAAACAATAATAATATACTTGTTAACTATGACTGGCCACATGTAGGGTAGTGCCACATGAAGGGTATGTAGCATTGAGCAGCTCTTACACCCACAGTGTCCACAAAAAGGTAATATATTAATAAAGACAGGGTCAAGTACCTTGGTAGACAAAAATGAGGAAGAAATTGCATTTCAATATTGGGGAAAGGGGGTATGTAAATGATTAGTGGATAAGAAGATTATTCTCAAATACAAAAAAACCAAAAAAAAAAAAACCAAGAAAAACTAGTCTTACCGTAAAAGAATCCATAATTTGTAAAAGGCATTGGGTGAGTCTTTAGTTTTGAACGGTATTGGAGGTAGTTCTTTCATACACCTTGTTCTTTCAATGGTTGCCAGTACTTTGCTAAAGATCTCCGAGTTTTTGTAGGCTGCCACAATTACCTGCACCCTACTGTATGTTTCGAGTTCACGTTCCTTGCTTCGGGTGTCCACTGATGTCAGATCCACTGTAAATTTACAAACATTTATTGTTATTTACATGTTTACTATGTATACAATCACTTCCCTCTCTTTCCTCTCCCCCCTCCTTTGCAACTAACCTCTCTTTATCTCTGTTCTAAAATCTGCAAAGAAGCAGAAGTCAACTGAAGGTATATAATATTTCTTTTAATCCTCCCCTCCGTTAGAAGCAATGTGAACTAATAACCATGCAGCCACAACAGATCTCTGTATTCTGTGGTCTCTGTAGGACCCTGAAGTTTGAGTCTTTTATCTGGAAATGTAAGTTGTGCTACTCAGACATTAGTGTTCTCCTTGTACACTACAGAGCTGTGCCACTGACAAAGAGCTACTGGTACTGAGAGCAAGACAGATCACCAGCTGAGGATGAAAAGACTGCTCTCTGGTCATAAACTTCTCAGGTTTTCAGGTAAATAATCAGACGTTGCTCCCTGATTCCCCCTTGTCATTTACCTGCTCCTCCATAAACATGGAGCTTTATTTTTCAGGTAATCTGAGCTTTTGGTGCAGAGACACTGCTCTTCTCTCCTTGAGCTTTTACTGTATTGTTACACTGAGTTTCATCCACCTCCATCTAGGATGTACATTTGCTTTAATGTGAAGTCAGAGGATGTTCAACAGGCCAACTTCCCCTAGCAGGCTCAGTCCAATCTGAAGAAAATACTACTGTCATGGAAATTATGAAAGGTAAATACTTCATAGAGTTCCTTTCTAAAAATTCTGCCTATATCTATTCCTGAGACCAGCAATAATTTCATTGGCATATGCTATTTGTATAATAGGATTTGCATATAAGGATTCAGTAACTATGATAAAATGCATTATAAATTTCCCTTTTCTCTAACAGCAATGAATTATCTAAGGTTTCAAAAGCCTAGACTGCCATTCTCAGGAATAGCCCTTCATGCAGATTTTTATATTACTCTTCTACATCTGATAATATGTTTTTATTGCTTATTTATTCCCAAGGTTTCATTCATCTTTAGATTTCAGTTTTACAGGATTATGCTCAACTTCAAAATACAGACTTACCAAGAGGAAAGGAGCCCTTATCCAAGATTCTTAATGTGTCCTTAAAATCTGAATTAAGCTTATGAATATTTCCCTGGTGTTCCGAAAAGCAGAATTGTCTTTAATGGTAAGCACATCCAAAATGAAGTCTTCACTTTTGTAAATAAGAGCATTTGAAGTGCAAACACACCTTTTAAAACTTGGCCAGTGTGACTTCTGGAAGTCACACAGGAAATAAAGGGCAACCAGCTGTGTTTTTTAAAAAATGGTAACACTGACTAGCCTAGATCAAATAGCTAATGCAGTACCATGCGTTTGTACTTTTTCTTATAAAAACAATATGTGACTCTTCAATAATACAATCCACACTCAATTCATAGGATCTATTTTCCTCTGCTGATAGTGTAAATGATAGCAGAATCCGTCCCTTCATTCACATCATTAAATCACACAAAAATTATAAACTACCAATTTTCGAAAGACTAAATATTCTGATTATTCTTTGCTCTAAACCGTATCTTTTCCTTTTCTTGTCACATTCAAAGGCTGACATTTGAAGAATGCAGTACTCTCTTTACTAAGCTTCTTTAAAAGTGAGTCAAAATCTCAATTCATCTATGCTTTTCAAGACTATTCAAAGTCATGAAGGCAAAATTATCCTCGCTGTCACACCAGTATTTTCAGCTTCATCCCATTCCATCTTCGTGTCAACAACCATCCTCTCTTCTCTCTGAGTTTAGGTGCCATCTAGACAATAGAAAAAACCTACCTTCTCTAAACTTGCTATGTTTCTGAATACAGTTTTTTGGATTGGCCAAGTTCCCTTATTAATGCTCAGTTAGTATCATCAGAAATCAGCCTACATACTAGATTTAAAAGATAATTAGGAAGATACACACACACACACACATGCGCGCGCGCATATATGTATGTATATACACATTCTTCAAACATGTGTCCGCATGGATCAGGTACAGACGTCCTGCAGTAAAACCAAGTCTCATTTCCAAAATCTCATGCTGACACTCTTTTTTCATCCTGAATTTGTGAAACTACTTTTCAGCTTTTACCAACAGCTTGCTGTCATCAGCTCCTGAAGCATCCATATGTTCTGTTCCAGTAGTTCACCATGATACTAGTGACTGCCCAAACCTTTGGAAATCCAAAATCCAGTATCCCTGGAAACCGATGCTTCAATCATCACGCATTTATTCTAAATCCTTTCCTCTAAGCAACAACTGTTTTCAGTTGTTTGGCATCATGATGTTCGTAAGGGTGTGGAACTTCCCACAGTTTTGTGTTTAAATTGATTTTCCAACATCTACTGGGCAGACATAGGGAGGTGCCTTCAGGAATCCTGTATCATGAAGCTGAAATTCCTTCATTATTGGTAGTTTATTCCTTTCTGATATGTATCAGACCTGCTGCAAACTCCTGCTGATTTATGGACTCAGTGGAAGTTACATGGTCCCAGTTCTCACTTTTCTGTGAGAATTTTATGTGTAATTTTATGATTACAAAGTTGGGGAAGAATTCAAACACATTTCTGGAAAAAAATTTATTTGGGAAAGAAAACCAACTTGTTTGTCTAAAGGAATCCCATAACAATTTAGACAAACTTACCATAGAAGTCAAAAGGATTTGATTGCTCAGGACAAGAATAGCCACAGTCACTAAAAAAAGTGATCATTTCCGTTGGGTTACCACAGAAAACCATTTCTCCAAAGCTCATGATGGCTATTTTGTCGAATAACTGTGGGGAGCAAATTTATATATTAACAATACATCCTAAGAAGCAGGACGTTAATTCTTGAGTACAGCTACTATCTTGATAATAAAATTGCTTTGACAGGAAAAATAGTTTTGACACATTCAGACTTCCTTAGTTCATTTCTGTCAAAGGAAGTTTGTCCTTTCTATTGCATCTCTTGCGGCTTATACAAGATGAAACCTTCGTAAGCTCTTAAAACTAGTGGTTCTTGAAACTATCAGTGACAGCAGCATTCAGAAGTAATTCACAAATAGGAATGGGAGTTATGGACTTATGACTTCAGTTCTAATGCACCTTCACTTTTTGACTGATGCCCTTTGGCACCTAATAGCCCCAGCCTTCAAACTCCCCAAATTGTTGGGAAGATTATCCTGAAGTGCTTAAGGACTTTAACAGCACTGTTTTTCGGGTGAACATTTGCTAGGGCAGGGTTCCCATAAGCTATGATGAATCCATAGTCCCAAGGCACCAGGACTGCTTTCAGTCTGGAAAACCACTGTTGCTCCCCTCAAGCTTCATGACCACCTACACTCAGTTCAGTCAGCCAAGGAAGAGGTGCCTTGCATTCATGTGCTGGGTGGTGGATGTGTCAGAAGAGCAGTGTGAAATAGAAGGGAAAAATGCTTCCCCAAGCAGCGCCCTGTAAGGCAGGCCTGCCCCACCTCATGACCAAAGTATCATGACTTCACACAAAAAAGGAATAAAACAGTTGTGCTTTCTTTCATTTCCATTTCAAATCATGGCTTTATCTGTCTCAAGTTGCAAGTGCTACTGAAATATAAGTATGTAAAGATAAATAAAGTGCTAGTTTTCACAGTGCCTGTACACATGGGGGATTTACAAGGCTTCTTCCGGTGTTTTTGATTTGGGCATCTGCATAACACAAAGGTTGGGCACACAGTCAGTGTCCATGCTGTTTTCACAGGGAAGTATGTGCCCCAAAGTGCACTATGACTGGTAGAAGACCAGAACTAGTTCAGTTCAAGATGAACTTGGGTGAGGGGAGAAGGAAAAGGTTTTGAAGACAACTGCACTGGATCTTATACTTTTATCCTGAAGAGAACCTAAATACTAAAAATCCTGGTGGAAAAAAAAAAAGCCAATAGAAAGTAGATATAATTTACCCTGAAGAGTTCTGAGCGAGGCTGATGAATCGTAATAATAACAATCTTGTCTCTGTGTGCAAGTTCTGAGAGCAGTGAGACAATGTGATTTGCTGTCAGGCAGTCCAGCCCTGTTGTTGGTTCATCAAGTAGCATGACCTCTGAGAAATCACAAAAAATAGCATTAAAGCTCAGGTAAAAGAGTATTAATCTTATAGGTTCTGCCTTTGAAGCTAATTTAGTAAATAGCATAGAAATTACTCTACATGTGAAGTTCTATGTGTAAAGCTGAGTATGCATAGACATTGCCATGATGTGATCCTTCAGGTTTTTTTGGCTTCAGTACTTCTGTTTCAGTGATTACCAATAAGGACATAAAAAAATACTGGAGAATCAGAGCATAATAATTGTTTTCTAAGTCCAGGTGAAGTCTGAAAATTACCAAAATAGATTTGATATATACAGCTGTTTCTATGAACAAAACAAATTTCAGCATGTATCCAAATGTAAAAATAACTGACAGCATTAGCTAGAAGTTTGAATTAAATCTATGTACACACACAGGATTTGATATGAACACATTGTGTTATAATATAACATATGCAATTCCATAGATTAGATAGGGGTTTGGGTTTTTTAACTGCATTTTCTTCACTAATTCTATTGGAAAGGTAAAAGTTACAGTGAAATTCACTATTTTCACAGACAGGAGACATACAGCACAGAAGAGGGCAGTTCAACCTTTATCAGGATAAGAGAGCTTTCTCTATAGGTTTATCTACACAGAGTTACTACAGTGTTTACTATAGAGTTTAGTGAACTTACTGAGCGATAACTGCACTCAGTGAATTCTCTGGGAGTCACCAGTAGCACACAGTACCTGTGATACACCTCATTTTCCTACTGAAATGCTCCTTCCTGCCTGGTACACAGTCCTTGCACATCTCACCACTGCAAGGACTCCAGAATCCAATAAATGCCTGATATGCAGTCACTCTCTAGGATTCTGTCACCTTTAAGAAATTGTCTCAAAAGTGACAAAATTTGCAGTGCTGCTTCCTATTGATGATCTTTCTAGTTACTCTGCTTTTATTTTCATTCATGGAAATCATTCTGGCTCTGGAATGTATATGGTGCTCACACATACATGGCTCAAAAGCAGCTACTCCACTACAAGGCTCAATGTTTGCATATTATAGAATCACAGAATGGTTTGGATTGGAACGGACTGTGAAGGTCAACTAGTCCAACCCCTCTTCAGTAAACAGGGGTATCTTCAACTGTATCAGATTCCCCAGAGCACCATCCAACCTGACCTTGAATGTTTCTAGGGATGGGGCATCAAGCACCTATCTGGGCAACATGGTCCAGTGTTTCACCAGCCTCAGTGTAAAAAAATCCATCGCTGTATCTATGGTTCTAGTGCACTTCAAAAAAATATAAATGAATGTGCCACAACCAACATTTCATAAACAGAAAGAGTGAGCCCAGAAAGACTTAAAAAGGATAAATGCAAGTATAAATCATTGTTCAGTCCTTAAGATTTTTAAATTGTCTACTTGTCAAGATCAACTAATAGATTAATGACAGGCCTGAGCTACTGCTCATCCTTTTCTGTCATTAATAGGCTAGCTTTTGTTGAATTACAGAACATAAATGTTTTTCTATTTTAAAGTGGTTTATGGAGGTCCATGGTGGGAGGACAAAGTGCTTTGCTTTATTTTGAAAATCTATATGGTGGTACTTACTGGGATCTTGTAATAGCTGAGCTGCAATCGAAACACAACGCCTCTCACCCCCAGAAATTCCTGCCAAAATATGGTTTCCAATTATTTTGTCAGCAATGTGGCTGAGATTCAGCTCAGCCATAACTGCAACTACCTGAAAAATAGTTACAATTTAGAAATACTAAACATATCCAACTCTGATACCTGTGTGCAAAATGAAAGAAATTAAAGAAAAAAGGACACAATTTTAAGGTATGGCTTCCCCAATATGCTGCTTGCATCCATTCTATTTGATTATTTTAAAGACATTATTACAGTGATTATTTTTTTTAATTTTGTTGTCATTTATTCTGAAATGAGTAGAATTTTAACTTCAGTTGACTTTAAGACTCTTAAGAGTTGGGAAGGTATGAAGCATAACACGCTGGTCTGGCTTCAAAATAAGGGAGTAGAAAGGCACATAAACTCTGAGAATGTATAAAATACTGAGTGGATGATAAGTGAGAAGACAGAGAGCAAGAGCCTTTGGTCAGGAATATCTAATTTTTACTCTCAACAGAGGCCAAAAGAAGTCCTTTAGTATATCTGAAACACACCTATTTTATCGAGGAAGTAGCTTATAGGGGGCTTATTGGACCACTGATTTTCAGAGGTGTTCTGGTTAGTGAGAGACACTGTACAGGAGCCAGAGTTCTATCAAAGTCAGTCCTGCTGTCCATGAGACTTGCCAGTACATATGGCCCTAAACACTGAGTTTCCCATCTGGGGAAGGCGAGCTGACCTATATACCAATGGCAGCATCTCCTGCAGCAGTAACTGCTGTAGCTTTGTGCAGAAGAGATTTGTTGTAGCATAACGGTGATTCTCTGGAGCATCAGCACAAGCCCCTTGCAGAGCAGGAAGCATGAGAGAGCTTGTGTCCTACTCCCCAGCTGGATATTCCTCCCCATTTGCAGAATAAGGATTACAAAACCTTATAAACATAAAACATAGCCATGGATGGAAACTGCTGCTGGTGAGAGCATTACATGACATCATGTCTGCCTTTCTGGTGGAAGATGATAAAATACAGACCTTCTTTTTGATGAAGTCGTTGGAGCATTTCTGAAGAGTTAGTAAGGCAGTGTAGGTCAGAGACTCTTGTATGGTGAGGAAACTTAACAAAGTGGCACTCTGGAAAAAAAATAGAAGAGGAAGAAGCAGTTAGTCCTGTAGTAATTAAAATCTTGCCTCTGCTTCCACAACCTTTACTCACTCATACAATTTATTAGATGCTTTGTGCCACATTTACTAATAAAATCACAGTCAGATTATGTTAGTCCATTACACTAGCAACTTCACTTTCTTGCATGAGAGGAAGCCCAGTGCACAGAAGGAAATGGGGAAACCAACCTGTGGCACATAAGAGAAGCAATCTCTAAATTGTTCCCTCTTCAGCTGCTGCCCATTCACATACACTTCACCAAAGAAGTTGTCTTTATGTCCCAGTCTTCCTGATATTGCATCCAGAAGTGTTGTTTTCCCAGATCCTTTCAAACAAAAGAAGTTAATCATCAGAGGTTAATTTTATGATTTCAAGAGTAGTAGCCTCACTTGGATGGAGATGTATGAAAAAGTATTGGGTTTTTTTCCTCAATAACATCTAAACAACACGTCCTGAAAATACAGCTAGTTAAGGGGAAGTAAATGGGAAAACCAGAATGCCTGCAAATTAGCATTTAATTCGTGCAAATTCACACTTGATAGTGTATATTTGGGTATGTGTGTATATATATTTTTTTTCTTGTACTGAAGTTACTATATTTAGTTAGATGACAGAAAGTTGAGCTCTGAAAAAACCAAGCACCACTATTTTACAATGGAGGGGTTAAAAACAGCTGTAATTTCATTATTTAAAACAGACCTCAGTCACAATCATACCACTGTGAAAGTTACCAGTATGAAGTCTGATCTTATTTCTTTTGAAGCATTGGAACAGCTTACCAGAATTTCCTAAAATTCCCATAATTTGGCCACTGTCTAGGTGAAATGAGACATCCTTAAGTATTTGCCGGGTCCATTTATGACATAATGAAGTGTTCCACCACGGGCCAACACGTTCTCTTGGAAAGCAATCATAAGAAAAAATAAAAAAGAGAAGATTTAAAAAAATTATGTAAAGCAAGTAAGCAGTTACTAGCTACTTGCATGTGGGATGTAAGCCTGTAAGGGTTTTTAAATGTTGTGGGGGAAAAAAATATCTCCCTCTTGCCCCCTGCCTCCTCAATTCCCCAGAATTAAGTTTCGAACTTCAGCATTATCTGGAAGATAAAGTCTGAACAGAATGTTCAGAATGATTGCTAGGAGGCTTTCTGACTACAACCAAAAGGGGATACTTGAACTAGGGCTTTATTTGTTGATGATGTTTGCCAACCATTAGTCCAACTGAGGTTCCCCCCGCCCCCCCCCCCTTTTTTTTAAATTTTGAAGTTATTCTTCTGGCAGCAGTATGAAAGGCAGAGGAAAAAGGCACAATTTTTGGAAATCTCTAAAGTATCTCCTTCAGAGACAGGTGAAGAAGGACTAGTGAATGCCCCAGAGGAGACCAGCTCTGCCTTCCTCACGTCGTGTACTATAACCATGTGGGAAGCAGCCTGGCACCACGAGGTGGGTGTCCTGGCAGCATCCCTCCTTTTTTACTGGGATTAAGCTGAACTCACAACCCACCAGTCCGAGCCCCATTCCCCTTGGTCCCTGGGGCTAGAGCAGCTCCTCTTCAGCAGGGGTTGGCCATGCCACTTTCCTGGCCCTACCTTACAGTATAATTGATGCCCCGGACACTGACGCTGTCAGATAGCTGCAACACAGCTTTTGCCTCGCCTGTCTGCCTGCTGTGGCTGCTCCTCTCCAGGGTGGAAAACCTGCTGTCCGACATCCTCCAGCACTGGGGCCCCGCGGGCTCCCTTCCTCACGCTGCTGGCCAGGTGCCTATCGCAGCCACCATGCCTCCCTGGCAGTGGGTAGGAGCACCTTCCCGCTGTCCCAAGGGCACCGTAGGTTGCTGTCCCCGCTGCTTGCCACCCAGGGAAGAGCCTAAAAGAAAAGAGAAGGGCTCTCAGTTCTTTCTTTTTCCTGAGAATGGCTGATAGGCAATTAGCTGAAGTCACTATCTGATGTACCTTTAGCCTAAGCTATTACTGTCCCAGAGGAGGGGAATACTTCCCTGTCCACGGGGTCACATCAGCTGCAGAGATGCAGCACGCCAGGAGAAATGGTGCTTCGATGAAGGTGCCTGGAAAGAGCTGAGCTTGAAACTAAGAGGAGAGGATTCCCACAGCTTTCAAAAAGACAGTTGTCAAGTAACTGCCAGGTATGCGACTTTCCACTGCCAGCATGAAGGAAGCCACTGAAAACGTCTCTCTGGATGGTGCCAGCTGGAGCCAGGTGTCATGTGGAGGCTTTCCAGTGAGTGAGATCTGTGGAGAGTGGGGAGGGACCCGATGGGCTAGGCCATCCTACAGCTATAGTGCTTGCTGGGGAGCTGGGAGAGGTGGGTGCCCAGTGTGCTGATCAGGCTTTGGGGAGCAACAAGCTCTTCCCTCCTCCTGCTCAGAAAACAGATTCGTAAAGTGTCATTATCCCTGACAAGAGCCCACTGGGGACAAAGAGCCATGCTGCACTCAGGTGAGGGAGGGGATTGTCAAATATGTGGATGGAACAGGAAGTTCCTGAGCATGCCCTGGACTGGCTTTCCCAGGATGTGACTTCAGGCTGTAAAAAGCAGCTTCCCACATCTGCTGAGGATCACATGTATTTTTTTTTTAAAAATAAATTCAATCTACACAAAAGTATGTTGTGCTTTGGCAGCTGGGGGAGCTTGGAGGGATTTAACATGGCTTTTTGGACTGCTTGGTGTCACGCTTTAACATGACTTTTCAGGCTACTTGGTGTCATGCTGCTTTCTGCTGTGTATATAGACTGAAAAGATTCATCAGCCTCATTTGCTGAGAGGGCAGGAGGCACACACAAAGATTGTGGTCATTATCTACCAAAGATACCACAGGCAGAGATAGCGTTCATTACACAGGGCAAAGGTATGTTTGCCTTGGCTAGGAAATTGGTTGGACTTGTAGGAAAAGCACAGCGAGAGACATGGCTGTCTGGAGTAAAAACTACAGGCATGCACACAGGATTAAACCCAAAGCCAGAAAGCTGCCTCATCAAAGACATCTTAGTTGCAGTTATGTGCAAAAGGTTAACCAGGCCACATAGGGTCTCTTCATTTTCATATCTCAGAACACCAAGTTCCAGTTGACAAACTGAATTTAAAAAACAAAAAAGGAGAAATAGACTGAACTTGTAGCTGCAAACTTATTTGTTCGTAAACCCTCCAAGTTAACAAGTCCAGTAATTACTTAATGAGTCCAATAATAATGACTTCAGTAATAAACATACTTCCAATGAACTTTAATTTTTAGCTGCCTTATGAATCTCAATATGCAATATTTTGACTAAGATTGCTGAAACAGCACATTTTATCCCTCAAAAACAGAAACAGATCAATCTCTTTCTAGCGGAATGAAATTTATCTCCATTTTGAAAGTGATCCCATTTAAACTGAAAGCAAGCAGAAGAGCAGGGCATACATGCTGCCAGAACAAAATACATTTCACGATGATTAAGAGATAATTTATTTCGGCCCTTCAAACTTCTGCACTACAGTAACTCATCAGCTCTGCTGTATCCTATGAAATACATTTCCCTTTGTGCTTTCACATTTTCTAAACTAAAATTCTAACAACACTTAAAGTATTGTAATTAATTATTGTAATTAACCTAACAACTTTTCCAGACCAAGGCCCAGGATACTATTTTTTGCTCTGAAGAAGATAACAGTCTGTATTTTACAAACAGCGGAAAATCAAATGTCCTCGAGGTGAAAGAACTCAACTACCAGGTAAAACTTGTAATTTTTATACTTCCCTTCAGCAGGGAGCACATCTAGCAATGCCTATTTCTATGTGCAAGCCATTTCAAAAGCCAAACAAAACTAGAGTTCACAATACAAAGTTCACGACTGTTGCACAAATACCTAGAAGTTTTGTGAGCAGAATCATGCTCTTAGCTGCAGTATTGACAGCAGGCTAAACCCTCCACTGTAAATATATCTAGTAAAACCAGAGAATAAGACAGGAAAAAAGATCTGTTTCTAGGCTTTGTTTTTTTCTCAGGCCTGAGACAAATTATTCCCCTGAGAGCCTGGGCAGGCTGACTTTCTGTCCAGCTAGGGATGCTGGGAGCTGTTGCTGGCAGAAATGAGTATGTGGAAGGAGAAAAAGAGAGCATGACAAAAAAAGGGAAGATTTTACGGAACCAATAAAATTTTTCACCTCCTTTTGTGCCACAATGGCATCTGAAGTACATGTCATAATTTTCAGGTTTGCATCATTTCAAACTACATTAAAAAGTTTAAATCTTTAAAATTTACAACAGCAATAAATTGCCAAAGTATCAGAGTACAGAAATAGCTTTAGTGATTAACAGAATAAGAAGCAACTCATGAAAGCCATACTATGCTATAAAAGAACTTTCTTCCATGAAATTCTAAAGATTAACAATATTATTTTAATATATTCTCTGCCTGTAACATCATAACTTTGAAGATATTTATTGCTAATGGTTTTAATTGAAAGAACTTGCTTCTTTCTTTGGTAGGTTAACATGGCATCCCAGATTCCCTGGTATGAACACCTTGCACAGATGAAAATGCCATGGACCTGGAAATCAGATCCCCATTCACATGTGTCAATAATCCAGAACCTGAATTTAAAAGTTCGCAGTGGTCAGATGCTGGCTGTTATAGGAAACACTGGTAAGAGCAACTACGAAGAAACAAAGAATGATACTGGGGTGGTAGTGCTGAACATTAAAATTCCTTTTAAAGTCCAACTTTGTTATGACTTGTACACACTTGTTACATGTTTCTCAGCTCTCCTAGACATGAATCAGCTTCACGACTTAGATTCAAAGCAGGCCAGTTGCCAACCTTATCCAATAACATTGCAGATAAATAAGACCAGACCTTGTAAGAAAGATCAGTGGCAAAGTGCAGGAATTCCCTACAGAGTGAAACAATGCTAACAGGATAAAAATTTGCATTTGGATTATGAGAAACTTAGAGAAGGAAACATAGTTCCTCTTCTGTTTGGTTTTAAAATGGATCTCTGCGTTCTTAGAGGTTTATGGGTTTTTTATTTCCTTTCCTTTCATTTTCTGGTGGTGGGACTGATTTAATCTTCTCCAGGGTGATGTTGACTAATGGAAAGATGGCTTTTACCCCATGGGGTTAGTCAAGTCTAAGCTTATCTATGAGGACAAGAGGTAGACATGTGGCCCATTAAACTGAAGTAAAAAGTACCTATATTTTGGAGGTAAAAAAAACCCCTCATGCTGTGTCTCCCCTAAAATCTCACATCAGTTTAGGTCAATGCCTCAGTGAAGATGCTCTCTCTCAAAGGTAAGGTATATTTACCACAGAAATTTTAACTCCATTTCCACAAAAGAAGTCTTTCTTCCCAATTGCCATGGTATTTCTTTTTCTTAGCACCTATCCTTAATGTAACTGAAGTTGCACCTTAGAGATTCTCCAGATAATAAAAGGAAAAGCTTGTGATTAAGTAATATATAGATAGAGCACCTTTGTAAAGTAACATACAGTGAGCACAAATCCCTTTTAACAAACTAGTCAAACTATTTTTAAAACCTGTTTATCATCTATTTCATCAAATGCCTCAGGAAAATGGATTAAACTGCTGATGGGTTTTACATTGTCAGTGGCAATCAATATGTCAGTCTTAGAGCAATGCGTGGTTTACAGATGGATGAGTTTCTTTTTTAAAAATTTATATATGAAGAAATGAGTGTGGAGTTAATCTTTCAACAGGGAGACTAGATATAAATGACATAATAAGATAGCTCTGTGTGTTTACATACAGTATCATACAGCAAAAAGGAAAAAATAATTTGCTGTTTAATTCCCAATCAGGTATTGTTTTCATTGTTTTACTTTACCTCTGAATATGAGCCAGCTTTTGTTAATTACTTAAATGACTTTTTGTCTTATTTAAGTCATAATAATTTTTATTTCAGTCATGATTAAGATTTTTATTGTCTGCATATTCATTCAGCACCTTAGTCATTCATCTGTTCCAGCCACCATTTCTGAATACAAAGTTCCCTCCACAAAGCAAGCTCTTGCCAAGCATTTAGGTGCCAGCCCTGCACCCAGAATAGATCACCACTTTTCACCCATGTTTCAAAAGTGAAGGAGAAGTAACAAGAGGACAAAGAGATAGTGCTTCTTGGGTTAAGGAATGAAAACTGCTCTGTCTCTGACTGAATTGCTTTTCAAAACGATCATCTGGAAATTAACTTAATTTTCAATTTTGATTTTTCTAGCTGGTGGAAAGACATCTTTGCTTGATGTGATAACCTGCCGGGATCAAGGAGGCAAAATCAAGTCTGGTCAAATCATGATCAATAACAAACCTAGCACTCCCCAGCTTGTTAAGAAATGCATAGCACACGTGCGGCAGGATGACCGACTGCTCCCCCACCTGACTGTCAGAGAAACACTATTGTTTGTTGCCAAACTGCGCCTTCCAAATTTTTTTTCAGACTCGCAAAGGAAAAAAAGGGTAATTAAGCTGTTGAAAAGAAAAAAAGTTGTCAAAATGTATCTGATAGGAATTATCCAAGAAATCCTGTGTATTTGGAGTCTGAACAGCTAATCTGTTTTTTTAAAAATGTAGATTATGAACATTTTTCCTTCTTTCAAGATAGAAACCAGCAATTGTTCCAAAGCTCATAAAAAAATTACTATCTAGATAGAGCATTAGAGAGGCTGAAAGAAGAATTAAATTGCTGTTATCTCTAAAATCAAGATTTGTTTACAACTGTCTCTTGATCAGACAGCACTGGAATATCTAGATTAATTTTAACCACATTAATCATACTTTCAGCTTTACCTTTGCACAATTTTGCACATAAAGTCTTGCGTTCTCTCTGTTACCCTTTGGATCCCCTCAGGTAGATGATGTTATAGCAGAACTACGCTTGCGTCAGTGCGCAAACACCAGGGTAGGGAATGAGTACCTCCGTGGTGTTTCGGGAGGTGAGAGGCGGAGAGTGAGTATTGGTGTGCAGCTGCTCTGGAATCCAGGTAAGCAACACCCTGACACGTTCTTTGTGCCCACCACAGACCACAGGGGGAAAATGGGGCAGTAAATGAAGGCAGGAGCTTTTGGGAAAGAGTCATACATACAGTTCCCCCTGGGGCAAGTGGAGGAGTCCATACTCAGGACACTCAACAGATCTTGCACCTCCTTCTGCCTGAGGTTGTCTCTCCATAGCAAAGTCAGATACAGTGACCTCATACTAGTCCATTTGCTTAAATTTAGATCAGTGCTGATGACAGATAACACTGTACTTAATACAATAATAATTCCGTGAATGGAGCATTTCAGCATACAAATCACTTTTACTTTTGTCACCTTTGCCAATGGAAAAGTGGTGACGCAGCCAAGCAGAGCCCCCAGAATCAGTCACCCACTGTTGTCTGAAACCACCAGACCTGATGCCTGAGAGCAGGTCTCTGGTTTGCGCATATGAGTATGAATTTTGTTAATTATCTGACCCCATGTCACAAGTTACTTTGGAAGGTTGCTGACCTGTTGTAACCTCAAGATTGTTTTCCTTTCCTACAACCCAGCCCATTTATATCTGTGATGTTAACAGGGAAGGTCATGTTCTTGCTGCATAGTCAGTCATTGTGGTCTTGTGCAACTCACTGATGTGGCTGGTTCATGCTGCAGGTGAACTAGAAATTTCCATTGTCTTCAGCAGAAGCAAAACATGAGGCTAAATCCTTAGTGGATTTTGCAGGACTCAGTCCCCTGTCTGCCCTTATATATATCCAATGTGCTATTAATCTTGGTTGAGACTCTTGTTAAGCAAAGTTTCCCATCAGCTCTTCCATTGGGAAATGGATTTGAGATTTTTTCCTTCTACAAAGTTATATTTTTGTAATTATGGGGAATGCAGAAGTCTCTTTTTTCTGTAAGAAGGGATGCTCAGGAAGAGATGTGCTAGTACTGAAGTGAAAAAATAATTAGTTCTAGGAAGAGTAAGTAAAGCTCCCTTAACATTTCAAACTCTTACCCCTCAGCATAGAAACTACATCTGCATACAGATGTTGCCTTGCACTGGTTAAGGCCATTAAGTTGTACAGAAACATGAACACTGTAAAGTAATTAAACTTGCAAGTTTGTGACAACCAGTTGCAAAATAAAACAAAAAGTCCAAAATTATATCTCTTCTTATATACATGCAGATATGTAGAGAACATGTTGGGAGGAGTAGCTAAATTAATACTATGTGAACATTTACATATGATACTGGAAGAGCAGTTGGTTAAAATATTTCAGGAGGCAGGGTACAAAACTAGTACTATTGTATTAATATTCGTATATCCAATAGTTGTACAGGCAGTGCAAAGCTCCAAAGAATAAAGTAAATGTAGTAAGGAACCTAAATCTTCATCCCAATGAACAATTAAAAAATATATTGTTTCCAGTTGGAGCAAGATAAGATATAAAATAATTACTCTTGGTCATCCTATTTAGTAAGATAGGGGAAGAAATTGCCATTGTGGAACATTATGTGATGCTGATAGGAAATATATTTTGGACTTCCAAAAAAAAAAAAAAAAAAGTAATATATTAGTGAGATTTTCATGCACTAGCACTTTGCACTAGCATTTTGCTTAGAACATGTTTTCCAAACCGAACATACTGCTTTCCACAGCTAAACTTATTGTCTTTGGCAGGAATACTCATACTTGATGAACCCACATCTGGACTGGACAGTTTTACTGCACATAACCTTGTGATAACATTATCCAGACTGGCCAGAGGAAACAGATTAGTTCTTCTTTCACTTCATCAGCCCCGGTCAGATATCTTCCAACTGTTTGATTTAGTTCTTCTGATGACTTCTGGAGTCACTATCTATTCTGGAACAGCTAGAGACATGGTCCAATATTTCACTGAACTAGGCTATCCCTGCCCGAGGTACAGCAATCCTGCAGATTTCTATGGTCAGTATCAAGCAGTGCCATAAAAAAGATTACTGGAAATCATTCAACTTCATAAGTGTATAAGATAACATTGATTTTTATTTTCTGTAACTGTCTCAGAAATGCCTTATAACTGACTGAAATCAATAGTGCAGGAAGTTCAGTTTTTAATAAGATCTCTATTTGTCAGTACAGACAAACCCAACTTCAAATAATCCTCCTTCTAACCCTACTAGGTGTTGCAATTCTTCCACACGCTTAACACACTTATTCCCATGTTTTAGGTGGTTAAAACTTTTACCCTTACTGAGAAAGACATGGATGAACTGATCAATTGCCTTTTGTCACTTGTTCAGCCAAGAAATGTGGGAAGCTGGTTTCTCAGAGTGATTCCTCACAATACATACCTGGAAGAGTAAATGGGCAAGAAGACTGTTGCCTAACAGAGCACACTGGATGGGAGAAAACCCAAATCCAGAACAGAAATCCTTTTATTCCTCTTTGCAAAGAGGTTTAACTACATGGTTCAAATTCATTTCTTTTCTGGGTTTGTGAGGGTTTTTTGCAACATACAAAGGGAATCTAACCCTGTTAATCTAATAGCGTCATTCTCTTACCACAGAGGTTGTTTTGGGTTCAACCAACTGCAATGCTCTGGAGTAACCTCTCTGGCTGTGCCTATATGGCAGGTAGCATCAGCTGCTATCAGCTGTGCAGAGATAAACAGAAGTTGACCTCAAATGTCTAGCCCTGCAAAAAGACCTTTGTGACCACTATAGTTCATAGCAGTTCTTAGCCAAACACAGCCTTGAGGAAGGCTTGCAGCTTCCCCACACATGAATGGAGATGTGAGGCTGTCCTGGGGGAGCTTGTAGCTAGAACCTGTGGCTGCAGAGAGAAACCACAGTGACATGGAAGTGGAAAGAGATGAGAAATGGAGGTGGGAGAACATTAAGCAATAGGCACAGAGCTAGAAAGAGCAGAGAAATAAGGGTAGCAGGAAAGTGGAAATGGACAAGATGGTAGAAGCTACTATAGCACGAAGGAAATGCACAAATGCTGGCTATGTTCCTTAGAGAAACAGGAGACCACGGCAGAAGGAGAAAAGTAGATTGCAACTAATTTCTGACAGATTGCTGTTGAAGAGTGGCTGAATAGAGATGACTGGCACAATGTAAGGATTTAGAAATCTGCAGAGATAGTTCTTTCAGAAAGCATTGGCAACATGTCAGGTATTGCAACTCTAGACTGAAGGTCAGCCTTGGAAAACTCTTTTGTAACTTTAGATTTTTTTTTTAAATACCTCATTTTGCTAAATAAAAATAATGCTAAGTCAACTACTGTTGCTTCTGCTACCTTGTCCTTGGATAATACTCTTCTTGGGTTTTCTCAATATCAGGCAAAGTTTATGGCATGTCTGTAAGACACAAAAAAAATATGATAACTATAATTATGCAGATAGAGAATGTGATTTAATTCAAAGCCACGTAACAGATTGTAAATGCTTATATGCCAGGAAGGAAATTCAAGCTGTTTGTTCTCAGCACCTCTCTCAAGCCACTATTAAATTTTTAAAAATCTTAAATAGTAATTTACAATGTTATCTTAATTTATTTTGAAATATCTCAGTGATTTATTGAATGACTAGATATGAAATGCCTCCCAAGACAACATACTCATTAACAATCTGTTCTTCTTTAATTACCTAAAGCAACTGATACATTTTTAACCACCTTAGCTGAATGCCTGCAGGCAGGTTGTTCACATTGTTGTTCACAATGAAGTCTCTGATTTTAAACACATTATGAAGTTATCACATCTGTAGCATATGGACTCATGTCAAATAATTTCTTGCAGTTGATTTGACCAGTATTGATAAACGGACTGCAGAAAAGGAGATGGAAAGCCGGAAAAGAGCAAATAATCTTGCCAACTTGTTCCTAGAAAAAGTCAAAGATTTTGATGATTTCTTATGGAAAGTTACTGAAGGGGATAATGTTGCAACAAAGTTCAGTGAGCAAAGGTAAAGAAAAGTGTGTCATACAGCAGATACGGAATAACAGCTACAACCTGTGATAATGACAACTTTTTTTTTTCCTCTTTTCTTTTCAGCAAGTCCCATTTAAATTCAGAAGAGGCTATCAATATACCTCATCATTCAAGTGATGAGTTACCAGGAGTCTTAAAACAGTTCACTATATTATTAAGGTAACCTTACTTGCAGCTTAAACGGTTACATATCATGCCCATTTGCATTTTAAAGGATGGCAAAGAAGCACAAAATGAGAATCAAGCTCGTGCTGAAAGTGCATGTCTAGCATTAGAGTGGAATGGTTGCTATATTGGCTCCTCTGCAGCTCCTGCACAGGACAGCAGCCAGAGGTACAGCCTCACATTTCTGTAGCAGGGTGCCTTCCAGACAGCAGCTCAGCTCCAGCTCACATTGCCAGGACCCTGAGGTTTTAAGCAGCTGCAGGACACTTTAGGTTCAAGAATATGCATTCCAGTTTTGGATTCTGCCATCCTGATCACCATGCCAGAGGACAGTGACTCAATCTTCAGCAAGCTCAGACATGACAACCCTCACACCTCTGCCTTGGATTTGAAGACAGTAGGCTTCACTCATCATGCCAAGCATAGATGGGCACTGTAGTTGGATCTCATGCTTGTGTACTCAAAAGAAACATGATTCAATACATTTAGAACGTCACTACCAGTATCAGTTGTTGTTAGTATATGCTACAGGTCCTTAACAGAGAGAGTTGTATAACTGAAGTAATAGCTTCTATATCTCTGAAATCAGACCTTCCTGTCCCCTTTGCCTTCCTTCAAACTTCCAGCACTGAAATACTAGCTGGCTAGAGACACTCAACAGCATTGATTAAGTAAAATACTTTACAGAACCAGAAGCCCCAACTTCTATCCTACTCAAAGTCATAAACGTCCATAAATTGATGTTAGCAGAGCACTTAGGTAATATATCTAAAAATAATTAGGATTAGAACGTACAATAACTTATGGTCAATGTTGCTGTTTTCCTAGTCGTCAAATCTCCAATGACTTCAGAGATCTTTCGACATTATTAATCCATGGATTTGAGGCCCTTCTCATGTCATTGTTAATTGGATTTTTGTACTATGGCCATGGGAAAACCAGGCTTTCTATTCGTGACACAACAGCACTGTTGTACATGAGTGGTGCACTAATCCCATTCACAGTGATTTTGGATGTTATTGCCAAATGTAAGTGTCAGTTTTCTTGTAAATGTTATAAATAATCAAAATCAGGAAATTCCTAAATCAATGAAAAAAAAATATATATTAATGCAATCCAGGATGAAAACAACGTATTTGTTCCTACCCTGCAGGCCATTCAGAAAGAGCTATGCTTTATCATGACTTGGAAGATGGGATGTACTCTGTTACCCCATATTTCTTCGCTAAGGTAACTAGTTTTGTTACCAGGAAATACAAACAGCTGGCTTTAACATTAAGAAAAAAAGCCACAAACAAAGCCTTGTATAAATGATCACATTCGTATCAGACTTTGTTGATTTGTGTCTGTCAGCTTCCTTGGCATTCGTGGATTAAACCTCACATTACTTTAGATCTCTTGCCATAAGCCATGGCTGAGATCCCACCCTAGAAAAGCCCAAGAAGAACATTTCACTGGGTCATTTGGTCAAAATTTGAGAAATTTCAAACTCAAATTTTAGTGTTTAGAGAGTTTTACATACCTGCAAATGTCATTAGCATCTTTGAAAGTTTGCTTATGGGTCTTTATCTGTAAAACAAAATATTCATATCAAATGCTAACACAAAGGTAAACCAGAAATTATAAAATCCTGTGTCATTTCCAGCAGATGTTTGGGCCTGTACTGGTCAGAGACAAACAATTGTATTAAGGGCGAAAGATCCAGAGTCTCTGGGAATAAATTAGAACTTAAAAAAAATTACATTCTCTGTTTCACAAGGGTTTAGAATAATCCTTTCTTTGTGATGTTACCACTATTATGTGAGTTCTGTCTACCATGGCATCTGTAATTTAGGTTTCCATTTCTGCACAAGATTTTAAATGCTCATTAGTGGTTGCCAGAGAAAAATATTCTTTGCATCATGTGATAAAGATTCTACATTACTTATAGAGAAATCAATGCAATTTCTTACAGCCTTAGTATTAGAGGATAGTAGCATCCATCTTTGGAAGGAATAATCATAATACTCTATATGAATCTTTGATATTTGAGAAAATCCTAAGCATGCTTTTGTTTTACAAAGAATTACGTAGTTACTAACTCAATGGTCTTTGGGGCAAAGCGGGGAAGTGACCAGCAGCCAAATTTGCCTCAAACCTGATCTCATCCTAGGTTCAATGAAATTTGTACAAAACATACAGTTGTGAGTCAGTAACAGTATTATTGTTACCAAGTGCACCGGTTCTCCAGCAAAGAGCCTTAAATTCTTAGAAGCTGCCAAAACTGTAACAAAACAAGACATCTAATCTGTAACAAGATTCCTCTCAATTTAACAATTAGTTATAGAAATTGTCACAACTGGAGAAAAAAATAGTGAGGATTTCAGTTTCTGTTGTGGATTGGTTTTGCACATCACTGACAACGCCTAACACAGGCAACTGCATTCTCAGCAGATATTTCCTTTAGCTTTTATAAAGAGTCCATAACAACTTTGAGGTGCATCTCAGAAGGTTTTGTGATTATCATTCACATTACTTTTCTCTCTCTGTTTTTGTTTGTTTGTTTTTAAATTCCTAAATAGATTTTGGGGGAGATCCCAGAGCACTGCGCTTTTGTCGCAATTTATGGGGTTCCCACCTACTGGCTGGCAAACCTCGTTCCTGAGCCAGAACATTTCCTGCTGAACTTCCTTTTGGTGTGGCTGGCTGTGTACAGTGCCCGCTCGATGGCACTTTGGGTGGCAGCACTGCTGCCAACATTACAGCTCTCAGCCTTCTTTGGCAACGTCCTTTTCACATCGTTCTACCTGAGTGGTGGTTTTGTGATAAGCCTGGAAAACCTCTGGACAGGTAAGACAAAGCTCCTGCCAACCCTTCAAACTGAAACATTGGTGAATTTTCATCAGTCGTTGTGAGGCAGGGTTAAGTTCTGTGCAGGAAAACTCACCTTCATTCCTATCTTTACAATTATCTTCTTAGGTGGTGATAGTTGATTCAGTCAGTTTGTTTTACATCAGTTTCTCCAGCTGAAAATGAGATAATAATAAGTTTGGCCAAAAATGAAAGCACTAGTGAAAGGCTCAACTCTTACATGGTTGTTAAATTTTTCAGTAAAAAGAATTATATCCAGTAGATGAATATTGAGTTCCAAGGAGACTTAGTTATCAGTGGGAGATTGATATGGATATTAGCACTCTCTGAATTTTCCATCTCCATGTAATAATATAAAGTGTATCTGCCATTTTGCGTAACAATAAACTGTTGTGTTCACAGCCTCTTGCTTCCAAAAATTTAGATAAACCTGTTATATTTAGCAGTAACACAGCAGGTTTTGAGTTGTCAAGGAAGTTTTGCCTATGACTATAATTTCCTTCCTTTCTGCCATTTTTTCCCCCCCCCAGTTCCACTTTGGATTTCTAAAGTCTCTTTTCTCAGATGGAATTTTCAAGGCATGATGCAAATTCAGTTCACTGACCTGACATACAAAGTAACTGTTGGGAATATTACATTTCACATACCAGGAAAACTTGTAAGTCACTAACAAAAATTGTTACAGACATTTGATAACTAATTAGAATGCTATTTATATACCTATCTAATTAAAGTACATGTTGAAAAGACCTATAAGATCAAGTCCAGCCAGCAGATCAACACCACAGTCCTATGACAGCATGTCCTGAAAGTGCCATTTGTACATATTTTTTGAACATCTCCAGGGATGGTGACTCCTCCACTTCTCTGGGCAGCCTGTGCCAATGTTTCACTGCCTGTTGGTAAAGAAAGATGCAGTGTGTGCTGCTAGATTGTTGCATCCAGAGAGCAGTTGCTCTTTCTATCCCTTTTGGTTTTTTTCAGTGGAAGAGGGAAAAAAAAAGAAAGAAAAATAAAAGAATAATGGGCAACTATTTTCTACACAAGGCTGGAGAAAAATCCTTATGAGGAATGGCTGAGAGAGCTGGGGTTGTTCAACCTGGAGAAGAGGAGGCTGAAAGGAGGTTGTGGAGAGGAGGGAGCTGGCCTCTTCTCCTAAGGGACAGGGGACAGGACAAGAGGGAGTGGCCTCAAGCTCCTCCAGGGGAGATTTAGGCTGGACATTAGGGAAAAAAAATCATGGAAAGGGTCATTGGGCACTGGAACAGGCTGCCCAGGGAGTCACCTTCCCTGGAGGTGTTTAAGGGACGGGTGGACCAGGCGCTGAAGGGCATGGTTTAGTGCTTGCTAGGAATGGATCCAGTAGGTCTATTCCAACCTAGTGATTCTATGATTCTATAGGCTTGCTGAAATTGTTCAGGAGCTGGGCTGTATTCCTCAAAAATACTGCAGGCACTTAGATATAGCTGTAACCAGCTATCAAATTGCTCTCAAAGTTGCATCCAGGTGGAAACCCAGGTGGAGGGGGCCAGAGAAGCTCCTATATAAAACACACTTCACAGATCCAGCATGAAAATCCTACGTCCATTCCTAATTTGGCATTATTTGTGGCTACAGGTCCCTCAGGCTCTGGACCTGGACTCCCACCCTCTCTATGTGAGCTACCTCATCCTCACTGGGGTCATTTGCAGCTTCCTGCTCTTGTACTACTTATCTCTGAGGTTCATCAAGCAGAAATCAAGCCAGGACTGGTAATAGCAAACCAGACAGAGAAGGCAGGAGGTTACAGCATCCCTTGCAAGACATCAGAGGAAGCCTACCAGCCTGTTTCCAAAGCTCAGCTCTGCCCGCCCGGCTCACCACGGGATGGCAGCAGAACACCAGGAGTTGGGGGAATACAGGCTGGGGACGGGGGTTTGGGTTTTTAGTTGGTTTGTTTGCTTGCTTGTTTGACACATGGGTTTCATAAGTGACAGGATGCTTACGAGTTCTCCACACCTCAAAATATACTAAGCCGTGCACCGCTGATTTAAAAAGACCCATAACACTTTGTAACAGATGATGTTTTGAAGTCCATGATGTTCGAAGTATAGTGAGCATGTATGTAATTGGGAAAGCACTGAGAGAAATGGGATTGGCACACACAAAACTACTTTCCATAGCACATATAACATTCATAAGAACAGTGTAAAGGAATGAGATGCAGAAGATTTCACTGATGCTTCAGGAGAACATGGAACAATAGATAAAACAGTTTTTTATTGATTCTGTGTCCTTTCTACTTGCTTGTGTCTTTTAAGGCTTTGCCTTTGTGTTCCAGTTAGATGCTGTTGATGCCAAAAATGGGTATTTTCCTCACTGCACAGATGATTTCTTGTAATGGATAATTTTATCTCCCCTTTTTGGTATGTATTTATGTTGTAGAAATAAATCCAATTGATTGTTATTAATCACATCTTCCTCCATGGCAATTACAAATCACACTAATTGGCCAAGTTTGGTTCCTAAGATTTTCAGGTAGAAAATACCAACTTGACCCTCCAGTAATTCGAAATCTAATAATGCAATCTGTAAAATGCTTGTAATTGTTCATCTAGTTATGCTCAGCCATAAGACACGAACACTCGGAAAATGAATAACAGCAAATAAATGGTTGTAACTCTCACAGAGTCATGCTACGTGCATGTGCAAGTTAGGTGTACAGTTGTCAGCATTTTATAAGATTAGCTTGCTTGATTTTAAATATTTGAGTGCATATCCCTGTGCTTATACACAGGGACCAAAAGCACATCATCTACTCTGCTTTCATTTACATGTTGCACACAATGGAAAACTCCTAGTGCAATCTGCTATAATGCCCTGGATACTGTTTCGTAAATCTTTTTGGTTTTGCTGTATTTCAAAGAAATGAGAGGGTAAGAACATTAATACTTCATTATTCTATTTGGCAATTAGGTCTGCCACATTACTCTTCATATGTTCCAAGTGTTAATAATTTCTCAGGAAGACCTTAGTCTAAAGAGGTTCAGCAAGTCTGATAGAATAACAGGCTGCCCAGGGAAGTGGTTGAGTCACTTTCCCTGGAGGTGTTTAAGGGACGGATGGACGAGATGCTAAGGGGCATGGTTTAGAGCTTGAAAGGAATGGTTGGACTGGATGATCCAGTGGGTCTCTTCCAACCTGGTTATTCTATCATTCTATGATTCTAAAATAATAGCTTCAGCTCCAAGCAGCAGTTAAAAACTAAAATACTCCAAGGTTTTTGTACAGTGAATTCTACGATTTCTTTCTGGTTCTGCTGCATATGATTTTATTAAAAAAACCCCACTTGATCTGATCTTAGTGCCATTTTGAAATTATCAGATTTTCATTGCCTTGTAATGGCAAAGCCAATTCTTTCAGTCCAATTCAGCATCATTAAATTGTCAGAATAGCAGCTTCCTGTTTGATTCTTAATTATTCCTTTTTATTATATTTAAGACACTTAATTTTTTTTAAAGCGGTTTACTCTTCTTTCTAATGATCTGTTGTGATTAGAATCTCTTTTATATTACATTGAAGTTTTAAGGGTACATATTGGTACTTCTAGTCTAAACCTCTATTTTCAAGGTATTTAGAGGATTAAATTCTAGGCTGACTCTCTGTTGTGAATTCACTTTGATGTTTAATAGAAAAAAGGAGAGATGCAATAGGAGAAATTAAAGACATAAGGGACAGCTCTGAATGCTAGGGGCATATTGTCACACAGAGAAATCTTCAGGCATCCAGATAAGAATATACCATAGCCTTAACTTTGAATTTCCTTCCTTTTGTGAAATTAGTCAGGCTGCTGACATTACTTAAACAGCCTTCTTCAATTTAAAATTCCACCCTCTGAACATTATGCAGCAGGACCAAACTGTGCATTTCAGAGATGGTTTTGACAAGGCTGGATGTGTACATAATGGGGACTTGAGCAGTTAGCCTAGGAAAAGCCATCGTATGTTGTGTAGGAAGCACTATCATAGGATATGGCCATGCCTATGTTTACATAGAAAAAGCTCATATTCTATATACTACAATTACATTAGCACTCTGCCTATGATCATATCTTGTTTCCTTGATGCCTAGAAATGGGGAATATAGGCTGTGATTATTGTTACCGGCTTTAGCAATAAGAAGATACGAGCCTTGAAATAACAGCAATTAGCATTCATGCCTAACAATAGCACACCTAGGGCTGTGTACAGAGATGAGCACAGAGAAGAGTGGGTGGATGACACACAACCTGCCCCAGTTGCGCTACCAGGAGTTGAAAAAAGCAGTACAAGTTTGGGGGGAATGATGGACCTCTCACCTTGTGAAGGTCACGCTGCATGCTTTGGCCTCTATGTTCATGTCCTGTGTGCAGGAAAGGTTTCACACTTCCACAGTGGAGCTGTTACTGCTGCTGCTGCAAAAAAGTAGTTAGCAAGGGAAGGGAGGTCTTCCCAGGAGTTCTAACTAATGGCAAATGTCATAACTCAATTTCAGCACAGCTTTACTTCCCAGACTTCAGAGCAGTCAATCCTTTTCATTTGACTCCCCCATGTCAGCAGTCACTCAGCGTGCTCTCCTGCCTGCACTGCCCGTTACCAGTAGAACCAAAGTTGCAGGAGTCTGCAACAATCACAACACCGAAACTAAAGATCACAAGCGAGACACCGCACAAAACTCATGTACTGCCCATTCAACATAAGACAATGTACCACAAGCCCTGTGGTAAGGCAGATGTGCCATCTGAGCAGAGCACTACCTGCCAGTCCAAAGACACCATCATCCCGAGGATTCACCCACTACTGCCTTTGTTCTTCTGTCACCTCCCTGGCAGGTTTGGAAGAGATCACCACTATAATCACAGTCCCTGCTACTGCAGTTAACCAAGGCAGTGGAAAACTGGTTTTGAAATGGCACCATATTAAATTGGTTGCAGCTGAGTTCCTGAGCTGATTCGCTCAGCTGTCATCTGAACTGCCCAGTGCATGACCTTGATGCAACAGGCTATGGAGTTTCAGTCTGCATACACATCAAATTTGTGAATGGGAACATCAAATATAAACAATAATGACATTTGCAAGGAAAATTCACCAAGTACAAAACTAAACAAACAAACCTGTGTTTGTTACCTGGATACTATAACAATGAAGAAATGTGTGGACAAGAGAACCTTTTGTTGTTACAACACCTCCATGTACTAGAGGCATAGCCTTATCTGTAAAGAAAGAGATGAGAAAATATTGTCTTTATTACTTAAAATTTTTAACACAAGTTAAGGTGGGAAGTTCTTTCCCAACCTCCACTCCAAGTTTACATAGTCTCTCTCATGGTAAAAGGGACAAGTGTGTTTAAGGGACAGGTGGACGAGGCTCTGAGGGGCGTGGTTTAGTATTTGATAGGAATGGTTGGACCTGATAATCCAGTGGGTCTATTCCAACCTGGTGATTCTATGAAGTACTGGAAAATGGATTATAGAATCACTGTGCATTGGCTTGTGGGTTGTGGCAGTCCTCCAAAATACTTTTAACTTATCATTTGGAAAGGACCAGCTTTCAAATGTTAAAAGTTTCATCCTATATCTGTTCATTGCAAAATGCATTCAGAAATGTTAAATCAGAAACAATTATCAATAGCCATTCCTTTTTTTAAAAAAATAAATAAAAACCCAAACCCCACAAAATTTCTTTAAAAAAAACAACACCAAAAATACAGCACACAAGGAGACACTGTTGGTAAGAAGTTACAGGTGTTGGTGTGTCCACCTGTACCAGAAATAACAAATCTTCCCGGTTTTATATACAACAGTTAATGTTAATGGCAGTATACAAGAAACAGTGCACATGGAACTCTGACATGCTGCTTTTTTTCTAAAATACTTTGAGAGCCAAGACAAGCTCTTCATATGTTAGCAGCTATTAATTAAGGCAACAATGTTTAAGCAGTTGGTTGAGGTAATTTTAAAACCATTTAACCCTTTTAAGAACTGACAAGGTTTAAAACGCATATATATAGACATGTGTGTGTTCATACTAATATGCACATGTAGAGGTATATGCATGCATAGATTTTATATATATACATATCAATATACAGACACAACTGTGACACCTATGATATGTCTTAATCTTTTGTAGGGAATATTTAAAAAGCAATTTAGATCTAAAATCTTTGGATTCTGTAAAAGTGTTGTTGCCAATTTATATAATTAATTACAAATTATAAAATAGCATGCAGCCCCACTGCTATGCCAGTCCAGCCTCCAGCAGCAGCTCATCCCTGATACAAGTAAACACTTTCCTTCTCATGATGCAAGTCACGATGCTGAGAAGAGTGCCCTAAAATAACTGAGTATTATCTTAATGATTGCTTTTCAACAAACACCCAAATCTTCTACTACTCTTAGTTAAAAATAGCTGATCACCTTGTAGCAGTGCTTCAACTAATTGTAGAAGAGCACAAAGCCAAAAAAACCTGAGTTCCAAACCAGGCAACTAGAAAATGTGCTGCACAAACTGAAAACGTGGAAAAACAGGACATGTGCTGCCTTGCCTCTAGCTGCAGGATGCTACCTCACATAGGGCAGCCCTTAGATTTCCACGTGAGCAAGAGAAGTCAAATCTGTGGTAGCCATCACTCCTTGAGACTCTGATTTCAATTGAGAAAGGCAGAGTGCCAACACCTTTTTTTTTTTTTTTTCTCTTTTAGCATCCCCTTAATACAGGAATTTAAAAAACTTTTTGGCTTATAATTCCAGGCATGAGTTGCCACTCCTTATGGAGTCACAGAGGCATTTCAGGTCAGTGGGAACAGCCAGCACCCTCCCACCAATCCCACAGTAATTCTGCACACAGCGGCTCAGGGCTGTTCACATCACATGCTGTACCTGCTTCTTTGCCTTTCCCGTACACTCACAACTCCCACCAGCAATCATGTAAAAACACATTTTATCCAAGTATTATTGTCACCTAGAAAAAGCATTCTGCCCGATTACAGCAAAGCTCAGCACTACCAAATGCTCTGCACACATTTCCTCAGGTTTGTCCCTTCTAAAAGCAAAACAAAAGAAAGGTGAATTAATATTTTTAGCCTTATATATGCTTCATAGGGAATTTCTCGGTGCTTTTGTATTAGAAAATCACCTTGCAGCTTTGTAGCATGTTCAGTGCTAGGCACACAATAAATTTCCACTGGAAAAAATCTGTTACATGACTGGCAAGAGTAAAGCCACAAATTACCGTAATTTTATGCCCCCCTGCAGCTAGTGGTATAAAACATAGTTTTCAATGTTGTTTTTACTTGCTGAATTTATACAAATTTATAATGTTATTGATGACAGTGAGAACGACACACAAATGCAGAAATTGAATTCCTGGGCATGAAAAGTATCAGAGCACAACATTTTATGTGTACTATAGAAGGTGAAAACTATGGCTGGCATTAAAACAATAAAGAAAGATGGAAAATGAAACTTTTTTTAAAAAAAGAATAATTCAACATTATATGTGTATATTTATTTTCAGCTACCACATTTGATCAGGGCTCTGCCCTCCTCCCTGGAGTGCTAAACAGTTAACCAGCTGCAACATGTGATAGTACTAGCTCTCTTACTATGAACACTAATATATGAAATACAGACTCAGTCACCAAAATTGTGAAGGAAAACTAAAAGCTTATTTAAGCAAAGACTATGAATATATGACTTCTAATGGATTTTCCAATGACCATACACTTTCTATTGTTTTTCCAATTTTTAGAGTGTAATTCTAGTTACAAAGAGTTTCAAGGGCCTTAGGACAGTTGCTGGAGATGGTCATCAAGATTTACATTTCAGCTAACTTCCAGACGTGAACTTTTCAAGCCACTAAACTAATCAGAAGAGGGATCCCAAGGAACCCTGCAAGTAATGAGGGCTATGGCTTGATTTATTTTTAATTTAGGCAGAAAGTTTTTCAGAGTATGGCTAGGTAGCAGACTCAGCAGGCTCACACAGTTGCTTTGGTTGTAGCCCCATCCCAGGCTGCATCTTCGGTGCCAGAACACGTAAAGAGATCCTAACGGCTCCAGTGCTAAATACTGTCCTATATTCCAACTCATCTTTAGATACATCCTAAATTACACTAACAACATTAGTTCCTACAGCTGCCTTTGAATTTGAGAAATGCAAGATTTAAGATGATGCTGCTGGAACAGACTTCGTTTAGCATTTTTGGCACACGATGAGGGTCCTCTTTCTTCAGTTACCCAGCTGTAATAACAGGACTAGTACCATCTTAACTCCCCATGGTGGAAAGGTATAATAGGATCAGATTTGGCTCAGCAGCAGAGATCAGTCCTTTGCAGCCTCTTCCTTCATAGAGTTGGGTTTATAGCAGCCTACTTACCCTTGGCAGCCCTCGCTGCTGCCACTGCTTTCTTCTCCAGTGAACCTTAAGAAATGGCTGAGGAAGAAACAATGGGAGCTATGAGAAAGGCAAAGTTCCACAGTAGGGTGTCAAACGATTCCAACTGCCAGTGAGTTAAGGGATGCTCCTTCCCCTCACAGTCATTCACTCCCAACCTAACCAGGCCTAAGGCATCATGTCAAAGCTGACAGAATCATAGAAATATTTGGGTTGGAAGGGACCTTAAAGATCATCTACTTCCAACCCCCCTGCAATGGACAGGGACACATCCTACTAGAATAGTAATATAGAGTAAGATGATATATAGAATAAAACAGAATAATAGCTTTGTCTTCTTCATTCACAATACCATCTCTCATCCTTTCCAACGATTTTCCCAATACTTCCACCTTCTCCAGAGTTCCCTGTGGTAATCCTGTATTGTGGTAATCACTCTCCATAGGCCTTTTCCTAAAACTAAAAACCCGGCACTCGGCAAAATGGCCTCTCAAATGCTTTCTTTGACAGCCTTGAAGCAGGTTAACCAAGTCTTGGTCACAGCCCTTTACTTTCCCTCCACGACAAACTCTTTTCTAACTGGAAGTCCCTCCTCTCCTCCCCTGAAGATTCATCTCCACTTATTGAGAACTTTCCCTATTACTCCACTTTTCTTATGTGCTTCGGTGTCACAGACTACATGAACAGCAGAGGCAAACTGGTTACAAAGCCAAGAATTAATTTGCTGCTGGTTTTCAAGCCTCATCAGTTTTCCTGCGAGACACTGAGGTTCAACTGCTTGCTGAACCTTGAGTTCACAGTCACTCGCAGCTGAGTGAAATAACTGCAAGAAACACAGAACTATGGAGAGGTTTGGAGCTTCCGTTGCACACAATAGCAATTCTATAGATATCACTGCTTTATCGTGGTGCTATAAGGGTAATCACATGAGAAATTTTGAAGCATTCACCTATTTTAATATAGATGTTTAAGAGTTTCAGAGAGAAGCCTTGCATTAATAGTTTTACCTGAAAGTAGATCAATGTGGAAGCCCTGTCTATAGCAGGCACTGCATAAGACAGTTCCTATTATCTCGTTTTCTTAATAACAGGAAACAGTGGAGTAAACTCAGACTTCCATATCTGCTCTTATTTCCATATCTAATGGGGAACTCATTCTGAACTGAGGATCTGCACGCTCATGTTCAGAAAGACACTCTTGGATTACACGAGAGGATCAGATGGAGCCACTAACTTAAAAGGTTTCCTCTGATTATCAGTTCACAGAAGCACTGGCAAATGGCAGACCAGAGACTGCAACCATTCTGGAAAGGAAATACAATTTTGCAGTTGACTTTATGCAGATATTATGAGAACTATTTTAAGAAATGCAGAGAAGTCTTTGCTAAAAAAAAAAAGGACTAAATTCAATTATGGTGTCAGCTTTTTCTTATATGCTCACTTCTCTCACCTTCACAGAAACAATATACTGGTGCAGGTAATTAGACATTCCGTCTAGATGCTGACACGTTTCTCATATTGAACAGCAAAACCTTAATGTTACATCCATCATTTTTGTCACTTCCTCCTCTGCTGTGCTCCTGGAGAGTCCAGAAGCATCAAACCTCTGAGAAAAACAATAAATAGAGTAGTAATGTGGTGAACACGCTTCTAGTTTACTTCTCTGTCAATACGTGGGCTCATGATCCTACCTTCACTGTGATGAACCTCCCTTGTTACTGTAAGCTGCAGCTGGAATCCTGCTGACTCAGGCATTCAATCTATAAAAACCTTTCGAGCTGTCAGTGCTAAAGACATGATCTGTTCCGCTACTCCATTTTCAGCACAGGATATATATTAAGGAACTCTAAAGACAGCTACTAGCCTACCAAGCTACGTTTCTTTCTGTGGAAAAGGGCCTCAGGGGACAGAGTTGAATGAACTGTTTTAGCAGATAAGGTAGAACTACAGCAAGTAATTATCATGCTGCAATATGACTATATTGTTAGTTAACAAGAAAACTTCATCCATGTTGAGCTCAAAACCCCAAAAGCACTCTCCTCCTGCCCCTACCTCCAGGGGAGGGGGAAAAGAGGCAAATCCATAATGTGGCAAAAGGCATAGAAGTGAGATCAAATCATCTCAGTTTGAGTAGCAAGCTTTTTCCAGTCCTCTCAAACCCCATCAAGACATACTATTATGCAAACACATACACCCTCACACAATTTGCTTCTTACAGTATCGTATCAGGTCGTTTTATGTCAGCACACTCTCAGCTTCCCACAGAGGCTGCTGGAAAAGTACACTCATATCTCTCATACACCACACCTGGTCTGGATCTTGCACAATCCCAGTTATCCACTAGCCAGTGGCAAATAATTATTTTCTGTTTTAAAGGGGAAAGTGCTATGGTCAGTATGACAGGGTACGTCTGGTATCTGGACTAATAAATCACTATGGCAAGTTTGCCTTTCTGCATTTTGACATCTAACAAGGTTTGTTTCTTTGAATATGGAGCAGGAAATAATGGAACTGCCTATTTTTTTGGTGAAGAAATGTTAACCTTCTAAACTGCATTTTGCTTCATGCTTGAAATGCCCGAGTCTCGGCACACAATGCAGAAGAAATATTATCATCTCAAGCATATTCTAGACGAGTTGGCACAAATGCTGATTACGCAAAACCTTCCCACTACAACCTTGTTTCAGACAGAGATGATTGTGTTCCAGAGTGGCACAAATCCCTCACTGTCCCACATTTTAAAGACAGGAGAGACTGCACTCTTCTGTGTAATCACTCCTTAATTGTACAAGAAGCATTTACTGGAAGAGAAAATCAGAAACTACCACACAATAACAGCCCTAGCCTATCCTTTGAACAACTCCTGCTTTTCTATCTCCACCATATGGTTTCACAGGCCAGGGTTATTGCAATGTGGTCAGAGTGCACTTTTGCCCACCACCCTGGCCCCTGCCGCCACAAACCCCTGGTACTATTTGGTCTCATGGCCCTGCAGTGTTTCACCAATGTTATACTGGCTCAGCAGCCCAACCCTTAACTTTGCATGAGGTCATCCAAAAGGCAATTTCAGAGCTGAAAACAATTTAATTTGTAATCTTCACTTACAGGCTATCAAATTTACCTTCCATTTCCACAATTGCAATTATTATATTTTAAGGCATTATTCTGTCAGAGATCAAGCCAAGCAAGTCAGAAGACAAATGTGTAGATGCTAACGAGTACTCATCCTGTATGATCAGATCTCGTATTTGGGCACTAGCAACAGGCACACCTGGTCGTGGCATTACATGTTTCTTTTTTTGCCCCAGAAGGCAGCAGCCAGCAAACAACCTGCCAGTATCGTGACACAGGCTAATGATAGATGTAGCACTGGACAGTCAATCGCACCTGGTCCACAATCACACAGGGTTTCACGTCTTTGTCAAGAAGTTAGTTCAGGTCTACAGATCTGCTGTTCACTTCCTCTGTGAACATTTGCTTCAAGTAATATTAATCCTCTTTCTTACCCTGTGTGATAGCTCTGCTCAAAAAGGAGGAAACGGGCCTATGTGATACTATGCTCAGATGTGACTCCACTTAATGGAACAGAGCTACTGCTGTGAAAGAGAAATTCACAAGATGACCTCTAAAAAACAAGAGCTGTGGTGCTAAGAGAAAGGGTTGCCAAGTAGTTGACAGAGTCTTCAATTAAGCTGCTATTACACTGAAACATATAACGTAGCTGTAGCTTTAGAAAAAAAACCATCTCCATTTGTGGAACGAAATAAACCAAGTACTGCTTGATTTCAGATAGTACACACAACCATTACACAACAAATGCAATTTCCAATGTTAATTCCTTATCATGACAACCTAGTAAGAAAGGGTGCCAGACGGTTAGAGCCGCATAGGTGCAGTACATTGGCAAGCCTACGCTTGTAAAGTAACAAACGTCATCATAAAACCACACCACTGAGGGAGGAAACACAGCTAGGATTCAGAGTTTGTTTGGAAAAAAAAAATAACAACCTCTTTTGCCCCTGAATTAGTTATGCCTCATTTTTTGAGTAAAGTGAGAATTTTCTGTGTATTTATAAACATACCAGCTAGTTAATAAATAGGAAATTCTACTTTCAAGAATTAGGTCCCAATTTATTCCCAGCCTTGACACATTCAGATTATTATACATCCCTTTTCTCTGTGAATGACAGAAACTTCGTTTAAAAGGCATGTTTTCATGGATATCCAGTTCCTGTATGCATAAAATTAACAGGACTAACAGTTGTGAGAATGAATTAAAGATGCCAAAAAACTGCAATACAGAAGCTAGTGTAAAGCTTATAAGTATTTTGTCTTTATAATGTCCACTGCCCATACAAGATACTATAAGAGAAGTACAACTGCTAGAAATCTAAAAAAAGATGTGTTTATTTTCTGTGTAAATACAGATGAATCTTCAAGATGATGTTCTTTACCCTAATACTTTCCCCCCAAAGTACACTGACCAGGCAAAGAACAACAAAGGATGAGACAGCGTTTCAGTTACAGTTACATATCCCTTCAGCAAACAAATTTACATACACTTGTTGAATCAACAAGAGCCAAAATCACCATCAAAAGTCATTACCATCAAGAGCCAGTCATGCATCAAAACAGTAATAGCCTAGAAAGTTGCATCTTTCTATTTCATTAGCAATTTTCACAGCATTTCTATAAATGAATGTGTCTATCAATTACAGCTATGGAAAGTGCTGCTTAAACACAGTATTTATATTAAAAATTACACAGAGCATCATGCTTTTAAATCTTTTTTTATTGAATGTAATATTTAATCAATCTGAAAAACAACTATACAACAAGACTGTCCGTTCATGCTGCTTCCAATCCTCTTTGCCTCCATTTTTCTGCGTAGAACTTGAATGTCTCCTATAAATAGAGAAATAAACAAGTTCAGCATTGTTTCAACTGAAAAGTTACTAAGTCTAAAGTAAGTCTTACGTCCTGACAAAAGCAAAATCTATTATTCAAAACTAGATCTGTATTGAAGTCTGTATAATTTAGAGAAATACCAGAGAGAGAGAATAAAAGGAAAAGGAAAACCTTGCCAAAAATACATAATGAAGCTCCTATTACAACAATATAATCCATTTTATTTTAAAAAATGAAAATACATTCAATCTCCGATAGTGTCAAAAAAAGTTGAGACACTTTTAAAGACCAAGCTGCATTAAAGAAAAACTGAACAGAGAAAAGGAGCAATTTCAGTGACTTCAAAAAAACCTCTTACTAGTTAGAAGAAACATATGTTCTAGGTTTCAAATTTACACAGTCCAAATAGAAAATCCATTATAAATTATGTTGAGGTTGCGTAAAAGATCCCACAGCTGTTAAAAGGCTAAACCAAACAATTCATGCCAAAATTTTCTCCAATTCTTTGCGAATTGAGAAAAGAAAATCACATTTATCATGCAGCAATATGGAGATATCGCATAATAATCATATCTTTACAGAACTATAGGAGAACACTGATTTCAGAATATAGAAAATGGCAATGAGAAGTCTGCTTACAGAGGGAACCTATAGTAAGTCACAAAAGTCTGCTTTGCTAAAATGGCACTAGCAGACTATTAGTCAAAGGAATAATATGAAGGAAGTAAATCCAGTGTTGTGCCACTTGTCACCTTCAAATAAGTTACATTTGCACAGTTGCACATATCTGTTTGCAAGGCAGCCAGAAGCAAAGCTGCAGTGGAAAAATAATTCCTACATTTCTAAAACTCCATTCTCCTAAAGCAGCAGCTTGTATTAGATATGAAACAAGTAATTAATGAAAGCTAAAACCCACTAATTGCTAATGACATACACATTCTATGAGCCTTTTAAAGGTTTTCAATTGCTTAGATAAATGCCCCAAGGACATTTGATAAAGGTACACCTGTAGATGAGTGCCTGATGAGGATCAGGTAGTTTAAATATCATAAGCCCCAAGAGATTTTATTGCAAGTCAAATCCAATGCAAGATTACTACAGCTCCTAAAACACTCAGTACTTCATACATTACTTCCTTTGAGGAGTCCCTGCAGAGATCTAATCTGTCTGTCATTATTAATGCAATTTCTTTTATTAACATGGAAATACACAGTTCTGGAGATCTATTTTTTAATTAGGAAATACTCACAGGGGGTTCTGTGAAAGGAACAGGCTCTCCTGCTTTCTTCAGAAAAGCTGCTAAAGATTTCAGAGATAGCTCATGCAGCTGTATGTTCTTTGCTTTTGTTTTCTCATACAGAGCCTTTACAGAAGCAACATCCCCATCCAATTCTGAGGGAAAAAAAAAGAAAAAAAGCCCAGTGGGGTTAACTCTTCCTCTGTTCACCCATTTCACACCACACATTCCTACCTACTTGCCAAAACATATTCTAAATATTTTAACAAATGATATTCCAAAAGTTGTAGATATTCTTCATATCCTACTGACGATTCATATTAGGGAACAGACCAGACATTGTGGCTTCTCTTTATTTCAAGTTGGATGATCAATTCCTTCAAGTACAAGCTGGAACCACAAAGGAGTGGAAGTTGCACAGTAAAAACACAACACTCCAGGATGTGAGATACTGAGCCATATGTCTCTTTCTGAAGCAAATTATAAACAACAGCTAGAAGAAAAGCCACCCAAATTCAGCATGATCCCTCAGGGATCCGTACTGGGACCAGTGCTGTTTAATATCTTCATCAATAATATAGATAGTGAGATTGAGTGCATCCTCAGCAAATTTGCAGGTGACACCAAGCCACATGGTGCAGTTGCAACACTGGAAGGACAAGATGTCATCCAGAGGGACCTGGACAAACTGGAGAAGAGGGCCTATGTGAATCTTGGTGGTTCAACAAGATCTTACACTGGGGTCAGGGCAATCTGCGGTTTCAGTACAGGATGGGGATGATGTCACCAAGAGCTGCCCTGCAGAGAAGAACTCAGGGGTGCTGGTGGATGAGAAATTTGACATAAGCCAGACAACAGCTTCCTAGGCTGCATCAAAAGTGTGGCCAACAGATTAAGGGAGGTGATTCTGCCCCTCTATTCCTCTCTTGTGAGACCTCATCTGGAGTATTGTGTCCAGTTCTGGAATCCGCAACATAAGAAGAATATGTAACTATTAGAACAGGTCCAGAGGATGGCTACAAAGATGATCCCTGTGAACAACAAGGAAGCCACCATGTCCAGCTAAATTAATTTTGTTGCTTCAGTAAACGCAAACACTTGCAGTATGGGAGCTGTCTCACGTTCGTGCCTGTTCACATTTGGAAGTACCATCTTCACAACCTACAAAACTGATGGCTCTTAAAAGATAAAAAAAGCTTTAATTATGTAGACATGGATAGCTTGTGTCCCTTTCTCATAAGAATAAGCTTCCCACTCACATCTGGCAAGCGACAGAGCTCCTTTTTGAATGTGGGAGGCTACTGCAGAAGCTGCATGAAGTGATGGTTTAATGAAAGCTTAATAGAAATTGTTGATGTTCTATTTCTTAAAAATAGCTGTATTTACTGTATTGGGGGGAAGCACTAATACTGAGAGTGCATTTAAGGGATCATAAAAATGTGCTTTTATATATTTCCTTTTTCTAGACGGTATACAGTAAAGGATTATGTGTTTTGCCAGATGGAGGAAATCTAGTCCTGGCAGTGGATCATACCTCAAGACAAGGAAAGGAGTAAGCGTTCCTTTATTTGTTCAGTCATGGATGTCCGAAATATGATCGGACCTCTTTCAGCTGTGATCTATATTCTACTTTATCTTAGCTAAATGCATAATTACAATTTTATTTGTCCATTTATCTTTATAAGTACCAGCAGTAACCAATGACAGTAATAGTACTCTGTTATCTTTCTTCCCCTTTCTAATGAAAAATAACAATGGGTCTGACAGAAGAATTATTTGTTCTCTAGAAAATGATGATACTATAAGGCTGGAGTTCAACCAAAATGAGAAATTATATTCTAAAGTCTACTAACCACAAAATTATAAAAATTAAAACATGCAATCTTTCAAATAAAAGATCTTATTTCTAGGTCTCTTGGCTAGAACACAACCAAAGCACAGCCTTCTAATTTTTATTTGTTCTAAATATTTCGTTGACGATCACTTTAACAGCCAAGTGAAACTAACATACCACCGCAGAAAGCACAGAAAAATGGAAAAGAAAAGATGAGAGGAAGGGGTAGCTAAATTGCTGTTCATATGTATGGGCCTGTACATATTATATATGGTGAGTATATAATATAGCAAATGACCTCAAATATCTTAAGAGGAGGACAACACCTTACTTCCTGAAAATAAGAAGATGCAATGGAAAATGCAAAGTTATGCTAGTATGACTCATTCAGCCTTGCCTTGCTAAAGTGGATCAAGTAACAGACATGCACTCTTCTACCCGACAGAAGACTGAAACAGATGTCTCATACAAGTGAGATGCCTATATGGAATAACCTGGGAACAACTTTTATAACTCTTCATGCCAGTACTGAATGTCTCCTCTAGAACTTGCCATGAGCCAGCTACACCTCTGCCTGAAGAAACTACAGCAACCATCTCTTCACATACTGTGTGGCTTCAAATTTCGAATACACTCTAACTACTGTTTTAGGTACAATGGAGCAAGTGATGGATTCTCTCCAAGCCCTATGTGAAATTGTTGTATTATGATATTGTTAGAAAAGATATTGAAAAAATTAATTAGCCTACTTATGGAACTTTTACTGAGGTAAAAGGCTAATGACAGTGTAGAACTGCAAGTACAGATGTGGAGACAAAAGAGTGGGGGTTTTTTGTTTTATAAAAACATGCTTGAAAACTTACCCTGCTGTGAATGAAACTATGGGGCTAAGCCATTTTGGTAGTGATTTCTGTTTTGAACATTCCTAAGCAAGTTAATTTTGTAATTTAGATGCCATGTCATGAGAAGTTCCACAAGTTGATTCAAATATAGCAAAACTTGTATTCTTTAAAACAATACCTTGGATATGGGCATGTACTTTTTTACTTAATTACTCCTGTTTATCTCTGTGATACATAGGAGTACAAGGGCTTCTGTCATTAGATCTTTTCACTTGCAGTACAGAATCACAGAACAACCAGGTTGGAAGGGACCCATTGGATCATCAAGTCCAACCATTCCTATCTAACACTAAACCAAGTCCCTCAAGACATCATCCACCCGTCCCTTAAACACCTCCAAGGAAGGTGAATCAACCACCTCCCCGGGCAGCCTATTCCAATGCCCAATGACCCTCTGTGTAAAAAACCTCTTCCTAACCTCCTGCCTAAATCTCCCCTGGCGGAGCTTGAGGCCATTCCCTCTTGTCCTGTCCCCTGTCACTTGGGAGAAGAGGCCAGCTCCCTCCTCTCCACAACCTCCTTTCAGGTAGTGGTACAGAGCAATGAGGTCTCCTCTCAGCCTCCTCTTCTCCAGGCTAAACAACCCCACCTCTCAGCCGCTCCTCATAGGGTCTGTTCTCCAGCCCCTTCACCAGCCTCGTTGTTCTTCTCTGGACTTGCTCCAGAGCCTCAACATCCTACTTGTGCTGAGGGGCCTAGAAATGGACACAGTATTCAAGGAGCGGCCTCACCAGTGCCGAGTACAGAGGGAAAATCACCTCCCTGGACCTGCTGGTCACACCATTTCTGATACAAGCCAGGATGCCATTGGCCTTCTTGGCCACTTGGGCACACTGCTGGCTCATGTTCAGTCAGCTGTCGACCAACACCCCCAGGTCCCTCTCCTCCTGGCAGTCTTCCAGCCAGGCTTCTCCCAGTCTGTAGCTCTGCACAGGGTTGTTGTGCCCCAAGTGCAGGACCCGGCATTTGGCCATGTTAAACCTCATGCCGTTGGACATTGCCCAGTGGTCCAGCCTGTTTAGGTCCCTTTGCAGAGCCTCCCTACCCTCCAGCAGATCGACACTTGCACACAGCTTTGTGTCATCTGCAAACTTGCTAAGGGTACATTCAATGCCTTCATCCAGGTCACTGATAAAACCAATCCACACTAACAATAATTGTGTCCTGACATATTACTGATAGAGCTGATCATTTACAATTTTGAAACTCCCATATAGAAGGAACCAATATACTTACTGCATTTTTTTGGGGGAAAAAAGCTAGATTCATTTTAAAAGCCATTCATTTCTACAGTATTTCTCTCCACAGGTCAGGATAGATTTTTTTCTGTTCCACGAAGCCCCTATTTAACCTCTATGATAACAATATCTGTTAAACTAATACAATGCCTTTTGTTAAAGAGTTCAAGGTTCAGGTCAGTTGGTTACTTTTCCAACCCAACAGCCAGGATAGTTTAGAACCCCAAGAGATTTAAGTAACACACCCAGACAAACTCCCCATCTCCCTGTGCCTCTAACGGGAAAGCAAGTTATACAATGCACCTCCTACTCCCCTTTCTAAGGGTTTCCATGATGGGATCTCTGAATATCTTAAGAGTCCTTACTAAAAAAATATTCCTAGAAGAGTAAATTACCATAACATCTCATGAGGTAACAGTGTGCAGCTTGCTCATCTAGATGCTCAGGAATCAGTTCTAGCAGTCTCTCTATCTTCTTTGCCTGTGAAATTCAATGCACAGATAACAAAGGATGAACTTCAAAGCTCAAAGAACAAAATAAAATGGCCAAAGTTAGAATAATTATTGGAGATCTTTTAAATTAAATGTACTCTACCAGTAACAGGGAACTGACTGTGCAACTGAAAACAGAGTAATTTCCTGCCCAAAATTTCATATGTAGATAAGAAACAGTCACAGAAATCAGGCACAAAATAAAACAAAATACAGGGCTAAAAGTCATGCTTCAGAAGCCTAAACCATTAGTTTCTCAATTTTTCTTTTGAAGAAAGTAATTCATGTGTTAATGAGAATATGTCAGGATCTCAACCCATATAAAAAAAAAGCAAACCACTCAGCAGCATTCACTGACCTAGAGGTCAACGGTAGCTATGATCAATGCTTAAAAGAACTCAGATCACTAACTAATGTGCTCAAATTTTGAACCGTCCTCCCTCAACTTCTGATTCCAGTTTGAAAACCTTTCAGGTCTTGAATTAAAAAAAGTTTATCGAAATTAATAACATCTTTATCCCATACTACTAACTTCTATGTGTTATTAAAAATTCAGCTTGAAAAGCTAGAAAATGTCAATTTTTAAAATCTCTTCTACAGATACCAAAAGATTGTTTACCATCATCACATTAATTTCAACAGAACTGCTAACCTATCAATATTTAAAGGCAGTTTCCACAAAACATGAACATGCAAACTTCCTTCATTTGAAAAGTATTTATTCTAGTTTGTGTTTAAATTGTGTGGGTCTTTGGGGTTCTTTTTTGGTTGTTGTTTGGTTGAGTTTCCATGGAGATTGTTTCAGGTTTTTTGTCTAGGGAATAAGCACAAAATCAGATGCTCAAACTGGATATATTTCCAACCCACCATAACAAGTAATATGAAATCTGTCTTTTAATGTTAACAGAGGTGTTTTATAATTAGAGAAAGGCTGAGGTTTTTAACTTGTACTTGTATTCGCACAATGTAACCAACAAAACAGGTACTTTCAAGTAATGATACTAAATTGGATAGTGCAGCTAAACACTTTAAGTACGATATTTGGACTATATAAAGTATAATGTTAAAAATGCAGGAAATGCCTGAAACAATAGAAAAATATTAACTACAGCCTCCTTTCCACCACACTCCATGAAGTGAATTGTTTCTTTAAAGGCAACAAGCTCTGCAAACTAACCTCCCTCTCCCCAAGAAACATGATAAAGCTGTCAACTGTAAAGTTCAAGATGCAAAACACTTCATCAATGGTTGATGAAATAGAATCTTGCTACATATATGATGATATACAGGAAAAACTACTATACCTGTCCAGGTCTAGACGCTGATCTAGCCATAAAAGTCAGTAAAGCTCTCTTATCAAGTAATACACCAGACCTCTAAAGGAAAAAAAATAATTAATGTAGGAGTCACAAGAAGGTTAGTGGTAAATAAAACAACCAATTCAAAAATTTCACATTACAGACATCTGAAGTAACAAATTAAATATATTATCTTTTTACATGGTAAAAATTGAACATTAGTTTGGAGAAAAAAAAAAAACCAAAAACAAACCAAACCAAAAAATCCCCCAACCACTGAACACAAGAAAAAAGTTGATTTCATGCACCTGCTCGGTACCTATATTTTTAAAACAAAGTTTGTTTAAAACAAAAGGAGAATGAATTAAACTAATACTTCAACATACCACAAAAAAGAGGTTTAGGACTGCAAAAGAATGAAAAAGAGAAACACTACTCCTCTCCAATTATACTGCCAAGCATTCACAAGTGAGCTAGGGATCATAAGGTTAATTATACATTTAATAAGGTGTCAGGGAGATAACTGCTCGTTTCTTTATAAAAATTAAAATGTACAAAGCAAGTTCTCTTTAAAGTATAATTACCTACACTTATGCATACAAAGGACTGATTTCAATCTCTCTGTTTTATAAAAGGCTTTCACTGCAAGAGACAGTGTTTGAGAGAGAAGTTGAACTTAAAAAAAGTTTGAGACAGACCAGATAAATAAAAAAAAAAAAAAAATCTTACTTTAGAAACAAGGGCAAAGTAAAATATATAAGACGATATTTCAGTCTGTTCGTCAAAGTTGTCAGTCTTAAAATGTTTTGAATACAAAGAGCTTTTTACCAGTTCTAAAATATTTTTCAGTACCAAGAAGCAAAGAAAGAAGGGAATATTGTGCATATAGAAAAACACATACTATAAATTTAGTACATTCAATTAGTATTTTAGATCTATGCAAACAAGAAATTTTGGTTTATGCCATTATGAATGTAGAGTATGTATAATACAGTTTGACAGGCTCTTTAAGGTCCAAGTCAAAAGGTGTGAAGCCTCATTCCATCAGGCAAACTAAGACAAAAATGCACCTGTAGCATTCTGACAAAAACTTGCTTTTTACAGAAGCAAAATATTTATGGCAAAAATTTATTTACTGATTCTAGCCATTCTCACCTACTATCAATACAAGAAATCAGGATCATCTGAGAGGGTTGCTTTCCACAGCCCATTTTTGGATGAAATATCAACCCACTTTTTTCTTGAAATTTTAAATAGACTCTTAGATGCATTTTTGAAAGCAAGGGTTCTCCACAGATTATTATGTGCAAAATAATTCACTTGGATCATGGTTTACTTTTCACAATAATAACAAACAACGGACATGTATATTACTTTCTTTTAGTTACCTACTAGTAGAATATTTGACCCATGATATCAGTCAAGAATATTTAATAAAAAAGAAAGTTTTTCCTGTGCTACCTAAAACCCAAATTTTGTCATATACATAGAAGTCTGTGAATGTGCACTTAACATAAAATTATCACTCAAGATATAAGGTACATAATATTACTTCAAACATGCTACACAGTAACAAATTCACTTCCACCATTTGGATGCTGCTGTAATAAGTTTTACATATATATGAATGGAAATTACTCTCTCTTTTGAAAAATTTTAATATCAGATTTTACTTAAAAATGCAGACCCCTGTTGTCACAAAAGCAAGAAATTACAACAGATTTTCGTTCACTCATTCAATTTAATTCCTTTCAATCAAAGAGTAATTTAAAAAAAGAAAGACTAAAATAACTCAAAATGTTTTTTTGTTTTGATGTATCACACTACATAGTTAGAGGTTTTATATAACACAGCAGCAGAAGTAATAAAACATGTTTATCGGTATGTCTTCTCAAAAATGGTTTAGAAACATCATAAAACACCTGACTGATGGGTGGCAGCATTCAATGAGCAGCCCAAGCACTGAGGCTGGGTGGAGTTGGGGAAGCCTTAGCCACGGTCTTCAAGGATATATAAGATTATAATGACTCTGTTGATGAGGAAGCTGGCTGTTGAAGATGGGAAATGTACCCTGGCAACATGGTTGTGTGGTTGGGCTGTAACCAATGAATGCTTGTTAGTAGCACAGAATTGACAAATCAATGTTTGGTGAGCTTGGGGTATAAAGGCAGCCAGTTAACCCAAAATAAACAGCTTCACTTGGATCATATTGATCATTGTGTCATCCCATTTCTTCCATTGTCACATCTGGTGCCCAAACAGGGACCCTCAGATTTGGCTCAGGACATCTCGCTGGCGATAAGATTGAGGGAACGGAAAAGCTGACTGAAGGTGGGTGCTGCCCTGGCACTCGTGAAAAAGTTTTTTGCATGGCTGCAGTTTAAAGACTTGGATGGGAAACTTGCTCTTGGCCAGGCGAGCAGTCGGGGAGGAGATGGGGTCTGCGCATTCATCTGAAGATGAAACTTGGATTGAGGTTGTGGTGAAGCTCCTCCAAAATATTCTCTCTGAGAGAGGAACTGTTTATGAAAAAACTGTGTTGCAGTCTATGTTAAGATGGGCTAATTGAAATGGCATTATTCCAATTACCGCTGCCCTATTTGAAAGGTAGACTGGGGAGAAAATGGGACAAAGATGAATGTACCAAAGGAAATAAGGGCCTTTGGCAATATCTCACCCTCTGGCGATTAAAGAAACTTTATGTGATAGCAGAGAGATAGGCTTATGCTGCTATGAGCGAGAATCAGGACAATACTAGCAGTTCCTCTGCACCTGCATTATCGTTTCATATGTTTAATATGCCTACATGAGGATCAATTCCCAGAGACTGACCTTCCCCACCCTTTCCCCCGACTGAGAAGCATGAAAAGGCTTCGGATAAAGAAGTTCCTCCTCTCCAAAGAAGCCCCTCAGCTGTATTACTCGATGATTTGTTTAGTGAAAATTCTAAACACTCAACACCACCTGAGTATTCTACGTTTAGACAAGATTTTGCAAAGATGATGGAAAAATCGAAAGAAATTCGTATTCGTCAGGAGAAGGGAAGTTACCTGCCAGAACCACCTACACTGGACTATCCTGGTAAGTAGTCGTGCCTGGAACCAACTGCTCCACTCCAAGCGCCGACACGGTTTGATACTGTGGGAACTGTCGGAGGGGGTGAGGTGTTGGGGGCCAGGGATGCGCTGGCAGGGGTTAGTAAGAGATGTAGTTTTAGGAGTCACTATGGAAGCTTATCCTGTCTTACTTAATACACAAATGGGAGGAAGTAATTGTGATCCGTTTGATTGAAAATTATTAAAGGAAGTTAAGGTTGCTTGTACTCAGTATGGTTTGCAATCACCGTTCACACAAAGTCTTTTAGATTTGGTATTTCCAGGTCATACTCTTTGTCCTGCAGATATTCGACCACTAGTCATGTTGATATTATCACCCTCCCAAAGTCTTGCTTTTTATCAGATTTGGGAGCATTTGTGTGATCAGGAAGCAGCTAAAGTGTGTCAACAGGGGGATCCACTTTATGGGGTACAATCTCAAATGTTAATGTGTGCAGGCCCATACAGTAGAGCAGACTGGCAGGCTAATTTTAGTAGGGAGATTTTGCGAGGTACTATAGAGGATGCTTTTGCACAAGAAAAGATGCTGAGATTACTGTTGCTTGAGCTTAATGGCACTGGTGGTGGAACTGTTTTTTCAAGTTTTACCAAGGAGACTGTTGATCAGGCAGGGAAAGCGGCCACCTATTGTTGGGATGAGAGGGTGCTGCCTCACTGTGCCCCTGAGCTCTGACCCCTGTTTGAAACAGAGGTTGCTTATGAGGGAGAGGATAGGATTAGAGTTTCTCAGCAAAAACTTGTGGGACCGTACAGTCCAAGAATTCTTTCGCTGTTGGATGCAGCCCCATAGGTTGAGCAGGTGGCTTGGCAACAGGTTCCTGTTGGTGAAACAGAATGCATCACGTCACTACTTTTAAATGGCACTAGGGAGGGTTGTGAGACGGATTTTTCTAGTTCGGAGCATGAGGATCACGGTTTTGGGAACGAGAGGATGGTGAAATCAGATCCTATTCCCTATTCTGATCCCGAACTCCAAACCTTGATCATTTTTAATGACAGGGTGGCAGAACCTGATCTTACTCTTGATGCAGATCCTGATTTCAAACTCCAACCCCCAATTGTTATTGATAAGGGGGAGAAGTCTGAAACCTCTACTGTAGAGAAAGCAAATGCATGTGCCCTAAGGGAGGTGGTTGGATAGCAGGAGCTTGAGAGCACTATGCTTTGTGATTCAAGCAGGATCCTGCTGGGGTGGAGGAAACAGATTTTGGGAGCAGAATGATGTGATTTAAAACCCTATTCCTGGAACAGGAGAGGGATTTCCCTGACATTTAATGCCTGGCCTGCCCCTATCTGATCTATGTTGGTCAGCAAAAAGGCAGTAGCACCCAGACAAAAGCTGCCCCTCACACTCTAGAAAAGAAAATGCCTGCAGCTGCTTTGACAAAGAGACTAATAGTTGCTACTATAGCTCCCCTTTGGGCAGAGGACCAGCCCCCCCAGGCTGAGAAAACTAGTGGAGCTATCGTTAGTCAAGCCAAAAAGAGGCCAGTGGGCTTACTTTGCACTGCTCATGAAAAATTCTGACGATACGTCAAAATTTTGTTGCTTGAGCATTTTAGACAAAAATATCCCTTTTTATTGGTGTATCATTACATGGGTGATATATTAGTGGCTGGAGCGCATTTGGAAGCTAATCGGGTATTAACAGAATTAAAATGCACGTTAGAACAAAAGGGTTTGAAAATACCTCCAGAAAAAATATAAAAATCACCTCTGTGGAATTATTTGGGGTGGCAAATAACCAATAACATAGTGAAGCTCCAGAAGGTGACTATACATACTACTAACATAAAAACACTGACTGATTTCCAAAAGTTAATGGGAGATATACAGTGGGTCTGATCACTGACAGGAATTACAAATGATGATCTTGAGACGTTAATGGAGTTGTTAGGAACCACTTGTTCAGCAGATGACAAACGGCAATTAACTGATAACCAGAAGGAAGCCTTGGACAAAATCATAGAAAAAAATTTAAAAGCTACTGTGACTCGCTATATAGCAGACAAACTATTGGAGTTAGTGTTAGTTAACTTGGGTCAAAATCAAAAACATCCTTTAGGTCTTTTGGGACAAATAGAGCAGAAGTTTCAAATCATAGAATGGATATTTTTATCATATCAGCTGAAAAATACAGTGGTCACTAGACTGGAGCTTTTTGCTCAGTTGATAATGAAAGGTAGAAAGAGATGTTTAGAGTTATCTGGAACTGAGCCTTTTCGCATTTATTTACCAATTAACAGAGGATATTTAGAGTGGCTTATGGAACATTCATATGACATAGCAATTGCATTAGCAGGCTCTATGGGAGGTATTAATCATAAGCTATTGACCATACAGCCAGGTGACTCGTTGCAGACGATGGAGTTATGAGCAGTAGTATGGGTATTTCAACAATATACTTTACAGCCTCTCAATATAATTTCTGACTCACTATATGTTGTGGGCACAGTCCACAGAACAGAATGAGCTATAATAAGAGAAGTTAAAAATACGGTGTTATGTGCTTTACTATTGCAATTGCTGTACCTGTTGGAACAATGAGAGCATAAACATTTTATTACTCATATATGTAGCCATCAGCCTAATTTTGGTCTGGCAATTGGGAATAATCATGCTGATGGCCTTGTTGCCGCAGTTTGGAATGATCCCCGAACAGAACTCTATTTGCAGGCAAAGCCTTGCACAAACTTTTTCACCAAAGTGCTACGGTACTTAAACCTCAGCAATTTAATATTCCTCTGTCTGATGCACAAGGTATAATTAACTCTTGTCTGAACTGCCAAATCCAGGGTATAGGCTTAGGGTTTGGAGTAAACCCTAGGGGACTTCAAGCCCTACAATTATGGCAAATGGACGTGACCCATATTCCAGAGTTTGAGTGACTGAAGTACGTACATGTTTCTGTGGATACGTTTTCTATGGCTTTATGGGCCACAGCACAGACCAGGGAATCTGTGAAACATGTGATTAAACACATATATGTGGCTATAATGGCACTAGGAATGCCTCAAACAATAGAAACGGATAACGGGTGAGCTTATGTTTCTCAAAAATTTAAACATTTTTGTGTTCAATAGGGAATTTGTCATTATATGGGCATCCCACATTCCCCAACAGGTCAAGCAATAATAGAACATTCATGCAACCACGAAGTCACTTTTGCAAAAACAAAAATGGGGAGATGTATTGCCCCCTAGTGAATGACTTGTAAAACGAACTTGTGTTGAATTTTTTGCGTTTAACTGGGACTAGGTCTCGTCCTCCTATTGTAATCCATCATCGTTTGCTGGAGTCAGGATTGAATAGCGAAGACCAGCAAGGCATCAAGGTACAATATAAAGACTGGGACTCAGGTGAATGGAAAGGACCTGTTGAACTAAAAATGACAGGAAGAGGTTATGCTTGTGTCCTAACAGATACTGGATCTCACTAGATGCCACAAAAGTGGATCAAGCCCTGGAAAGAATGGAAGACAATGGAGCAAGAGGACCTCACATCAGAAGAAGAACCTGGGGTGTTCTTTTGACAGAAAAGGGAATTTGGAATTACAGTTCTGAAAAGACTCTCCCACCCAGATATATTCTAATCTGTGGTGACAGCATGAGGCGGAATACCCAGCAAACCAGTTGGTGGACCTTGGTATTTGGGAAAGTTAACGTTGTTTACACCAAGTGTTGTTTATCTTGATTGGGTTTTAAGTGTTTTGACACTTTTAGTGGTGCTTGGGTCACTCAGAAAGAAAACGGGGGAATTGATGGGTGGCAGCATTTAATGAGCAGCCCAAGCACTGAGGCTTGGTGGAGTTGGGAAAGCCTTAGCCACGGTCTTCAAGGATATAAAAGATTATAACGACTATGTTGTGTTATGCTAATAAGGAAGCTGGCTGTTGAAGATGGGAAATGTACCCTGGCAACATGATTGTGTGGTTGGGCTGTGTGTGACCAATGAATGTTTGTTACTAGGGCAGAATCGACCAAACAATTTTTGGCAAACTTGGGATATAAAGGCAGCCAGTTAACCCAAAATAAACAGCTTCATTTGGATCATACTGATCATTGTGTCATCCCATTTCTTCCATCATCACACCTGATAGTCAAAAGAGAGCTTTTTCTTTAACATACTTCCTTCAAACACTCAGGAACTGGTAAATGAGTAGCACGCACTACCAGGAGATGGTAAGAGGCCTCAGTCTGAAGCAGGAGACTACATGCACAGAACAATCTGAGCAATCAGCATGACTGTTGGACTACCACCTGCTTGGATAAGCCTCCCTCCTGGAGCCTGGTTGTGTGTGCTGCCAGCCACGGTTCATCTCACAGTTCATCCCGCCTCTGGCTCGGCTCTATACAAAATGGCAGGAATGCAGCTGCCTCATTCCTTGAGAACGCTGGCCCAGAGAGTAGCATTCATCCTTTAACGCATCTGTGACACCCAGGTGAATAGAAAGCAAATGCAGCTCTTCATACAATAGTATAGCCACCAACGGAAAAAAGGTCCATGAAAAGCAAACATTACCTTTTTCTGGTTTGCAAACTGTACAGCTAAAAGATATTATGTTTGCAGCACTTAAACTATGTGAGAAGTTACTAGGAAATGGTTTTGCTGTCTAGCAGGAAACTTGTAAGAGACTATTTGCTTTGGATGGAATTTCAAGCAATATACAAGCCTTCCTTTATTTTCTTCAGGTTGTTAGAGGATAAAAACCCTTCTGACTCTGGAACCCACTATTCCTATCAGTACTAGAGTACTAGCTTTTGGTTTGGAATAACCTGAACTGTGCTACAGCTACTCACAGTGTAATTCAAAAGCATGCTGGTATTAGCTTATGCTATACGCCACCTCTTTTTGACAATTTTGCAGCTAACCTCTGAAGAGCTCTAAGCATTTCTGTACCTCTCTTATGTCATTACCTGTATCAGCAATCTGGCATCATCCAGTCTGTCTGCAGTGACATATTGAAGGAAAAGATCTGTGACAGGTCTGTAAATTCCAAACTGACTGGCCAGTCGTTCTGCCATCGCAACAACTGCAAAATGATGAGTACATAAGGAAAAATCTTTGATTGAAAAGCCACTTTTGTTAACTTCACAGGCATGATTTATGCTGACTGAGCAGTTTTTACATGTAATAGCTCTTTCATAACACCTCTGTCTAGTCAGAATATTTAAATATCATTGCAATTAACTCACATTTTTCCAAAGCTGGTTCTAATCCTTCCTCTGACACCTTTCTTAACAAATAGGAAATATTTTTGACAGCTTGATCAGGATTCTGTGCACCAGAGATAAGCAGAGGTTCAAGGTATTCCACAGCAGCATCAAGGTCATTGCTAGGAAAAAAAGATTGAATTGGTTTAGTTTTTCAAATCAAGATTTATAAACCCAAAGAAGTAATTATATTAAGGTTTTTGTTTTCTATGGTTATATTTCTCAGTAATGCAGAAGTACCTATGACTTCATTCAGATATTGTAAAAGTGAAATCACTTTTGACTGAAAGAATAAATTAACTATAAATTAATTTTTAATGACCTTTGACCTATACAAAGCCTAGGTAATTTTCACACACTTTTTCCCTCATTTAGAAAGATGAACTCAGCTAGCTGCTTTCAGAAAATGTGTCCTGCAAATCTAGAATGCAAAACCAAAACATTAACGGAATGTATCTAAATAATTAATGTACGCAACACTGGTAATTTTTTTTAATGTTATTCAATTAATTATTTACCTGATTTTTCCCATGCCTGCATTTCTGGATGCAAAAGACAATACTAAAGATCACTTGGTCAGTACCTTTGTCTAAACACTTTTAATCTTACAGCTTAAGCATAACAAATGCTAATAAAATAATGCAGGAAGCAATCACTTAAGTGTAAGCTCTACTTATAACATTCTAAAAAGTTCAAATGACAAAATCTCTTATCGGTTCACTCTGAAAACTCATTTAATTGAAAAAGATATCTGAGCACAACAAACTATTTTAGTTGAAGTAGAAATTCAGCACATTTGAAAGCTATGAAAAATGCTTTGAAAACTATATCAGGAATATTGATCTAAAAAAAACCAGAACAGGCATTAAAAATATCTTTAAGAACCTGTTTTCATAGTTCTCAAGGTATGGCTTGCAAGATATTTCAGAACATACAAGGTTGATATTATTTATACTGCTGCTATGTCTTTTCATACTTCCAAGCTAGTTTCGGTATAGGAAAAGAAAAGTTGATGCTGCCTAAACAACCTGTGCATGCACACTGCTTTTATTTATTCTTGTAACCATTCTACATCTTGAGAACACTGCCTACGTTTACAACCTTTTATGACATGGAAATTAAAAAAAAAAAATACACAGCCTATGAGACAAATCCTGAAGTATCTCTAGCATCTCTCCTATTTGGAGTGTTTAATTTATGCAAAAGTCAATGCAGTGGTACTGTGTGTCAAGGTCCACTCAGATCTAAGTATTTACAGGATCAGCCCTTTTCATAGGTAGATTGTTTTTCAGTGGCTGAAAACAGTGAGCTCACTATAACTGGCCTGCATGATTTTCTTTCAATTCCAGACCTCTTGCTGTTAAAGACTGGTTCCTGCAAAGTTCACACTATGCCACAGATACAATTCTAGCTTTCACACTTTGAGAGTAAACACAATAATAATTTTGTCATTTCAACTACTGGAACAGGTAGCAGATTTGTATTTTCAAACTAAATTACATGCATAATTTCTGGGCGCTAGGTTCCAAGATTTTTAGATTTACATTGATCAAGTAATTAAATTTTACACTCAGATATCATAGCACTTTTGATCTAGCACCAAGAACAACACATTAAATGAGGTGCAATGTTAGAACAAAGGTATCATCAAAGCTAAGTTACACCTCCAGAGACAAATTTATGTTCTCCAAAGTGCTTCAGAGATATTCCTATATTTTGTTAAAATTTTCAACCCCAAATGCATTTGGGAAACAACACCATAAAAGAACTGAATCTGCTTGACTTGACCAGAATTTTAACATTTAGGACACCAAATGACTAATGCAAACGACTTCCCACCATTCCGCATAAAAGAACTACATATATCAGTCCTAGAAATACTTACTTCTTAATATGAGCCAATGCAACAGCATTGGCCATTAGCGAGGCAGATATACCAATTGATTTTATGATGTCTTCCAGCATGGTTTTAAGTGCTTGCATGTTCTTTAGATCACCTTTTTCTGCCAGAGCCTGAGTGAGTGCAATAACTGCCAGTCTAGAGGGTAACAAACCACTGTCAAGTATTCCTTTTAAAACTGCAATGGCATCTAAGGATGGAATAGAAAGAAAAGGAAATGAAGAAAGGCAACCATGTTCAGTTGAAAGTTCAGAAGGCAACCGTTCTGCTGGTATCATTAACCCTAGCCTTTTAAGAAAACATGAAGAAAATATTTCTCCTCCTGAACTTAAGTCTCACAACTGATCCAGTAAATTATAACTGGAATATATACATACAAAAATAAAACCCTTCAACAGTAACTCAGGTTAAAATGCTTTAGTATTTGCCCAATAAAAAATTTTTAATATTTAATGAATATTTTAGTATCCAGCTCAAGGAAAGCAGTTGTGTTATAAATGCCCTGCCCTTATAGCCTTAAAGTCACGACCCTTGCAGTTTGTTCTCCAAACCATAATAAATTTTCATGACTAAAACGACAAAATGTTGCATTTTTGAGGATATAGTTTAAAAACTTAATTATTGAAACTACTAAAGTCTAGTATTCAGATTAATTCTTTAAGTGTGCATGAAAACTCTGTGTACCAATATTGAATTTTTATAATAAAGAGAAACACAGGACCAGTCTCCAAAGGAGAACAAAAACAAACTCAAAACTGGACAGTTTCCTCAAGGACTCCTAAAATTATAGCAATCAGACACAATCAGTCTCCTATCTGTCTGCCACAAATTCCCCAAACCCACCACAGATACAGTCAATCAATCCTTGTCAATTTATATTATAGGTGAGCAAACTCATGCAGAAAGACATGCTCCTCTGGTAAAAATCTCTTACTCTTTATCAGCACAGGCAAGATTAATCACAAATTATAATACCAAGGGATAAACACTTCCAACATAATATACACCCACTTGAACACCAAAGCATTAAGATTCCAATTCAATATTCAGGTACTGTAGAAACCAAATATTATCCTTCACAAGACAGCAAGAAATGCTATGTCTAACCTTCCTTCATGGCATTTCTTTCTTTTGTTTGTAGGGAAAAAAGTAGCAATACATCAAGGACAAGATTCCCATATTGTAGAAAAAAAACTGAAAACACATGCTAAATTCAAATTCTATCCTGACTATTAAGTGTGGCCCTCCCTTCAGTGTGGTTCTTTTAGAAGATGTTTTGCAGCACTAAGCGCCATGCAGCTGCTTGCTCACCTCATCCCTGCATTGGGATGAGAATGAGGATGTAAAAAAGAATCTCATGGGCTGAGATAAAGACAGCCTAGTATGACAGCAAGAGAGAGATTATAATGATAATATTTATAACAAGAACAACAATAATAAAAAATATACACAACAATTCTTCACCACTCAATGACCAATGCCCAGCCTGTCCCCAAGCAGTGACACCTCCTTCACCCCAACCAAATCTGAATTTATATACTGAGCATGACATTATATTGTATGGAATATCCCTTTGGCCAGCCGGGGTCAGCTGCCCTGGCTGAGCTCCTTCCCAGCTTCTTGTACATTCCCTGCTGGCAGAACACAGGAAGATGAAAAGTCTTTGATTTGGTATAAACACTACCTGGAAACAACTAAAAATACCACTATTAACATTCTCACTCTTAATCCAAAACACAGCACTACAGCAGCTTCTAGAAAATCAACCACATGCCATCCAAAATTAGGACATAAGGCTTTCACATAAGCTCTGCAAATTCCATACTGTGAAACTTAAGTTCTGTCTCAAAGTAACTCCGATTTTACCAAGCTCTTGCTAGAAGATATGAGAGCTTTTACAAGTTCACTTACCTACATGAAAACATTACACAGCAAAGAATGATGAACTAGACAAGGAAGTGATAAAACAAACAATTTTTATCCAAGTGAACACTATCACAGGATGTAGTTCACCACCAAAAGATTACACAAAGACTGTGTCCGAACATATATTGGGTCATCTATGAGCCTCTGAAAATGACCAGTTTGGCCAAAAGGTACTAAGTACCTTGTATTTTCAAGGCTTCAATTACAGGAAGAGAGGCAGTATCTTTGAAATTAAAACAGAAATAAGGATCAAGTCTGACTATTCAAGTAAACAGCCAAAGAAAAGCTTGTTCAATGCACAGGATAAAGGAAAAAATAATTCTGAAACCAATGTAGTTCCACAGACGTGATAAAATTTATACTGTGCAAAAACACCTTTCAAAAGTACAGCAAGGGAGAAGCTTGATGTGGCAGAGAATTTAATATGATAGCTAAAAGGAAATGTAGTTAACACAAGAAATTACAGAATACAAGAACATCAGTGATGTTCTCAAAAAGGGAAGATTTTTCTGTGTGTAACACTTAGAATAAACTGGCAAAACTTGGACAAGAAAAAGTAGAAAATTTATTAGAATTAAATCGGTCTGGAAAAGGCCTTGAAAGGTGCAAAAACTTAAGACTTGCTAAGAGCAAGAGAAGTAGCTGCATTCACCACAAATACTTCAATGACACCTGACTGAAGACTGAAAGGGGAAAGAATTTGAAAGTAGACAAGTTTATTCACTGCAGGAAAGAGCACAAGTAAGAAGATGCATCTAAATGCTTAACTTACAGTACTTCAACACAGCTATTACATTGGTAAGAGCTACTACAGCTATGCAGAATGGAATAAAACAAAATTAACTGATGGCATAATCAAAAATTGACTTTCTTATATCCTTTGTATAATACATTGTCTTTGCATGTAACTGCTTCAATGCTTAAAGATACTGATAGAACTATGTATCGACACTTACTTACACCTGCACAGGAATAAAAGGCACAGCACAGCATGTAAAACCATGTACTTGCAGAGTTTTCCTCCATTGCAAGAGTCCTACAGAACAACTAAATACATCAAAAGTAATACTATGGAGTTGAGCTCTAGGCTGCAAAACAGCCAGTGCCAAGAACTAAAATAACATGACTATGAACTTTACCCACCATCTTGCTGGGTACCCTCACACACTCTTCAGCCACCATTTTCTTTTCTATTATCATTGTTACATTAAAAAGAAAACCAACTTGAATGTTTCATTACTTTTGGTACTGAGAACTATTAAAAACTATCTGATTAAGTTTTAAAATCAATATTATAATCATATTGTGCACAATCACATGCATTTAACAGTCAATTTAACTCATCTGATATCTCACACAACCAACACAATATGCAAGAAGCAACTGCTGGGAATTGTTTCAGATGCTCTAAAGTATGTTAATTTCCAAAGCAAAATGACTTGTGCTGTGAATTTTAACGCACTTGAAAGCCTGTACTTTCTCTCGTTCTGGAGCACAAATTTTGCATGTCTGAAGAGCTGTGATTCATCTTAAGAAAACCCATCTTGTGTTAAATGGAATGGAAACTGGACTAAGTGGTCAAATGACAAGTACATTCATATTCAAGCTGTATTATAAATGCATGTACAGTAATTTACGTCTCTCAGCTACCACAAAAGGCTCTTGATAAGCAGGTAATTTGCTAAATGGACTCCTTTATCCAAGTATTCGAAGGGCGTTACAAGAAAAATCTGCAGAGGCATTAATGTGACGTAAAGGTCAAGCATTGTGACATACCTTTCAAATAATCCCGCCTAACTTGCGATATGATGAGGAGGCTGCTGGCAGCACTGTTCAGTGTGAAGCCCTTGATGTGGGTCTCAGCACTAAAAGAAGCAGACATTTAGAAAGGAATTACTGACATGCTTCTGATACGATAATAAATGGTTGAGCACCAAGGTGAAATTATAAAAACTACTGTTCGTATGTTAAAAATATTGCTGCAAAATATCGACCTGGAGACAGCTTTTGTGTTATCCTGTCAATGGTTATAGAAGGATAATTTTTTTTTGCATTCTGACAGATGACAAAGTTGGAAGTGAGCAACAAAAGAAACAAAGTACAAGATTTTTTTTAAACAATCGGTTCAGATTCTTGAATGCTGACATATTAGATGACTAAAATAACTGCATGCCCTGCATTGTTCTGTTGTATCCTAAGCTGGATACTTTTTCTTCTTTTTTCAATAGTCACCATAATTATAAAATGTAAAACTGTTCTTTCAGCAATAAAAATGAAACATTTATTTTCAGCACTGTATATTTTACACATAAACCAAAGCATATTATGAACTAGCACCATATCATTTGGTTGATTAATTTTCAAATTTCTGTCATCTAGATGTATACAGGTTTTAATGTGAACATACTACATTTGCTGCTTTAGCCACATTAAAATTGTATTTCGCTTATCAATTGTTTATCTCCTGTAATACAAAACTTTCCATATCTATAGCAAAAAGATTCTTTATTTTAATAACACTGCTAAAGCTTTTCTAACACTCTGGGAATTAGGCAAGAGAGACTAATCAGCAATCAGAGTGATCTTATATGACAAAATGTTCCCATTCCTAAATGACATACAGCCACATTTTTAATATATAAGGATAACTTTACAAATGTTCATTTCTAGATTACAAAATCTCTACAAAGAAAAAGGGGGCATTACCATTTACCATATCAGCAATCAAGATAAACCTCCCTGATCATCTTGTGGCAAACAACTGAGCAGCCTACCTACTTGAACTTAGAGGTTGAGCGGATTGGGAGGTAAGCAGGGTCATTGCTAAATTATTCTCCTCAATCCCAAGAAAATCCTTCACATCGCACACAATACGACTATCCTCTCAGTCACTTTCAGCCTCCCAAGCTCACAAATGCAGTCACTGGACTCGGGATTTTCTTACTCTCCCAACCAATCCTCTTAATCCCTGCTTAAGCACCCACTGGTCAGTTCCGCCTTTTCTTTTTTTTTGCCCTTTGTCCCATCTGTCAAAGCCCCGAAGTCAACAATTCATGCATGAGACTGTAAATTACATATAACAAAGGATTTACTTTCTCCAATCTTCCAATCTTTAGTGTGATTAAGTAGATGTTAGCTACTATTACAGAACTAATCCATCATTCCAATACTCCTAAATTTCTATTTAAAACTTCTTGGACTAAATGCAGTAAATATTCCTCAAAACAGTGCCGTAATGCCAAAGTGACTAGACTTGAGTTGACCAACAGATCAGTAACCTTCTGGGGTTTTTGGCTAGTCTATTTTTAGTGGGTTGGGTTGTTTTTTTTTTTTTTAAAATGCAGAATAAGAGTGCAATTTCCTTCTACCACATCTCTTGCTCATGGGAGTTTCTCAGTTCTTACAACAGAAAGGAATTCTAAAGTTACCCGGCCTTTTTAAATCAAAAAATAGTACTTATTTTGCTGCTGATGCTAAGAATCATACAATGGCTCTCTATTATTTATTTTTCAAAGCTGGCTTTAAGCAGAGTAAAAAGATAAAGAAGTTGTTGTATATAAATGAAGGTAGCTTTCCTGTACTTTTGGAAAAATACTAGGAGTTGCACAAGTTTCAGGCCACTGCACACATTTAGGCTTGATAGGAGCATATCTCTTGTAATATGAGGCTGGTAAAATTGTCAAGTATACAGAAACATGTGTAAAACACAGATTCCTCAACCATGCGTGCACACACTATCACTCTCTCCATTTCAGTGTTTTAAAACTTAGTCTTTTGAAAATGCTTAATACCGATACACAAAAACCATGAACACTGCTAATACGAAACATTTCCTGTATGGATGCAACACAATGAGCCACTACATTCGTCAAATGTCACTTTTTGGCATTTCGATGCTACTTCAAAATTTTTTCATAATATTTTTCCTGCATTATACATTTACATGCTAAATCAGTTATCTAAAGTGGGAATTATGAATCATCAAAACACTAGGAATAAGCCAACATCATCTTCTTGTTCTTGCAACCTGCAAATTACTGCTGATAACATGCAATACCTTGTGCATCTTCCTTCCAACTGAGTTTGAGCTGTGGAGCAAGGAAGCAGTCAATGCTCATACAAATCTTTGATAAAAAGTTCCAAACTCATCCCTTAAGAATCATTCAATAAGGGTTTTGATACATTAATAATTTCTGTGAATGTTTAACAAGCTACCCTAAATTTCATCAACATTCTTTCTACTTCTACAAGACGTCCTTTCCATCTTCTGTTTACAAAGATCTATGGGTTTCTTTCATTTCAGAGAACTTAATTTGATAAACTGTTTTAGTAATCCCTTGTTATAAGCCATATATTCATCAAGCACAAACATTCCTTATGATAAAATGCATTTACTGAGACCTATTTAGAAACAGATACCATTTGTTCTTCCAAACGCAGAACTCAACTATTTTTTCAACAGAACATGTCTTTAGCCTAAACACTTAAGAATACATGAAAACAGTAAACATGACCTTACAACACACTGTTCCCGGTCATCAATACCTAAGTTGACTCCAAGAATGATCTTTATAGTGCCCTTTGCATCATGAACACTACCTTCAGCCATTTTCAAATTTACTGCATTCAGTTAGAGAAAACACTTGCTGACAACCACTGTTCTTGTTTTAGCTGAAGAAACCGACTTAAATTTTTGTCCTTACCTCTACATTGATGAGTACCAACGCTTTTACGTTGAAGCCTATAATCTGACCAGAATACACATAACAGGCAATAATTAAAGCAGGTAGTGTACTGCACAACTCACTGAAGGTTAATATGATTCTGGTGATTCTAATAACATGTGACAGCAGGTTGGATTTATTTCAGAAGTGTAAGAGTTGGATCTAAGGTTTATGGTCATCTCCTAGCCACTGGCATCACGGTCAAACGTACCAATTTACATTTGGCAGGCAGTCAGCTGCCAGTAAGCATGGGTAGCATAGGACAGCAACAGGGCCAGGGACTGAGGGGAAGGCTCACAGGCAGCTCAGTGAAGGAATCTTGTCTGTTTGGATATTGCTCTAAAGAGGAAAAGGCAGACTGGCAGAAGGGCAGACTTTCAGTTCTGATTCCAAGTATTCATAGAATCATTGAATAACCAGGTTGGAATACACCTACTGGATCATCGAGTCCAACCGTTCCTATCAAACACTAAACCATGCCCCTTAGCACCTCATCCACCCGTCCCTTAAACACCTCCAGGGAAGGTGACTCAAATACCTCCCTGGGCAGCCTCTGCCAGTGCCCAGTGACCCTTTCTGTGAAAACCTTCCTCCTAATGTCCAGCCTAAATCTCCCCTGGTGGAGCTTGAGGTCATTCCCTCTTGTCCTGTCCCCTATCACTTGGGAGAAGAAGCCAGCTCCCTCCTCTCTACAATCTCCTTTCAGGTAGTTGTAGAGAGTAATGAGGTCTCCTCTCAGCCTCCTCTTCTCCAGGCTAAACAACCCCAGCTGTCTCAGCTGTTCCTCATAAGACCTGTTCTCCAGCCCCTTCACCAGCTTTGTTGATACTCTTCATTGAAATTAGTTATTAGCAATGCATACCGTCATGCCAGTACCTTTTTAATACATGGTGTATTACACTATGAAACACCAGTATATTTGTTACTCCTAATTACCAACCATGACCTGTTTTCACATTGAAACATAAGGACTTATCTGAAAATGATCCAGAACCTATTTGAAACCACAATCCCCTCAAACAATTAAAATCCCCAAAACATATAAAAGCCTTACATGCATTTCACATTGATGGCTTCGTCAAGACAATCCTGCATTAGCAATGCTTTTATAAGGATGTCATAAGAGCGACGCTGAAAATCATTCTTCCTCTGCATTTTCAGGAAAACATCGTAGGCCTCTAGAAAAAAAGAAAAAATAATCCAAAACTAAACTGAGACAATGTTGATCAGAGGGGAAAAAAACCCCCCAACCCTATTCATTGGAAAGGTCCATCAGAAATCTATTTATTTCCTGCTTACATCCTTGAGCCCAAAACTGCTTGCACAATCAACTAACACAGAACTCCAAAGGACAAAAAGGTTGCTACTGCTCTTTTTCTACATGTGGCTGTTGCATACATACCAACATAGCTGATTAGAAGGGTGAGACTTGGGATTTTTAAAGCAACGCCTAATTCTGGGGTATATAGTTACAGTATCTGATGCATGATCACAACAGTATTTAACAAATAGCATAGACGGTGATTCCAATATGGGGAGATCAAATTATTTGGCTACGACAAGATTTATACAAAACATACAATTTAGAAATATACAGATATTTAACGAGTAAACTACGCTGCATTTGTTTGACTGATTAACAGTTTTATTTCATGCATTCACAATAACTGTCAGTGTATGAAAAGATGTTACAAAAAAGGGGAAAAAATGATAAGCACATTTTTCAGTCATTTATTTTTCTGAAACACGATTACACAGCTATAAACATGGAGCCAAAACTGCCATCCAGGCTGTAACATCTGCTAGAAAGCTGTGTTAAAAACCACAAATGATCTTTTACATCTAAACTGTGATTGCATGTTTCATTTAATGACACTTGCAAAGTAATCCCTTTGATAATTCAAATCATACCCACAGTAACGTTTAAAAACTTTTCAGAAATACTTTAACTATCACTACAAATTTCACAGGTAAGCATTTTTTTCTTATACTTTGAAAGAAAACATGAAGAGGCCTCATCTGAATCATGCTTTTTTCAAAGTGTTGTCACATTAACAGCACTTACTACAGTATACTGAATTTTAAGCTGGCATTACCCTAACCAAAGCTGGTCATGTGCCCTTTGGTTTGCATTTTAAACTTCTTCAGCCTAAGAGCACACCTAATAACCTCCTGAAATCTAGGCACCAAAATGACCATACATAAAATTATTATGTACAACACTCAAAGTCCTACACTGAGTTAATAATCAGAACTATCACTGCTATCCATTTTTATTTTGCACACGTGGAGCTACACTGAACAGACACATGAACAAAGATAAAGGATAAGAACAGCACAGTGAAAAATAAACCCACTTCTGTGCATGTGAATTTCATGATTACCCTATTCAGATTATATTCTTAACCTTATTTTGCATCAGTACAAGTAGCATTGTTTGAAGTATACCTAGATGAGTCTTGAATTGAGACATATGCCTGATCAGATATTATCAGCTTATTACTGATGGCATGTAAAATTACTGAAGTACACTAGCATTCAAATGAGAAAGTTCTTGGTTTCAAAATCATATCATGTTATACCAGCTATTTCAAGTAGAAACTTGTTAGAAAAGTGACAACTTGCCAAGAAAGTCTCAGTTCTCAAGACAGTCAAATTCGTTTCAGCAATTGCAACTGTTTGGGCTATGTGTAGCACGATCCCCTAGAGTTAAGTTCTCCCACTGAGGCATCAAGATAAAAATGAAGATGCAACTTTGCATAAAGCAAGCACTTCAGAGAACAGATTTTTCAGAACACCTCCATGTCAGAGCAGGTAAATTCAGGAAATTAGGTAACTAGTTAAGATTAAGTTAATTTTTTTCCCCATCAAAAAGCTGATGTTGATAAAAAATTATATTCTGCCCTATTATGTTCATATCAAAACCACATTCTATTGTTAGATGGAAGTGACAACTTAGTTTTTGTAGGGTTTTTAAGACAAAAAGAACTGCTTCCCAACATTTGTCATTTTTCCCTTAATTCCCAGTAATGTTAGACTACCTCCTCTAAAATACCACACCTTTAAATAAAAGAATATGCAGGAATAATTTCCTAATACATTCAGTATCAAATCTCATAATAAGCTGTTAGCAGTTATATTTTATATTTTTATTTTTAACTAGTGTCCCTGAAAAGTCCATGGCATATGTAGTTTCCTTCAGCTCTCCACTTGATTATTTCTAATATCAAAGCCACAGGACACTGAGGAACGTTATAACATGCACTCATTATTTTTGTGTGGTTTTCACTAAAAGTATTTCTGCATTTCACATTTTGTTTTGATTTCCAAAATTTGCCAGTATGAAGAATTCCGGAAAGAATTATCTTTACATCTGCGATAATACTTGATTCTTAAATTCATATACATATGACAAGATTGCTGTCCCTACAAAGAGAATATCCAGATTCCACTTTAGTCTCCTAATCACTGCTCCTGTGACTGAATGACTATAGCGTCATTTTACTAACTACAGAAGTAAACTGTATGATTGACTGACAGATTCTTCTAAAAACTCAATGCTTAAACTGTTCAAGCTGTAAAATACACTAATAACATTCAGCAGAAAATAACTAGGTACCTTATATTTACAAATCTTCTTCAGCAAAATTTTTTTTAAAACCTATTTAATTGTATTTTGTACTCTGCTTTCAAGTTATATGCTTAGTTATTCGTCAGAGTATAGGAAAAGAAAATATGGAAATCCAGAACATTAAAATGCTTTGCACCCTGCAAATGCTGGAAATAGACTGATTTCCAACCCCCCTTGATAGGTCTGCTAATACTAGTTCTCCCTCTGCGACCTTCTTTTGGGTTGAGACAGATAGGAATGAGTTTTCAATGATTTAAACAGACTCTGCCAAAGGAACTGCACTGAAGTATACTCCTCTTTTCCATACACAAAGGCAAATATTCATGCATAAGTTGATTGTTTTTATCTGAGGCAGGGAAGTTGTACAAAGAAAAGCTATTAACTTCTCATAGCAGAATTGATCTGAAATGTTATCTTAATAAGATCATTTTATTTGTGGGGTGGCACCCACAGGCACAGGGGTTTGGAAAGACTAAGCTGTGGGGACACAGATTTTGATCTTTTGTTTATAGTCTGTGTATTCCTCTGGGGAAGGAAGAACAGGAGGAAATGGTTGTAAATTCAACAGAGAAGCATTGACAACTTCAATCTTGGCTGTTAAAAAGCTAAAGACACTACTCAACACACCAAGTCTTTCCTACGAATAGAAATCAAGAGCCTTGCAACATCAACAAATATAAAACAGACTAACAGGTAAAGGCCAGATAGGAAGAGAGCAAGGGTTATCTCCATAACATAGTCCCACCTCTTCAGATTTAGATAGGTTTGGCAATGAAATTCTCTCATCTAAATTTCTTTGCTTAAATGAAGTACCTGAAGCATGCATTTGAATAGCATCCAATCTTATTTTTAAGACTTCAACAGAAGGGGCAAATATAAAACATCTTAACGACTTCTTCTTAAAAGGTAATTGCCCTCCCATAAACACGTCCCAACTATTTCACTCAACATAAAAATCTACCTTCTCATGTCTCACAACATAAAATCTATGACCAAACAGCAAGCTTTTCTGAGAATAAAACCAGTATTTTCAGCATAAAACCTGTGCATAAATTTAGCTTCTTGTTCTTAATGAACACATTTCAAAGTCTAGAATGTAATATTAATTAACCCAATAGCATAAAGTGAACTACACAACAGAAACACTTCAGTAAATTTAAAATTGGCAACTTCACCAAAGACTGGATTTCAAATATGTATTTTAAAGTCAGCATTTCCAATGACATTAAATATTTTAGCATATCCTTCTTGCATCAGCTTCTGAAGCAGAATATTGGCAAGTAATATTAGCACATACCTTTCCTAACATAATAACAAACCAAACAAAAGCAGCAGCAAACATCTATTCATCTGTGATTCACAGAAAACTTAAAATAAACAATGAAAAGAGGGGGGAAAACGGTAGGTTTAGGTTTACCTTTTGCATTGTTTTTCTTGCAAAGCATCCTTATTTTTCTTTCTTCCACATTAGGAGGACTGGAACTTCTGGTATCTTCATGTCTAACCTTTACAAGAAACTTGAAGTTACTGTAATGCTACTTGTTAACATTTTCCAGTGGAAAAAAATACACTCAAAAGTATTGTTAGCTAGATAAGTTAAACAACAGTTACCTTAGGCACCTCAAATGGAACAACCTGACCATTTTTCTCAAATATGCCAGCCAGTAAGGTTAGTGTTTTCTCACGAGGAACAATATTTTCTTCTTGAATTTTAGTCCAAATAGCTTCAGCCTTTCGCCAATCATCATTGTTCTCTGAAACAAGATTCAAATCTTAAGATAAGAGCACATTTAGAGTATATGTACCTATCTAAAGTAATTAGAAAAAGGTGTCTTTGGAACTTAATTCATCCATTAATCATGTACTTCTGATTCACAAGTTGATCAACTTGAGAAGTTCTAAACTACTTTTAAATACTTCTAATACATTTCTAATGGAAGACATGAGAAGATGCAAACAGAACAAACCCAAAATGAATGAGAAATCAACTTCAAAAAATTGCAGAAAACTCTAAATTATTACAAAACATATTAACACCCTAAGGTACCACTGCTAAGTCCTATTCTGAAATTCTTGAAATAAAGTCCTCTGATTATGTTGTTACTGAGTTAGAGCACCTACATTCCAGAACTTTACCAATTTCAAGTCAAAGAAGTGTTCTAGGCTTTCATGCCTTTTTGCTAAGAGAAAAAAGGACATTCTGGAGACTGTAAGACATAAGCTTTCCAAAAGAGAAATAATAGATTGCTACCAAATTCACTGCTTTCAACAAGAACAAATATAAAACCAGACTTTGAGAAAGAACAGTTAATACTATCTAACTACACAGAGCAGGTGGTTTCCTGCGTCTTCTATCATTATGTCACCAGAACAGTGTTGGCTTCTGCTTGTAGGTTCCATTCACAGATACCTAAGCCTAATACCTGCTAGCTGCAAGCTGTTCATTCCATGGTTTAATTCAGATCCCAGAAATGAAGAGATGAAAGGCAAGAATGCAGAGACCAAAGGTGGATGATGAAATAAGTTGTTCACACGGCAATATCCCAGCCTCTAAAAAGCAGTGCTTTTACTATTCTTCCACTGCCCAGTGAAGGAACTTGAGCTGTTCTCTATCTCAGGCTCCACAGGACTAAGTCATAACACAAGGAAATGCTAGAGCAGTCACATGGAAGCAGTATGACATATTGGATACTCTCTAGAAACGTGGTTAAGCTGGTATTTCAAAACAGTATATCCTGCTTTGCAAATAATATCACAATTCAATACTGAAACATTACAGTGCAATGTTTTCCTCTTTCCAGGAACAGCAGGTTAAGGAAAGGCTGGTTCAAGATCCAAGCCCACTTTCAACAAGGTTCTGGTGTTACTTTAGCTTTGTAGAAGAGGCAGCAAATCTGGTGACTATTTTAAGTCAAATGAAATGATGGGTTTAAGGACTAAATACTGTTTTAAAGCAGATAATTATGTCATTTAGCAGAGTAATACAGAGAAAGTCTGAATGCTTTTCCATGTGTTTGATCCTATGCTTCACAATCGTTAGGCCATATCTAGAGGACTGTGTCCAGTTTTGAGCTTCACAGCTATAAGATGCTTGCAAATGAAGTCAATTCAGCCACCAACACAGACATGGAATTGGAGAAGATGGAGTAAAAAAGGAAATTGATGGTGAGTTTTGGGTTGCCTCGAGAAAAGCAGGATAACAGGGTCTAATTGTTGTTTTCAATTATCTAATTGACAGTTAAAGGAAGAGTGAGTCAGTCTCTCCTTGGAAGCAGGCAGTAAAGGATGGCAGGTGACTGTTAAAAGCTGTAGTGATGGAGTATCTGAGGATGATCCAACCCTGGAACAGGTCGTCCATAGGTGCTCTTTGACTTCCACCCTTGGAGGCACTCAGAACTTCGTCAGACAAGGGCATGATCTGATCTAACTTTGAAACTCTCCATGCTCTGGGAAAGGGTTAGACTTAGAACTCCTGAGGCTCCCTGCAGCATAATTTATTTTGTCATTCTACAAACTCAAATGCATTATTTTCCATATTTTTGATCACAGTTCTGATTAGATGGTAGATTCTTATTTTATATGTATAAAATAGAACTGAAGTTATGGCTTAGGTGCACCATTGACAACTCTCTACTGTATTTGTGCATAAGGCAGCTTTGATAGACAAAACCAAATGGCTGAAAGCAGGAGCGTGCATGGGTTTTGTCTTTTGTGGTGACAGAAACCCACAAATGTTTTCCATTTCTTTGAATAGATGGAATTGGTTTTGTCTTTTGAAAGAACACTGGAGATTTTGCATGACAGAATTTGATAAATTGTTTCTTAGATTCTATTCCTAGCAAGCACACTGTCAGACTCAGTCACAACCAGAGGTGAACAAGATTAGTGGAGAAACAGGAAAGCTCTCTCTCGGTTGAGACAAGATTGCTTTTGAGGCCTTCTTGATTTCTGACGGCAAACCAGTATGTACAAAGCCAGAACTGGGTAATGCTACAGTTTGGTTTTGAAGCTTTCTGAGGCTGTGCGGGAAACAAAAAGCAGCCAAGTTCTAAAGGGGTCTCTGGTCATTTTTTTTTTTTGGATGGAGGTACTCACCTCTTCTACTTCTTTTAAGTGCAGTAAGGCAGAAGCCTCTTTCATTACCATAGAAAAAAGCAAAGAGGGTCTGAATAGTATTTCATTTAGCATTAAAACATCACTAGTTCTAGTCAACCAAAAATATACACGGGGAACAGCCTAAATTTACTTCAAGCTTGTATGCCAAAGTAAATCTAAGTGCTGTAATGGCTTATTAATGCACACGTTACTTAAGTACATAATCCCTGTAATGCCCTTTTTTTCCTAATGTCCCAATTCATTATTTAATGCTTCATATCTTATCTTAACACAAAATCTTTTTTCAAGACTTAAATGTAACTAGAACTAAACCTTCCAAAAGTTTTACTGTGTATAATTGTGTGATGCACTGAAAAATAAAACCAGCACAGACTGAAAAATACAGAATAGAAGAAATTAAGAAATCTAGTGATACATCCTGCACTAAGTCTGTAGCATAAAAACAAGCTTTCAATTTTAGAAAACATTCCATTCCCACAAATGGTGCAAAAGTTAGGTTGTGGCTGGTGAAGATCTCGTAGATTTAAGAGAGAAAAAAAATGCAGTACCTTTCAGACACAGAACCAATTACAGGAGACTCCACTATTTTACTTATGAAGATATAATAAATGAGCATTTTTTTCTTCTTTAAACACATTAAAAACCAAAACAGAGTAAACTTTGAAATTAGGACACAAGACAATAGTATGGACTGAGAGACTTGTACTATTTAAGTTCTATACAAGTGTTCATGTCTGCAGGTAAAAACCCTCCTTGTACTCCTTCCCACAAGATGCCTCAAAAGCAGTACTGAGGCTAATTCCACATCATGATAAAGCTCCTCTCCATTTCAGGGTTAGTTCCTATATCCTATCACAAAAGGAAACAGATTACGACAAAAACTCACCACACAGCTGAAGAAGGTAGTAGTACATCTCATCTCTATCACATTCAAATAAATTTTGAGTTAATTCTACCAAGTATTCCAAAGTCTCCATCTTTAAAAAAAAGGAAGAGATTGTTACTTTTGACAAAACATTATTTTTCAATACACATGCACTTAAATGCTGTGTGCATTCAGCTAAAATAATATTTCCGTTTAAGTATACAACAGCATTTACACAGAGCATTAAGTTCACCTCATCAGCCTGTCACAAGTCCTTTCACAAATATAAGAGTCAAGCAATGAAATATTTCACAACAATTTGTCTTGGGATATAATGACAGTTGCACAGAAGACATCATACGAGCCACATACCTGATTACTCAGTATACACTTCTTTGCATACCACTGTAACCTTCCAGAATGTGCTCGCAAGCCAGGAGTCTGTAAATTATTTCCACAAGAAAAATATTACTCAGAATAAAGACTCGTGGGTTTTCTTTGTTTTTTTGAAATCTGAATGAGACTACAAGCTCACAAATAATCAAGATAGGTTGCATTTATGAGAGACTTTGAAACTGCCGTCATTTTATTCATGACATGATCATTCTTGATTTAACACTTGCGGAGAAGGTTGATTTAAAATACACTTAAGATGAAATGAAATGTTAAATAATTTATACCACCACAGTATTAGAGTATTTTTGCTGTTACCCATTGTAATTATTTGTATTCATAGAATCATAGAATAACCAGGCTGGAAAAGACCCACCGGACCACCGAGTCCAACCATTCCCACCAAACACCAACCCATGTCCCTCAGCACCCCATCCACCTGCACCCTAAACACCTCCAGGGAAGGTGAACCAACCCCCTCCCTGGGCAGCCTCTGCCACTGCCCAATCATCCTTTCTGTGATTTTTTTCATCCTAATGTCCAGCCTGACCCTCCCCTGGTGGAGCTTGAGGCCATTCCCTCTCATCCTGTCCCCTGTCAACAAGAACACGACCATGACGAAGGCGAAGTTAACGAGAAACACTGAACGGCACCGAATTACTCAAGAACCGTATTACTCAAGAACTAAATCAAAACCTTCCAAACTATCCCCACAATTAAATGTTCGTGTTCAACACCAATGCAATGTCTTAGCAACTAGAAAACCGTACCTCCCAACTGCAACTTCTGGTATTCCTTTCCTGCTGACAGTAACCACTTTCTTAGAATTATTAATATCTAAAACCAACAGCATTTTTAGATATTCACTTCTCTTGCTGAGGAAGAAAAGCAGAAATTTACAGAGCAGTAACTGTTAGAAGGGTAACGCACTACCAGTGCAGAAGCTAGGTGTACTAACTCTGAGACAATCCCTGCCCCTGAACAGACTTATTCTTAATAGTTAATATGCGTAGTTCTTTCTGCTTTTTATTTTACCAAGTCTGTTGAGTCTTTTCTTATTAATTCCTTTGTGGTTTCAAGCAGAACACAGCTACAGAATACGCATTTTCGAAACGGTTTCAAGCCTCGGAAACTCCATCTGGTATAGATTATCACATCGTGCCTCACAGCACCACAGACAATTAAAATATCCATTCCTCCACTTAAATAAATTATTCATTAAACATAGGAAAAAACCAAAGTTCTTTAAGAATCATGTTACAGCCATACTGGTGTTCATGTCTGATGCATCTTAAAAATATGACACCAAAAAACTGTTCAAAGCATCCATCATTTTCACCTCTTACTGTTCCCTCACAAAGAGTGCTTGAATTTACTTTCTAAATACTCTTGTTTTAGTACAAGGACATTTACAAAGAAGACTCTGCTTTCATTTCAGGTGTCCAGATGAGCATTAATATAGCTCAAAGTGATTCTGAGGATATGTCAGTTCATGCCTACAGAGGAACACGTGGTTTGACTCTTGAATGCTTTTAGTTGCAAAGCAAGAAGTTTACTTAAGTTAACTAACTGAAGTTATTGTAAGAAGTTTACTGTTTAGAAGTGTGACTTCCAAAATTTGAACACCACTTCATATAAAAGGTAAGAGGTAGTTTGAATAAAAAGCTGTGAAAAATATCGTCTCTGTTCCAAAGCAGAGGAAACAACTACCATTGAAAAAGCCAATTTACTGTCTTTTTAACACAAATAATTTCCTTTTCCTGTTTTCTCCAATAGTGGATTTATTAATATGACCTCTTTCTGAAACTATTCAGCATGCATCAGAAAACCAGCATAGCAAAACTTCAATCAAAAAAAGTTAACACTTGCTAAAGTTATAAGAAACTGCCACCACTGCAAGGTTTTTAATAAATAGGATGCTAACACCCCACACCCACTCCCTTGGTTCTTCAACATGGAGAGCAACATGTCTATATATTTAACTGTACTATAAAAATAACACCAAATCAAGAAGTTAAACAGTTGCTTCATAAGTGTTCACACAAATGCGTGTGTGTGTATGTACACACACACCTACCTCAAACACAGGTATTTGCTTTTGTCCCTGATGATTTTTTTTTCCCCGTTGCTATTTATATTTAGAGGTATCCATTCAGTGCCTTTTTTACAAAGCACCAAGCAGTTTCACATAAAATATGCCGAAAACTAATTTAAGAATTAACATCTTACACAACAGGCTCTTGAAAAGGAAAAAGAAACAAGTATGTTGCCTGTATTTGTAGCTAATCCTCTTTAGGACATGGTAAAATTCAAATGCTGAATTCACTTACAACTTCCAATATCATTGTTGATCCGAATGCCAATGAACTCAGCAGCTCAAAAGCTACAAACTTTTTATAGTAAATCCTTTCCTGTTCAGAAATGATTGATGCGTCTGTCACTACAAGGACAGCTGAGTTATACAACAGATATCCTTGTGTTTCATTTTGAAATTGAGAAGTGTTTTCACATACTACAGGTCTCAATCATCAAAAGAACATCTAGGTCAGATTAACTAAATCTCCAGGGCTTGCCTGATAGTCCATATTTGTCGCTTATCCCTTACCATCTTAGGGAGTTTTAAATATTGCTTTTAGCAGGAAGCAGACTTTATACAATGCAACAGACAAATACAGAATAAAAAAAAAAGAGTGATGAATAAAGAAAATTAAGTAAAAACTTCTTGCTCTAATTACTCTTCCAAATTCCCACTATTTTGATCCTGTTTGTTTCAATGGACTGAAAAAAAAGCCAAATCCACCTCTTATTGCATTTTAATGTGGTTTTGTTTGCTTGTTTTTAAATTAAGACATTCATTGCTTTAAGGAATAAAAAAACCTTTTGAGTCTCAAGCAATCCATATAGCACAAACTAAACATGGAGGTTTTCTGGCTTTCACATTCTCTAGAAATATAAAACATACGCACTGTACAGAAACAAAAGTTCATCGAGCTTATCTCCCTAAAAGTACCTACATAATAATATAAACATGATAGATTAATAAGTAACAACAACATGATGACAGAAACCCTGGCAATACTTCCCTCATTGTTTTCTCTCACTCCCCAATCACTCAGCGCACAGCGGATCACACAGTTTCTAGTAAGCAATTGATCTTCCATGAGCTTTTCTGGTTGTCCCTGGAGCCCCTGTAAGATTCATTGTTCTCACAATCTTCTGGCAAAGCATTACCTCAACCACCTTCTGCAGAAAGCAACCAAAATGCCACCTCTTCTTTGTTTTCAAGTCTAGCTTCTACTAGCCTCATTTGAAGCCCCTAGATTTTGTAATGGAAGACTGATTTATTCCTCTTTATCCTCTCCATTTTATAATAATTTCAAGAGTGGTACACGTAACAATTCTCCACCTCACATTTTCTTCTCCAGACTAGGCAGAACTTGCCTACTTAGTAATATCTCCTATACAAACAACTGCAAATCTTTGACTACATTTGTTACTATCCTTCTCAGGCTCAACATACAACCCTACACTGATTTACTCATTGTTTCTCTAAGTCCAAACACAGGAAAGAAAACTAAACAGAAGGGGAAAAAAATAATGCTGTGTTTTTAGAAGAACTCTTGCCATGCAGCACTTAAAAAATCATATAAATTCAACAATCCTAACACACTAAAAGCGTCTGAGTTTTTTTTCTCCTTCCTAGAACCACTCACTTCAGACTGAAGGGATCCAATCACCAGAAAAATCTTTCCTGTACTAACATATTTACTTGAACTAATTGGGCTGCAAGAAAGCTGGAGAGGGACTTTTCACAAAGGTTTGTAGTGATAGGTCTAGGGACAATGAGAATAAACTGGAGAAGGGTAGATTTAGACTAGACATAAGGAGGAATTTCTTTACCCTTAGAGTGATGTGATACCGGCGCAGGTTGCCCAGGGAAGTTGTGGCTGCCTCATCCCTGGAAGTGTTCAAGGCCAGGTTGGATGGGGCCTTGGGCAGCCTGATCTAGTGGGACATGTCCCTGTCCGTGGCAGAGGGGCTGGAAGTGGACAATCCTTAAGGTTCCTTCCACCTCCAACTATTCTATGATTCTATAGTATGCTATAAAGAGTATAATTAAGAAATGCTGTGAAATGGTATACTTATTTCATGCATATGAACACAGATTTAAGATTATTTTTAAGACATCTCATGTATATGTTTTAATGAGTAGTTTTAGAACTAATGCATTGCTACTTGAAGATAGAGTATTTAATGAAAGGCAAAAACGTAGCAAGTGTGAGATAACTTTAACCACCCCGTCTATCAACTAGACTTAGATAGCCATGTAATGTGCAAGAACTTTATATCTACATATTCCTTTAACTTTCTAATTACGCAGTACATCTACTGCTTAGAAGCAAGAACTTCAGCCAAGGTTCTTCATATAGGGGAAAATTAAAGCATAGCGTACAGAATTTATGCTGAAAAAAATTTCTTCAACAAACCTGCCGTGGAAAAGCATCCCAGGCTTCATTGAAACTGCATGAGATTTGTGAGATTTTCACAGACATTTTTGTGGAATCAGGAAAAAATCTGTCTTTAAATTATGAACTTCTCATCAAATGTTCTGTTTTCACTGATGCTTATGTTAGAAAAGGCTGTTAGAAATGACACACATCAGTTCTTATAGCAGTCTGTTCAAGGCTGTCTGTTTGGAGAAGTAACGTGTTTTCTTGCAAAACATTGCTTTGGCATCTAAATCTCAGTAACTGGTTCTGGTACTGGTAACATAAGTCTGCTATGGCTGTTGATGTAACTCATCATGAAATGTCCTTCTTCCTTTAGCAGCGTAAGCTGTCTCTTATTATTACTGTTTTTTTTCAGCCACAAAGAGAGGAATGAATGGATCTTTGTATCCAAAAAATACCATCAGAAAAATAGCATCGGAAAGAGTAACATGTACAACGTTTATATAGAGTTTTGCTGTTTATCTCCAATATGTTTGGTTTGGTTATTATCACAGAACTGTGTCCTGAAGAAAAGATTGAGATTTTGGAAGCAAATAAAAGGGTTTAGAAAACAAAACGCTTCAGGAGGGCCGAGTTAAACTTGATTGGTTAGAATTGGTGTTATTCATGGCAAAGTTATGCTGTGAAGGGCTAAATTAAGTTGTCCAGAATGTGTTACAATTATTTTGCCAACCAGTGCACAGTAGTAGTTTGTTGAAGTGCAGTGTTGGAAGGTTAAAATGAGTAGTGCATCTCTTGTCACATAGTTGCCAAGTGAAAAATACTTCTGCCTGATTTTAAATAACTATGCATCTTAAGCCAGCTATAGCAAAAATGGGGTCTTCTCTTAGTTTTTGAAACGTTCTCTTATTTTTAACAGTACCTCAGGGTTTCTGGGTGGTTGTTGGGTTTTGTGGTTTTTCCTCTGTAAGTAAATTTTGTGCTTAAAGAGAAAAAGGTTGCTTTAGGCAAGTAGAGAGAAGTATATAAATATTTTCTGTGTCTTCTGTAAATTACTTTAACTTGTTTTTAAAAAATGTTTTTAAAGTAAAAAATAATATTGTTTCATTACCTGTAACAGCTATGGAACACTAATTTGAAAAAACCTAGGTTATTTCTACCATCGTCTCTAAATTTGGAAGAACACAGAATAAATTCCTCTCTGATAGGTTGATATTTTCCCAATCTGTTTTCTTTCAGGTATAATAGGTAGAATCATAGAATAGTTGGAGGTGGAAGGAACCTTAAGGATTGTCCACTTCCAGCCCCTCTGCCACGGACAGGGACATGTCCCACTAGATCAGGCTGCCCAAGGCCCCATCCAACCTGGCCTTGAACACTTCCAGGGATGAGGCAGCCACAACTTCCCTGGGCAACCTGCGCCGGTATCACATCACTCTAAGGGTAAAGAAATTCCTCCTTATGTCTAGTCTAAATCTACCCTTCTCCAGTTTATTCTCATTGTCCCTAGACCTATCACTACAAACCTTTGTGAACAGTCCCTCTCCAGCTTTCTTGCAGCCCAATTAGTTCAAGTAAATATGTTAGTACAGAAAAGATTTTTCTGGTGATTGGATCCCTTCAGTCTGAAGTGAGTGGTTCTAGGAAGGAGAAGAAAAACTCAGACGCTTTTAGTGTGTTAGGATTCACTCTCATGATGAAGAAATTCCTCCTTATATCAAGCCTAAATCTGCACCTCTCCAGTTTATGTCAATTCATCCTCATCCTATCACTACAACCCTTTATGAACAGTAGGCCCCATTCAGGTACTGGAATGTCACTATAACATCTCCACAGAGCGCTGTCTTCTCCAGGCTGAAGAACTACAACTCTCTCAGCCTGTCCTTGCATGGAAGGTGCTCAAGCCCTCTTATCATCTTTGCAGCCCTCCTCTGAACATATTCCAACAGTTTCATATTCTTCTTACACTGAGGATTCCAGAACTGGACACAGCACTCCAAATGAGGTCTCAGAACAGAGGAATAGAGGGGCAGAGTCACCTCCCTCGACCTGCTGGCCACATGTCTTTTGATGCAGCTCAGGATACAGTTGGCCTTCTGGGCGGTGAGTGCACGTTGCTGGTTCATGTCGAGCTTCTCATTGATCAGCACCCCCCCAAGTCCTTCTCTGAAGAGCAGCTCTCAATCATGTCATCCTCCATCATGTACTGAAATCAGGGATTGTCCCAACCCAGGTGTAGGACCTTGCACTTGGCACTGTGGAACCTCATGAGGTTCTCACAGGCCCACTACTCCAGCCTGTCCATGTCCCTCTGGCTGACATCCATCCATCCGATGTGACAAATACATTGCTCAGCCTGGTGTCACCTGCAGATCTGCTGAGGGTGCACTCAATCTTGCTGTCAATATAATAGATGAAGACATTAAACGCTACCAGTCAAAGTACAGACCCCTGAGGGGCACCACTTGTCACAGATCTCCATCTGGACTAATCTCTGAATACAAACATCCAACCAGTTTCTTATTCACCGTGCTGTCCACCCATCAAATCCATCTCTCTCCAATTTAGAAAGAAGGATGTTGTGGGGGATTGTGTCAAAGGTTTCACAGAAGTTGACAGAGATCACATCCATCGGTTTACCCGTGTCCACTGCAGCAGTCACCCCATCATAGAAAGCCACTAAGTTGGTCATGCAGGACTTGCCCCTGGTGAAGCTGTACTGGCCGCCATTAATAACCTCCATGTCCTCCATCTGCTTTGGCATAGCTTCTAGGAGGATCTGTTCCATAATCTTCCCAGGCACAGAGGTGAGGCTGACAGGTCAGTAGTTCTCAGGGTCGTCTTTTCTACCCTTTTTAAAAATTGGGATGTTACTCTTCTTCCAGTCACCAGGGACTTCTGACTGCCACGATGTTTCAAATATCACAGAGAGTGGTTTAGCAACCACATCTGCCAATTCCCTCGGGACTCTGGAATACAGTTATATGTTCAGGTTCCTCAGGTGGTCATGAATCTGATCCTCCTCTACAGTGGGAGGGCATTTACCCCCCTGGTCACAGTCTTGCTGTCACATGATCCAGGAGGGGAGAGGAGAGCAGTTACCAGTGAAGACTGAGGCAAAGAAGTTGTTAAGTACCCCAGCCTTCTCCTCATCTGTTGATACGAGGTCACCATTCCCAACCATCAGTTGGGGTACGTTCTCCTTAACCATCCTCTTTTGACTGATGTACCTGTAGAAGCCCTTCTTGTTAGTCTTCACTTCCCTTACCAAATTTGGCTCCAGCTGCGCCTTGGCCTTCCTGACCCCAGCCCCACACAACCAAGCAGCATTCCTGTACACATCCCAGATTCCCTGTCCTTGCACTGCCTGGGCAGTTCCCCCTTCCTCTTTAAGTTCAACTAGCAGGTCTAGACTCATACACACCAGCCTCTTCCTTTTCCTGTCTGATTTTCCTACATCTGGGGACTGAGCTTTGTTGCGCTTTATGGAAAGCACCCTTAAACATTTCCCAGCTCTGTTCTGCCCCCTTGTCCCCAAAGACCACGTTCCAGGGTGTCTTTCTGAGTAACTCCTTGAAGAGCTGCAAGTCTGCTTTCCTGAAATTTAGAGTTCTAACTACACTCCTCACCAGTCCCATATTCCTCTGGACCTTGAACTCTACCAGTGCACTATCACTAACGTATGACTGTAAATGAACTATCATAGTAGGATACATAAAAACCACAGAAGACTACTACGGGCTGTGAACTTTCATGCAACGAGTTTATAAAAGATGCAGCTTTAAAGATTGAGAGGTCTAAAAATAATCTGTGCATCCAAAAGCTTTTGTTGGTATCACAGCAGCTACCTAATCAAACACAAAGAAAAGTTGAGCTAGAGAGAAGTTGTACCACCAGGATAACAGGAAGCTACACCTGTATATGACAGGTCATGGAAGCAATACTTTTTCCTCCAAGTTCATTTTCCATTTTGAAAGGAGCTTAGCTCTTCTGGATTTCAAAAATAGTTTTTCTTTAGTGATGGCACAGAAAGATAACCTTATTCATTTTATTCTTTCTAAACAACGGAAAACCTTCTAAACTACTCAGAACCAAGATGGGAACACAATATAATGAAGAACACCTCAAGCCTCATAACAGTAATTTCTTTAACGAAAAGTTCATCTGAAACATCCAGACACTTGCCCAGCATTCTGGGCATGAAATAACTGTATGAAAGCTTGAATACAATTAAACCTGGACCTTCAATAGAACTACTTTTCATATTTGATAACGGGGGCAAGTGTACTCTAATGTAGCAGCAGTGCTGAAGTGGAGCAATTTGTGTTTTTCAAATTATGCCTTAAAAAAAAAAAGACTGAACTATAGTGCATTTGATATTTTAGTAGCCCCATATGATATTTAATAAAGTCAAACAGGCGAAAGTCTACTATCTATTCTTCCTAACTCATCTGTCAGAAGTGATTACAATTCAAGCTCATGCTTTCCTTTCTGCTTTCTACAATCTCCCAATGTAGTAACTAGCCGACTTCTACTAGACCAATTTTTTCATAAAAAGCAGCAGTAGTTCATAAAAAGGAAACATAAAGCTTCTAGTGTCCAGTGGCAAAGCTTTGACTATATTTTCCACCCCCAAAGTATGCATTTGCCTCAAAGTTTCTGTTATTTAAGTAGTCCACTGACTTTACCAAAGTGATTAGTATTTGTTAAGTAAATACTCATGATTTTATTTATTTCACTTGAAACAGGTCTATATGCTGCTTTATGTTGGGCAGACATTGAGAAAAAAGTAAGGAAACTTGATTACTTTCCAAAAATATCAAAATAAAAATCAAAAAGCTTTACAATTTCAGCATTACTCGTGACAACTAACACTGATGAATGTTTAAGTACTACTGGAATAGCCTACATCTACCAGTAAGATTTCCAAAAGAAGTTATGCAGAGAAGCCTTTTTATTAAAAATAATCCTTACACAACAAGAGAACTTAACAACAATAGTCACACTGGAAGGAAAGATAACATCAAGAAGTACCAAAAGCCATGCTAAAAACCCAAAATCCTAAAGGATGTTCAGACTCAATAGAGAGCAAAAATTTGCTCTTCACATTGGAATGTGGTTTTATGTTGCATGATGAATGAAAAAAAAAATTATAAAACTGAATAATATCTTCCCTATAACACAAACTCCCTGGAGCAGGAAAGAAAGCACAGTTCTAACTATGATTCCACATTACAAACAACCTCTCCCCCTCCAGAAGGAAGGGCTCAGTAGCCACACCTCCTTTACCAAATGTACTTATTGGAAACATACTCATTTGCTTTATTTTAAGAAAGCAGTATTTAAGAACTTCTAAATAATATGTACTGTATTAGCAAACACTCACTTTTTTACTAACCCCACAAGCATGCACAGCCAAAATCCCACTTCGCTAATAGCTGTATCAGAGTCCAGTTTCATAAGGAGAAGTAATGCTTTTATTAGGCTAATAGGACTCAACAGTTAAAGAAAAAAAAATAATCTTTTCTTGTAATTATAGTGTTTGCATGTCTAAAAGCTCTTCATCCTTTCCGCTCCCTCTCAGCTGTATACAGCTACTCTAATAAAAGCTATTATACCCCCTACAAACTACTCCTCAATCTCAGACCACCCTTATCTGACACAATTTGCATTCAAAATTCAAACACTTAAATTTTGGTCTCATCTCCTTCACTCTTTTCTTAATAGGACCAAAAAAACCTCTTTGTAGGTAAATTCAGACACTAGATACAACCATCATTAAATTTAACATTAAAAAAAGACTCTAAAGTCTGCTGTTAGAAATCAAGAAGGCATCTTCGCATAGTAGTTTCTCCTGCATAAATTCAGCAAGATGCAATTTTATGATGTAGACTCTTAAGAAAGCAATCCGGATGAAAGAAGGTTGTAATCTCTTAATATGAAGTAGAAATTTTCTCCTTGTTTTTATGGTAGATTAAATCCAATGGCAACTGGTCTGCTGACAGTGGATGTCACAATTCCTTGCTTAAGTCTATTTACCTCCTGAATTAACTTGACATCTGTTGATAGATGTATTTCTGTACACTAAACTCACCCAAAGCAGTTCTTTTGTCAGGTCTTGAAATTCATCTGCAAACACCTTTCTTGTATTTATTGACATAATAACACATTTCAGTAAAATATTTAACAACCGTTTGTCCCTCAACTCTTCACATAAACGAACTGAGATACGGAATGATATATTTAACTCTTAAAACCTACTTAAAAATTTCTTTAAGACATGCACTATGCGTTGCCATTTTCAAGGGAGGTTCCTCTTACGGCTGCAAATTCGTACAGAGTGGACTTCAACTAAAAAATTTTGCCATACTGTTGAGATTTTTAGCTATATACCAAATGCAGTAATCCTCTCTTAACTTTCAACTCCAGTAAAACTACAAACAGAGCAGAAACAAGAGCTTTTACTCTTCCATTGAGAGAACCATTTTAATCTAATAGTTGATGTGATCTAGAAAGATTTTAAGAAGTATCACTGTCAAACAACAAAAAACAGTTGAACATCCCTATCAACTCCTAGTTCCAAGCAGAAGTCCATAAACTCCTGAACATAAATAACTGAAGTTGGACCAAAGTAACAGACAACTATATTCTAACTTTCCAGCACAGGAAAGACATGGATGTGTTAGAACCACAAGGATGACCAGAGGGCTGGAGTACCTCCCATATGAGGGCAGGCTATGAGAGTTCGGGTTGTTCAGCCTGGAGAAGAAGTCTCCAGGGAGACATCAGAACAATCTTTCAGCTAAGGAAGAGATCTTTTATCAGGGAGTACAGCGACAGGACAAAGGGGAATGGTTTCAAGCTTGAAGAGAGTTAGGTTATTTACTAGGAAGAAATTTTTTTACTGTGAAGGTCGTGAGGCACTGGAAGAGGTTGCCCAGGGAAGTCATGGATGACCCATCCCTGGGTGTTCAAGGACAGGTTGGATAGGGCTTTCAGTAATCTGACCTAGCGGAAGGCATCCCTGCCTGTGGCAAGGGGGTAATCTTTTAAGATCCCCTTCAACCCAAACCATTCTATGAACTACTTCAGGCAGTGAAACCTTGAAACCTCCATACAACACAAAGAAAATAACAGAATATTGATTGAAGGGGAATGACGGAGATTATTTCAAGATGGTGTAACATTCTCTTTTTAATTTCCACTCCCCTGGATGACCTTCACATCTGTCCAGGTCTCAACCACCAGCTCAATCAGGTTAATAAAGCAGTCAATACTGGAATAGATAAAGGAATTCCAGTTGTCCTGTTCTGGCCACAGGTAAGAAGCTGTGGACTGGAGGGATCTGGAGGACTAGGTTCTAGAAAATTCTTCCACTATTTATATACTAGACTTAAAAGAATACTTGACCAAGAAGCTTTTACATTCTCTGATCTGCCTGGAGAAACACATGAGACGAAATTACCTAAGATCTCTCTCCATCAGAAAACTTATTTAGGTATTTGCAAAATAGGGCAAGATTTTACAAGAGAGTTGAAGAAAGTACTTTTCTAGAAAGTACTTTTCCCCTAACCCTGATAACTGAAAACTCACATCCCTTTCTTCTAACCTACTTTAGTTCTAATGCAGTTTAACTTAGTTCCCAACAAATAAAAAAACCAAACTAACTTCTTCATGGTTTAAAACAATAAAAGCTTTTTCCTCTTCAGGAAAATACCAATTTTAAGATCCGCCTGATCCCACTCCCAACAATGAAAACAAAAAACCAAACCAATTCAAAAACACTTAACATGTTGTTACATAATTAAAGCATACTTAATAATTAGTTACCAGATAGTAACTAATTTTGTTTCACTTTATCCACATGCATACCATTCCTAGATAAATTCTGATCTTCTAAAAATTCCAGAATTTAAAACCTCTTTTTCTCAATAGCATAGATGAAGCTGTAAATTAATACTTCATGAAAAGAAGATAAAGCAAGAAAAATCTACTGTAAATAGCATAAGACAACAGGAAATCTTCCATTTAGTCTCCAGGTATCAGATGTTCAGATTTATGCCCAAGTGTCTGTTTGTGGTTACTAATAATTTATTACCAACCACATAATACTTAGTATTTGCAGAGATAATTTAACACCAATGTAGAAAATGACAAAAGTTTCAAAACCCAATTTCATAATTCACTTAATATCCTATTCATGACTGTTGCTACTGATACAAGTTAAGAAATCAGATGCCACTATCAAAGAAACAGTTACTAAATCAGAGCCAGTACCAGTTTTATTTACATAGCTTTAATTCTACTTCCAATTCTCAGATTTCAATTTTCTACCTCCTATATGCTTTAATTCCTATAGAACTCAGTGTCATCTTCTCTTCTGTCAGATACTGATAATACTATTATTACAGTTCTTCTGTATTATAAGATAGAGTTCCAAAAACCACTCTGAGAACAAATATATCAATGCTTCAACACTTTGTTTAGCAATTCCCACGCACACCACAGTAGGATATTATTTCCTCCACAGAAAAAAAGCAGATCTTCAGTTAAGTTTTTTTAAAAGCAAGAATTCTATTAGATAATTCAAGTAAGGATAATCGGTATCTAAAATATTCTAGCAGAAATTAGGAAAAAAAAGCATATTTGCTCTTAAGAAGGAAAATATCTCAAAAATTAGGTTACAAAGCTATATTCTAGGGGAAAGTATTACTTTTTATACAAGATGCCTCCTCTCACACATTAACTGCAAAACTTATGCAGCATTTTCAAAACATACAACTGTGTTAGGAAGAAAAATAATCACAATCTGGACAGACTCTGCAGTTGCCCCTTTGACTTATCAATTTCAGTAAGCACAATTTCAATCAAGTCTAGATAAAATATACTAATCCTAAATAGACCAAGTTTGTCACCTACCACTTCCTATAAGCTGCTTACTATCCTGAAAAGAGAGAGAGAGAGAAAAAACGTGAAATTAAATGCCAAACAGTAGCAGACAGCTCTTGTTTGGCTGATTAACTTGTAGACAAGCATTACAAATAAATCTGAGCATGGTCTGCAGCAAATTAAATTCCAGTGCTTTTAAGAACAAAGAATTCCTTCGGAAAGAGGATTAGCAACTTTACACTCAGGAATGCCAGTTTAATTTAATTGTTCCACAATCCGATATTTAATATGCAAATATCATTTTGATATATAACAGTGAATTTGAAAAAGTGAGGAAACAATTTCAATATACAAGTAGTCACTCTCTCTTCTGAACAGTAATTGTACAAAATAAAGCCAGTCGAGTTTATAACTGGGATTGAATTCTATTAATGTGAATCAGAACAAGTCTAATTAAAGGCTGAAAACTTTAAATGTTTCTAATTAAGAGTCTAAATAGCTCCACTATTAGAGTGCTATAGTTAAAAACCCACCTCAATGACCCTCCTGGCCTCTTTGTATTTTCCTGTTTGCAAGAAGGCAAAGAAGAGATCATAAAGAGCCATCATGTCACCATATTCTCTGCTTATAAAATCTGAAACTAAAGGCAGAATAAAACTCATTAATTTACTAAATATACTGAAACACTTTAACATATACATCAGAGATTTTTAATGCTATTATTTTCCAAGCATCAACTCCAAAAATAAGCTTTAGGGAAATAAATTTTGAAACATGGAATGATTACAACTCAATACCGAACTTCTTGTAGCTTTGCATTTAGGCATATTTAAAGTGTTTTTCTGTTTATCTGCGCTATATTTTTAATTACATTCAACGAAATAGACTATATATTGGTACGCTCTACTAGTAAGAGTGTGGATACAGAATTTCTTAACTGTACAACTACTAGAAGAACATGTGTCATTCTATGTTTGTGTTGTGTTACTCTTGTTTCTTAACAGTAACGTACATATTAGGAGTAATCTTTTAGAGTTTGAGGATTATCCAAATATGAGGATTCTTCTATGTTTAATATTAACATTTCAATTTTAAGAACGTAGGCATAATTTAAGTGCTTTAAAGTTATACATATAGACAAAATTTATTTTTTTCTTTAGGTTGAAAGAAATGATATAAAGTTGTAGAAAAAATGCCTCCAGAAAACACTTCATATAACCAGACAGCATTTGACCACGTGCAACTAACCCTTTTGCAGAAGATCAGCATCTCCTTTTTCTATCAATTTACAGTAGATGTTATGAAGTTGAAGAATTTTACCATACTTCTTATAGCAGCTGATTAAAGCTTCCAGAGCTGCAGGCATGTCATCCCTTGTGAATGAAACAAAACAAGAACAAAAAACAATCAAACATTCCAGCAGGAGCAGCGCATGCTGAGTTCACTTTAGTCTTAAACATTTCAAAGAAAAAAAAAATCATTCAATATGCTACAGTTTTGGGGTGTTTTTTGGTTTTTTTTTTTTTTAAACAGAAGGTAAAGTTTTCCTACAAACAAATACCAAGTACCTTAGATAACCACATAAATGAAACCAGAACTACAGATTTATGCTTAACCCCTTTGGTTGTATAATTTTTGATTGCATGACCACTGTTCATGACAAATTAACGAAATGCGTGAATATTCTTCATTGTTGGATGCACCTCATTTTTGAAGTAAAAAAACTCTTAAGTTCTGCTATGTAGTATTGTGATACACCCCAATTCTGTGGAAATTTCAGTTTATATGTAAGGGTTCTGTTTTTCTTGTTAATAAGTAGTACTGCAAACGCTGTATTTCCTTCAAATGTCTCTGTTGTGACATTTTCAATTTTTAAGGTCTTTAAAATTTTCCCACAGCATTTTTATTCAGTGTAGATCTCCAAAGTTAACCAAGTGAACCACAGCTCTTCAGACTCTTTTATACTTGTTTTACACCTTAGCAGAGTAGCTATAAATCAGCTGTTGATTTCCATCTCATCAGAATTGCAAGGCTAGTGATTTTCCATACTATATAAAGATCAGAATCCCAAGTATATTATCTACAATAAAGATGTGATTTTCTTGCAATTAATCCAACCAGTTACTAAGGTACCAAAATGTATTTTATGCTGACTTATCCATGTCACATTGAACCATGGCACTAGTATGCTAGTGCCCAAGATGCTAACTCCCCTAAATGCACTTATTCAGCGGTGAGTACCAGTAACAAGTATATTTCCACTGTTACCTCAGTCCTTCTGCTGACTTTTCTGCCCACTGTGTATACAGTACTAAGGCCTTCAGAAGTATACATAACTAAAATACAAAACTGAAAAGCCATAAAAACAATCAGATGTGTGGAACTTAAAATAACAGCAAATAAAAATTAACATTCTACACTGTGCAACTAACAGAACTAAACTGTCTGCTGTAGACCTTTTTTTGAAGGACCACAACCCAATCCAAAAAAAACCACAACAAAAACCAAACCAAAACCAACAGAGGACCACCACTGAAACACTGTTAAAACACTACAAGAAGTTATTCTTTGAAAAGGAGGGTTTAAACCAAAATTGAAACAAAGATGACTCACACAAGATACAGTAAGTAGCCAAATCATCAAAAAGGCTTCATTTTAGACTTCAAATGACTTACCAAAGAAAGGGTCCAGTAGGTAAGGGGAGGTAGCAGGGGGGAGGGACAAATAAATAAAACCAAAACCCACACTAAACAGCAGCAGCTGAAGGCCATAACATGATTGACTTGAAATAACTATTTTGCATTCCTGAAGCAATTTCATTATTGATCAACTAAACCTTAACAAATTAAGGTATCAGTGTTAAAACAAGACAAATTCTGATGTCCTTGCCTCACATTGCATTTCTTGTGCCGCACAAATTTTGCTTTCTCAAAGAATGAACTGTCTAGACTATTATACAGCATCTTCATCTAAGACAGTATTTTAAACATTTTTAAAGTAAAATGCAGATGAAGAATTAACTTTGTTCAGCAATACTGGCATTCTGAAAACCAACCTAAAATGATGGATTTCTACCTTATCCCCCATACTGAGCCCTGTTTACAGTGCATCTTCTGGCACCCCATGGAGTCATTTGAATTTTTGTCATTTGGGGTGAAGACTAAATTATAGGTTAATTTCAAAACTGCAAGTAGATGTTGCAGGCTAGATTACTGTCATAAAAGAGAAATACTATGGTAGTTACCATAGGCAGATATAAAGCTCCATATAATCAGTATTTTTCTCCTGCTTTCGATGTAAGTTCAGTTAACATCTAAAAAAAACCAGTTTTACAGAAAACTATTCAATTTATAAGGCGGCACAACAACATTTATACATTCAAATTGAAGTTTTCAGTGATAAATCTAGCTTTCCAGACTGATGCTCAAACAGCTATAGTATTGTCTTGGTTGTATTCCTAAAGGATTACAGTGACTGTTTTTAGGTCAAAGCTATCAATAAATGAATGAGTAATTGGAATGTCATTCAAACAGGAACACAGAGTTTTCTAGTCTCTAAACATATACTTTTGAAGGCATTAATACTATACATACTGTAAATGCTGGGGAAAAAATCAGCAGAGAAATGAGACAACAAACACTGAAATGTTCTGGTACTTGCTGCTCAAAGGCACCTGAGTAAGCCTGTATTTATGGAGGTCAGTACCTTATTGCACTAATGTACACTTGTTTTGAATCTGTCCAAGTCTGAAATTTGTTCTGCTGTGTTCAAGCAACCAACCAGTCATCCACAGTTTACTAAAGAATGACATTTATAAAACATAAAATATTAAAACTAGTAACAACTAACTAGAAAACAATAAAAGGTATAAAAGCTCAGCCTCCACAAAGAAAACTGTACTACATTACTGCAAAGAAAAAAATCAAGTTTACACTTGTGCTTGAGTTAATGTAACTTACTGAACAACCTGCAATATTTCTTAATTGCCATAAATTGCAATTAATTCCAAATTAGCAGTAGCAACTAATTTTGTAAGCACTTTTTACAATCTTAGAAAAGACCAATGAAAATTAGGAAATTGCTGTAGGCTTCAAATTTCTAATATAGGTAACACTTCAAAACATTTCTTGTTACGAGTCACTAACTTGAAAAAATAACTGCACAAAAAAGGTCTTCCACATTTTAAGAAAATGCTACTTAGACATAAGGATTTTAAGTTAATGAACAGTTGTACATTTGAAAATATCTGACAATCAGTATGAACTTGTGCCTGCCAAACACCATTTTACCTTCCCAAAAGGATAATTGCTACACTATCACATTAAAAGCCTGTCCAAAAATACTACTTAATTTAATTACAAGATAAGTAAAAAAAGAAATAAAGACCATATACTCAGAGGCATGTAGGAAAAATCTGCTTTTCAGTATCAGTCCGAACAAAAAAGGTCTGAACTTAAAAGGTGCATAGATGATTCATGCTTCATTTTGAGTGGGCCAGATACTACATAGCTTTAAGTCACTCTCAAATACTATCTGTCCAGGTCTAATACCATTCCACTTACAAATTAGGTGTACCTTTCCCTCTCACTGAAACTTGTTTGTTTAAAGAAGAACTACTATTATTTTTGAATGACAAAAGGAGCCTGAATTATCACTGTATTACACTTGGCCCTTACATAACCCCACAAGAGTCTTACTTAATCATTATTTTTCAACTAACTCAATTGATGCTACGATCAAGATATCTTACGCTTTTTGATTCATTTGATTTCTATTGAGGACATCAATACTGCGTGGACAATCTTGCAAAACATTCATGTCGGCACTTTTACTCACACAAAGTTATTTGAAGAGACAAAATTATTCATATGTTTGAGCACTTGTAGAACACAGTAACCGGGCTGGCTATAATGTGGATGGACATAACATCCCCCTTCAATTTCAACAAGCCACTCCCCTCTTGCTTCAAGAATGTAGCACTGTATCTAACCCTTTTACTTGTAATAAATAACTTTCCCAAGCAGAGAGTCTGCCTGATAAAAATAAGACTCCAAATATTGATTTTAATTGGAATGAAGTGCTGCAACATTATGCATAAAGCTTTACTGAAGTGGCAATTTACCTAAGGGGTTTACTGATTGAAAAGCTCTCAAACCTGAAACCGCTAGAGAGGTAGAAAGAAAAAAGGGACTCTCTGGGGTGGGGGTGGAGGTTAGACTGGTAAAACAAATCCGTCTCTACAAATCTGAAGCAGATTTTAGTGTAGAGGGAAGTCAATTCAGCAAGGTAAAATCAGCCTTAGAAAAATAATTCTGTTAAAAGAGAATAGGCTCTTGAAAGAGAGAAATTTTTTTTCTGTTCATTTGCTATACTGAGGAATCTTCAAGGAGACTGGTGTTGCAATTACAACTAATCCTCCCCAAAAAATTAACTGTGTTGAAGGCTTTGTAATTTCCCTAGGTACAATTTAGCTGTCACTTACTTTAAAATTTACTCAAACATGCGTTCGGAACAGCACTAACTTCACATGTCAAGTGCTTTCCAGCCAATTGAGTCTAAACTGGAAGTCGGTGTTAAACAACTGAATGATTAGACAAGATAGCTCATTTCCCTGCTCTTTTGTTCAGAATAAAATGCCACATTTACATTATCAGACTCAACAGGATTTTCTGACAGAGGGAGAAAAAACCCTAGTGAACACTGTCCGTACAAAGCACATGAAGCCTGTCATTTACCAATCATCCTTCAAAAAGCAATAGCTATGAATGTAACTTAATTACGACCCAATGATCCTTGACGAAAAATCATCTTATCACTGTCCTGTCCCCACAGGGCAAATGAGACACTTTTGTCCTTTGGCACTGATGATGCTAAATTCCTAATTGCAATAATGGAGTAAAAGAGACAAACATCCCTAATTTCATTGCAACACGTTAAGAGGTTTAATGCAAATATTTGAAATAAAGCCGCTAAAGATTAAAACAAAACCCCTCTCCTCACTAAAGATACTTTTTCCTCCATTAAAAAACAGCACCTAAATTAAAAACATTTCTGTTTTAAAAGTAAATCTAAAATTCAATTAACTTGTATGTGCTATGGAATCATCTCAAAACAAGATCACAGGTGAATTTAACCCCAGGATAACGACAGAAGGAAAAATGTTGAGGTACTAGATTCACTCTGTTTGCTACGTAAGAAACTAAGCAAAATGCGTTTATGTAAGATTAATCAGAAACTAGCACACAATGCTTTAATGGATAACATCGTATTCAAATATAATGACCATTTTTTAAAGAATCACAGTCCAGCTGTAGCTCTTTGCTCATGTAAAATACAGCTATTAACCATGTGCATTAACTGACTTAAAGTTACAAAATGCTTCATTCACAGAGTATGTAACATAATATCTTAATAGTTTACTCAATATTTTCTTCCCTCTTGATAAGAGCACTTCTGATATGGGTAATTAGTAAAATTCAAACCTGAATATATTGCAGTTTTCTTGTTTTCTCAGAGGCAATATTATTCAAGGACAGCACAAGCAAACTTATGTTAATGAAAAGGCAGGTACAACAACAAGGTGGGTATTTTCTTTAATATATGTATTCCTATTTTATGTTCTACAGAAGTTGGCTTGTGTAGCTTTCTTGGAAGACAAAAAAACAGTAGTTAAAATAGGTATTCTGAAAATATCAGATAGCTTAGGAGCAGGTTAGCTTCACAAATATCTTCAATTTTGTGAAATGGCTCATGTTCAAATAGTTTTCTCCTGACAGTTGGTAGAGAAGATAAAAGCCAAAACTACAGTCCTTAAAACAGTAAGAAATTTTATAAAGTGTAGGGAACACAATCTTTTCCAATTATTATCAGTTGGTAGAACCAGTTCAAATCTAAGACATGTGTTTTTTAAAAAAGTACAAGCTCTTCACACCTTTGCAGCTTTTGGAAACCAAAATGCCAAAATACTTGTCATACTGCCCAAGGCAGATTTATCGCCTTGGATGACAGACCAAGATTCCTCATGTGACCATCTCAATTTTTAATGTGATTTCACCATCTTGAGAAACTCGTCAGAGTCATAAATAAGAACTGGACAATTAAAACCAGTGTGTGTGGGGCGGGGGGTGTGTGTGTGTGTGGGGCGGGTGTGTGTGTGTGTGTGGGGCGGGTGTGTGTGTGTGTGTGTGTGTGTGGGGCGGGGGTGTGTGTGTGTGTGTGGGGCGGGGGTGTGTGTGTGTGTGTGTGTGGGGCGGGGGTGTGTGTGTGTGTGTGGGGCGGGGGTGTGCGTGTGTGTGTGGGGCGGGGGTGTGCGTGTGTGTGTGGGGCGGGGGTGTGCGTGTGTGCGTGGCGGGGGGGGGTGCGCGTGGCGGGGGGGGGTGCGCGTGGCGGGGGGGGTGCGCGTGGCGGGGGGGGGTGCGCGTGGCGGGGGGGGGTGCGCGTGGCGGGGGGGGGTGCGCGTGGCAGGGGGGGGTGCGCGTGGCAGGGGGGGGTGCGCGTGGCAGGGGGGGGTGCGCGTGGCAGGGGGGGGTGCGCGTGGCGGGGGGGGGTGCGCGTGGCGGGGGGGGGTGCGCGTGGCGGGGGGGGGGTGCGCGTGGCGGGGGGGGGTGCGCGTGGCGGGGGGGGGTGCGCGTGGCGGGGGGGGGTGCGCGTGGCGGGGGGGGGGTGCGCGTGGCGGGGGGGTGCGCGTGGCGGGGGGGGGGGGTGCGTGTGTACTGTGCATCATCAACAATTTTTCTTTTCCATGCTCTGCTGCAAACTGTCACTTTTAACATTCACTGGGAATTAACAAGAATTTCACAGTAGTCAGGACTGGGTTCAGAATATTCAGGAACAGGTACAGGAGGAAGGAACAGACAAAAACATTTTACATATACAATTGCTGATATTTTCTAAAGCAAATGACAAATTCCTTTACAAGCAATTAAGAACTTTGAAATTAATTAAGAACACAGAACACTAGCACAACTGCTCCTGTGGAACATTAAAATACATCCCAGAGGTAATTTCAGAGGCATGCTGATGACCTGCAGCTAAATGACAGCACTTTAGCATGATACTGGAGTCACAGGATGGCAAATAGTAAGCATCGTTACTGAAAAAGTAACACATATTTCAAGTCCATTATAACTTCAAAAACTCCAAGACAAAAACAAACAAATAAAAAAATCATTGTAATTCAGTTATTCCTTCTAAGCAAGTCATGCAGAAGATGCAGCTTCCCCATTCTGTCGTGTTTGGCACAAGAAGGGGGCAAAAAAATACATGAAATGAGCTTAGTTTGTATTGTACTTATATGTATATATACAATCTATTAAGAATCATACAGGTCAGTATCAATGACTTTTAGATGTGCAGTTCTGCAGTATGGAATTAAGTTTCTCCTTTAAAAATCTACTCTCATTGAAAGTCCATTTATTAAAAAAACCAAAAAAAACAAAACAACCAAACCTTCTAGAAAGTTTTACTAAGCATCAGAATTCAAAGAACTGTGGAATCAAACTAAACTAAGAAAAACAGTCTTTACTGTCCCCCTTTACATCCACATATGATCATGTCTTTATTTACATCATCATAACCTACTCCTGATAAGAATTCAAGTAGCACCATTTACAGCTTGCATGTCAACGTGCATAACGCAATTACGTAAAATGCAGCTGTTCTTACTGCACTCTGCAAAGCATATCGGATATTTTTCTGACACATTAGTTACATATGATTGCAGTTAAATTACCTTCACAAACATCTGCCTTGCCGTGTGATATAACCAAGGCAATGCTCCTGACTGAAAACAGGCAACCTGTATCCTTAACTGTTGATCACTACACAAAAATACTAGTTTTAGAAGATAATCTACATGCATCTACCAAGGGTTGCATCTTTTTAACAAGTATTTTGAATACAGAAAATGTCATACAGACCGTTTACACTCAGACTGATTAAAAGAACTAAAAAGACCTCTACGTTTTGAGACATTTATATAGAACACTACAAAAAAAATCCATTTATTTCATAGTTATTATATGCAAGACAAGAACACATGAACCAAACTGCAAGCAATAGACCAATCACTATACCTGCAAGCAATCAAAATCCAGTAACTACATCAATGCCATAAGAAAAAACTAAAAAGGATTATGCATATGGTAAGCTAAAGGAAGTGAAAAGGGACTCTCAGCTCAATTTTAGTAAGAAATCGTTATATAAATCATTTGTACATTAACCCAAACATCCTACACCTCAAAATGAAAATTCATACAAAGGAACATGAGACGTGGAATTACTGACACTTCCTGCCAAATGAATGCGTGGACTTCCTTCTCTCTATTAGAACTACAAGGGAAGAGGACAAAATAGACAAACCAGGCAGTACTTTCTTTGAAATTTACACTGAGTAAAGCAGTCCATCTGAATTAAAAACATTTCAGTGTTTAACAACCTTCCTTCAACTCACCCGAGACATACTGGATCTCACAGCAAACTAACGTTCTTTTGATGGGAAAACACACGCTACTTAACCACAAAAACTGAGAATATGCCTATCATGCTCTGAATAGCTATCCTGTCAAACAGACTTCAGAACCAATTAATTCATAAGTATATTTCAATATATAGCCACTTCATCTCTCATGTGTCCATGAAACAGAGACTATGATGTGACATACAGCCCATAAAAACACTTATCTAACTTAAGAAAACATATTCATTACTATTCTTAGATCACTTCAATATACGTGCAGACATGTGTGCTTGTTTATATGCACAAACACTTCTAAACATGAATGTGCAGTTGTGTATAGCTTATATAGGTCATATAACACAAATATCATATCATAACTTGTTTCATCTAAATCCTAAACATAGCTTACTTTTCAAGGTGAACTGTAATCAGAGGGGAATGAAGGACAGCAGCTTCTGCCACCCCCAGGTTCACAATGGTCTCATGTAATCGATTCACTGTTTCAACTTCACCTCGTATGGCAGCAGCATTAAGGATGCGGAAAAAAGATGCAACTGTTCTGTCTGAGATAGGAACATCCTTCTCTTTCATCTCCGTTAGAACGTTAATAGCATCTACAATGAAACAACACAAAAGACCCTTAGGTAATTTCATGTAGGGAAAACAAACTGCTATTAAAACAGCATTTCAAACCCAGCAGGAATGTAAATTCTGGTGTATAATGCCGATTTCAAGTTAATTACTACTTGCATTTCTAAACGAGACTACAATTATAAATCCACAATAGCATGGTTTTATCATTTTGCTGCAACTTTGACTACAAATTATAGATAGGAACTGTGTGCCCACTCTGCACCACATAACCCTGAATAGTCTGCCCTATAGCTGCAAGATTCTACTAAATGGATGCTTTTATCGTTCAATACTAACATCTGCTAAATCACTGCATTGTTTCTTCAGCAGATGGCTTGTCACGAGGCCAGATAATAAAGATATGTTTACACTGTATATACAGCCAGACTAATGGTCTGATACCGATAGGGCCTGTTTGCTGTGTCGATACTAATTAGCCAAGGAGAGCCAATGAAAGCTTTCTAACAGACTGCATGTTAAAACATTAGATTCATTAAGCTTCATTAGTAAGGCAGAAACAAACATTTTGTTATATGGAATAAGTGCGTTTTTATAATGTTCTTAATTATTGCATAGACAGAATGTTTTGACCACTTTACATTTGGCTACATTTACAAATTGTTTTATTTTCTCAGGGACATTTATGTTCTCAAAAGCAAGCTAATTTTTTCAAACTGCTTTAGCGGTCATGATTTGATTTCTTATGATTTCTAAAACAGGAGGTTTGTTTTTTATTTTTCTAACACTGATTCATAAGAGGCTAAGACAAATTTCAAAGAAAGATTTTACAACACAAAATTAACATTAACTTTTTCTTTTACTGTACAGTGTTTTATATAAAAACATAACATTTTGGGTTTAGGCTTCGACTATGCTTCTATGGTGTAGTATTCTATAAAATCATAAAACTTCAGAATCATCTTTTAAAGTTTATGGTAGTCTAGAGATCTTTTAAAGATCAACCAAACAATACAGATTACAGAATTATATTAGATTGAATTACAGAATTAAAGAGCTAACAGCTTAATGCAAACATCTAGAAAATGCATAACAGGCAGTTTGCAGAACTCACTAAAAAACAAAATTTCCAGACAGTTCGACAGATTGACTCTAAAATTCAATACCAAATACATAAGAATACTAACAGAAAAATACATACTTTTTATAAAGTTAAATGATTTTTTTTTCAGTACTTGGCTCTTAAAAGAAGGTTATGTTTATAGGTTTTATGTTCAGCCTTCAGACCTTCTTAAGCAAAAACAAAGCCATTAGTCTAGGCACATACGCAATTTGTGCCATAAGTCATGATCTTCAAACTCAATCCAAACAGCAATGCTAATAAAAACTAGCTGCAGAAATGCAAAAAGCACTGAGCTGTGCAAATGTAAATGACAAGCTTGCCAATCCATTAAAACTAATGGCCTGCACTGTCCAAGCACCTCTGGTTGAATTCACATGCAAATTTGTATGCAAAATGTTCAAGCACTTTTCAGGACATGATATACCATTAATATCAACTCACATTTTTATTCTTGAGGCAAGATACCTTTATTATATAGCAGAAGCACACAACGAAAGCAAATGGATTACCTTCTACTCTCCCATGCTTTGCTAAGACTTCTACCAGTGCGACATACTTTCCCGTGTCAAGAGCAACAGGTGAATTCCTAGGGAAGCTAGAAATTAAAGCATTACAAATTACATCAACAGAAGTTCACATTTTATGGACTCTTCTAAATCTTCATTTTTAAAATTACACAGCAATACAACAGCATTGTGAGCTAAATAGCAAGTATTATAGGAAAAACGTGACAGACTTTTAAAGATGCACCACTAAAACGTGATTTAAAAAATAATACCTACACACATTCCCTAAAGCCCAAAAGTTATATTTACAAAAGCCAAATAACTACTAAATATTTAAACTATTTTATAACAAAGTATTTCCCAGAAGCCTTGGAAGAAAACTCAATTCATGTAACTGAGGCAAGGCTATACTCATTTCATAAAGAATATGAAACTTTGCCTATAGCAACAAGTTAAAAGCTACTATTTTGAGGTTGCTGTTACATATTTATTTTCCTTTTTTTTTTTCCTGGAAGTTTTAAAATTAAACCCTTCTCTGGTGTTTCTTTTTTTAACAATTCTAAGAGCAATTTCTTAAAAATATTATGTTACGCTTGATGCAGAGCAGTAAATGTCTACTGATGTAATGCCATGTTTTACTTCATGCAAGCTCACTATGAGGATTGTGTAAGAGTGGTAGTAAAGTTAAAACCAATACACTACCATTACTCATAGAGGGGCAAATTTCTTTATATTCATAGCTCAATCATTGCATATAATTTCAAAATCTAGCAAGGTGTAGCAAGCACCTGCCTGGTAACCTATTGTAAAACTAAAGCAAATACTTGGTATGTGAGAGAGAGAACTGGAAAGTAATATAATTTGTTCTACATTCACTGTAGCATCAGACCAAAAGCAGGCTTTCAGGGTCAAAAAAGAAGGGGCAAATATAAAAATAATCTGTAAGAACTGCTCTGGGCTAAGTCATACATAGCATGTTTCAGCTGCGAGCTAATTTTCACAGCCAAGGTACAAAGCTCTGAAAATAAAAATTTCAAGTAGAATGCTTGTTGACAGTCTCAAAATAATACCACTGAGAAACACTGCTAATGACTATAAGTGCACCATATTCCAAACACATTTTTAGGTGCTTTCTAATGGGTACTTTTAATACATTCCCCCCCCTCAAATTAAGCCAAACTTTAATTTAGACACTATGTATGTTTAAAATAAAAATAAAACAGATCATACATAGCAATTCGCCCTTTTTTTTATTAAAAAATTGACCAATCATATAAAGTAGCTGCTTCTGATGTTCCATTATACAAAGCAAATGTTTTCTTTCAGAAAACCACACCCTTGACAGTTTTAAATGCACGTACATTGGTGGGGGAAACTAATTCAAAATGGATGATGGGGTTAATACTCAACCTACTTAATTCAACAAGGTCTGTATATCAGCATAAATCTCTGTGACATGTTTCAGTGCCGGTGTACTTACACTTTTTCTTTCAGGTTCATTGCCTCTTCTACATTATCATGTCGACAGCACAAATTTATTAAGGCTGCATAGCCACCGACAACCATGTCCGGTTCATATTTGGCTTTCACTTCAAGGGCTTTTTGCATATTCTAAAAAAGGAACAAAGCAAAGATGTGAACTAGAGGAAAAGCCAATACGACATTATGATTCTTGTATGTTCAGTATGCAGTTACATGATTGCTTTAGTGCTTTTCGCAGTAGAAGATCACATTTGAATACACAGTGCTGTAATACTTTAGCAAATTTTAAGAGCGGTAGTTATTTTGGAGAAATAAATATTTTTCTATAGCACCTTACAGATTAACTTGAGAGTAATTTTAAAATAAATTTTCTTGCTTTCTGTTTATATTTCTAGCATGTCTTAATATAATGGGTTTTTTTAAATCCAGAGAAACACAATAACATAATTAACCCAAATTCTAAAATAGTTTTTATTTATGTGGAATTCATAGCAATTTTCACCTGATGCACTGCCAAACATATTAAAAAACTACTTTCTAAAGAATAGGAAATTACTTAATAATCCCATAGAAAGCCTGTTTTTTATTTTATTTTTCACACATTGTTATTCATATATTTGACCACTGTGAACTTACAATGGTGTTTGCTTCTAGTCTTATTTCATATGCAAAATCTTAGATACAGACAGCTGAGAATCACTTTCTAAACTGTTTTCTTTGCAATAGAGAATATTGTGCTATCATCTGCACGACTGTTACTGTTCCCATATATACAGCTTTATAGACAGGATCATACTGCACAAGAAACTGAATACAAGTGTGGTGATACCCAACAAATTACAGACACACACTAAATGAATGTAAACTACAGCTGGACGCCTGCCGAATGAAGGCAAGAGACCCTTTATCTCAGAAGAGCTTTCCTCCTGCAGGAAAATGGAATTTCAATCCCTGCATTAACAACCTAGTAATATTTGAATTGCAAATGACTAGTGCATGTATCAGTTGCTTGACAATCTAGATATAAGAGACTGGAGCCATGGCTTGAAAGGACATTTGGCATGTATGATAAACCTATCACAGCTGTTACTATCATTCACTTTGCAGATTATTGTAAACAAACTTCAGCAACCCCAAAACATGCCATTCAAGGTGTTCCTGAAATTAGTTAACCTTTTTATTTAATTGCTTTTTGCACTTACGTTTGATTTATAAGCATCAGACCATAAAACCTCAAGCAATGCACTTGTCTTTGCTTCACTATGTCTTCCCATAAAACAGTCATTTATGTCCCTTAAAAAATATAGTTATGTGTTTCCAATTATCTCTGCATTGGTTAAGATACCTCTCCTTCACAAAGAGCATGTATGAGTTGTTTCAAGACATCTGTAATAGGCTCGTTTTCAGCTTTTCGCTTCTCTAGTTTCTTCTCCAAAGCAGACACGTCAGATTTAGCACTCTAAATGAAGGTAACAGAAAATGTCAACTGCAAAAATATCCTTCCCCAAACAACTTGCTGGATCACTTTTATACAAGACAGATAAAATAATCTTCTTTCATACTGGAGGAATTTTTTTTTAATCATTTAAGGTGCTCTTACCTGTTTAAATAGTACATACGAATTGAGATTTGAGTCAATACAGTAAAAAAAAAAAGCTATAAGTAGCAAATTTACAAAGGTCAGTGTTACTATTTCTCTCATATTTAGTTCTTTGTGTTCATGGAAGTAAGGATGCCTCTTTCTTTTTCCATCTCCATTCTGCTCAGATCGGAGACATAAAGAATTGATACTCCACCATTAGTAGCAGTATGGAATTATACAGTTCCTGCCACTCAAGTGGATCACTGTAATTTACAAGCATTAATTAAGCCTCGCATCACCACTGTTAACTAACTAAAACTTTCAAAAAAGATTTACCAGACAGGGAAACTGAGGCACGAAACCTCAGTCAACTACAAGGTCAAGTATCAGGTCTATGTGAAAATCTGGATAACCTTTATTCTTACTTCAGAAAGTATCCTCTGAACTTCAAATAGTAGATTCAAATAATATTAATATATGTCCGTGACCTCAAAGCCAGCAATGACACTTGAGCTAAACCCCATATCCAATCATTATCGGGACTAAGAACTAGCATAGCTATCTGTGAATTTACTTACTTCTGGAATATTATCCGTAGACAGGAATTTCTTATGAGACAGTAACCTTGCATCCTAAAACGTGGTAAAACAGATATCACTAATTCACCCCAAAAAATCTCAAAGTAAGGATATCATGGTAAAAATGTTCAAGTTACATAATTAACTACAATGTTAAAAAGCCATATTCTGCAGCATTATTATTACACCAACTTGAAAAATCAGTAATTAAATGCATCCCTCAAAAACTTCCATGTATGAAATGAACACAGTTACAACAGTGAAAAATTATGGAAAGTTTAAAATCTTGCGTATAATCGCTATATAACAATATTTATTTTGCAAAGGAGAATATACTCATGGAGTACATACACTCCATTTTTTAGCTTGAAAGTAATTGCTATAAAACCACAGACCTTAATTAATTCAGGAACTTGATAGGAGTCCAGCAGTCTGCAAATGCCGCTGCAGAGGGTTGCAGGGATAACTATATTCTGTACCAAGAGGTGGGAAAAAAATTATATGAGTTTTGAAACACAACCAAACTGAAATTTGTCGAACAGAAATTATCTCAGATGTAATTCAAGTCTCCGGCTCTTGCATGTCATTGAGAAGTGGTCTGGTTGTACTTAAAAGCAGCAATTTCAAATCTAATAGATACATGTCAGGCAGGACAGGCATTATGTAGCAAAAAAATGAAATGGTACCATCTTCTTCAGCTGATGGAAGTATTGTCTCAAACGTTCCTCCTTGGCCTGTACCTCTGAGTCACTCATGCTGTCAATCAAGTGATAAAGAAAATAGCCAACAGCTTCTGTGGAAAAAAACAAGAGAAAGCATTCCACTAAAATTACCGAGACTGTCATGTTATCAAGATTAATTTATAAGAAATCATTTTGGTGTGAGATGTCACCCTGATGAGAGGCTCTGAAATGGCAACAATGATCACTGAGGCATAGAGATTATGTGGTTTGGGAGCACATATCTAACTGGTGAGTGAAAGGAATATTAATTATTTTCAGACCTAGTGACAGCTTTTCAGTACAGAATCTTACTTCAATCTATTTTTTTCCACTACTGTGTGACAGAAGTGGTACTGCCCAAGGCCTTCCCCCCCTTTCCTGCCACTACCCCAAATAGTTGCCATAAATATTTTGTCATTGCTCAAAAGAAAAAACATATTTTAAACACTTTGCATATTTATTCTGTACATTTCATGCATTACATTCCATTATCAAGCTACGTTAAGTACTGCAGTATTAATATCAAAATAGAAAAATTTTTTTTTAACCATTCAACCAACTAATACTTAAGAACTTGTCTATTAGCCAATGAAAATCAAGATTAACAGATTTTAGTAAACAGTATTAAGTTTCTTATCTATCCAAGAGTACAGAGACAGGGGATCCTGGAGCTAAGAATAGGAAGAGCATTAATTACTGTATTCTCAAAAGTTTGCTTTCCTGATACCACATTGCCCTTATGGCCCCAACAGGAGGCAAAGAAAACATTTTGTAAAAAACAGATTATACAAAAAAGTATACTTGTTTCAAAGTAGAAGATTTCAGATGTTAAATACCATTTTGCTTTACAAAATCAGAAGAGCTATTAAAGTAAAACTATGTTGAAAGAGGGCACTTTTAAAAAGTATTTAGGCACTGATAGTATGTTCATTCTAAATCTATTTTTGGTCAATAAATTTAGAAAAATAAATTGTTATCAGCAAGATTAATTTATAATTCTGAAAGAAGATCTCTTGGATCTCAAAAATATGCTCTGATTATTTGAATCAGGATTTTACCCAACATGTTTTCAAATTTCACTTTCAAAAAGAAGCAATCAGTGTTTACTGTTGTAATCCCTCAAACCCATCATTACACAGAGGAATGGATTTGTGGATAAGTTACAATCATAGAAATTGAAACTCTACCAGTTGGTCCTGGAGGCGTCAGGCAATAACGTTCATCCTTGTACAACAGTTCTGTTATCTGGTAAGACAGAATAATCGTACATTGCAGCCAAAAGAAGCAAGCAAGGACAAATAGTATCTGAAATTGAATTCTCAAAATAATAAAGCATTTCTCTGTTAAAGTATTTTTCTTTACCACATCATAGTAATTCCCTAAGAAATACAATGAAGTTTTTCTGTAAATAATAGGTTTTTCTTTTAAAAAAAATTGCAAACATAAATGCTTTCTTAGGTATGACAGCGAGACAGACACTCTAGTATTCTTTTTATATATCATTCTACAGAAAGTTAGCTACTGTAAGACACTGCTTAAAGCATAAAGCTTTTATTTATTTATTTTGAAAGAAGGAAATACATAAAGAAAACAGAGGAACACAAATTATTCTGCTTTGCTAGATTTAAGATAAGTCATATGGCTGTTGTAAATAAGTGCAATTTTGAATGACAAAATATGTGTCCATAATAATTAATTGCATTTGACTAAATTTAGCACATGTTCCATTATTCACACAAATAGAAGGAACTACATAGATTTTAATTCAGAGGAAAAGAAGTATTTAACCCAAAGCCCCCACATCCTATCAACAAATGCTCTAACAAAAACTACACCACTTTAAAAATCCATTTGGCTATTATTAAGGAAATCACATCATCCTCAGTTAAAAATGAGACCTCAAGTATTTCAAGAATTTTGCTTTATCTGCCGTGGTTGTAGAAAGCATTGTGAAAAAAGTGAGATGGAGATGCAATCCCACTACCGAAGTGCTGTGTTTGCAGTAATGACAAAAGAAAAGGAACCCTCACCTTCAGCTGTAAATCAAAATGGATAAACAAAGCCAGAAAATACCAAATGTGCAATGGAATACCTAACACTTCTCATTCTACCAACACCACAACAGCACAGACAGTTAAAGTGTAGATTTCTTCTGCCTTTCTGCCCTCCTCCTCCTATCACACAGAAGAACCTACAACAGAATCCATGAAAGTCATGACAACACAGTTCTTCTGAATCAAATCTTAGGGAACACCAATGGATGTATTCTAGAATTAAAAAAATAAGACGGTGTGTGATATTTTCTTATAATTCTAAGTATCTATTTACTTCCCAACTTCGCATTTCCTGTTTAAGAAAGTTGATACATGTATTCACTCCTAAATTTAGCTAAGACAACAAAATACCTTTCTTCAACTGCAAACAACAGCAGAAGTAACTCTAGATACTACTTCATGTGCAGACCACCATTATGTCAGTGCTCTGACTGCCCTTCAAAATTAATTTCATAACAGAATAAGAGATTTTTCTTCTCTCCTTGTCCTCCCCTTTTCAATTTTTAAATGCAAAAAAGGAATGATAAAGGTAAAGGACAAAAACATTCTCTTTTCATAACTTTCACACAGTAAAAAGTGGTAGTAAAATACAAAAACCCTGCACCTTACAAGCTGTACCTGATTATACAAACCATTAATCAGCGACTTTCCAAATTACAATTTCCATTTCATTCCAAGATTTCTTTGTGAAACATAATATACTTCAAGCCATGTACTAGCTTATTAGCCAGCAGGTACAGTATCAAAGCAAAAAGACAAAAAGCACAGTACATCCCTTCCAAGTTTCAGTAACCACATCCCCGGGAGTGTTCTCATGCTCTGCAAATTTAATTCATCAAGTTATACTGCAGTGTCTTTGTTGTGTAGCCCATACCAGGGAGGGCAAGATAATCGGTCATTTCCCCTCAACTTTATCCACGTGGTTTGTTTTATCCGGCCTTGCCATCAATGTTTTAAGTTATAAGACAGAAACTTTCTAATTTTCAATAAAAATTCTACTTGCGGCTTATTATTTTAATAGCTATAGTGGAGAGATAGGAAGAAAGTTCCACAAGACAGGAAAGGCAATTAAACAATGTCAGATAGCACAACAGCAGCAGGCTTTGTTCCAGAAACTACACTTAACCACTGCCTTCCACTATAAGATCTAGAAATCAGACTATCATAAGCTACATCACATGGTAACATCCTATTTGATTTTTTACAAATATACTTAACTCTCCAGCTTGAAAACTTAATTTCCTGCAGTTGTACAATCTGCCATTGACAAAAGTCTTGCTTAAATTAATCATATCTACAATAATCAGGCTCAGAATTCGCATTTACAGTAAAGCACCATAAACATGCAGTGCCTAAAGAAGCTGATTTTATTTAAAGCATTATGATCTTCACTTACCTTGTTCCAAAGCTGTACATCATTTGAGCTGAAGAGGGCAGCAAAGGATAACAAATTAAAAACGAAGTGAATTTTTTTTTTTTACTCTTTTATCTTTTTTTTAAAATCATTAACATCGAGAATCATATCTAAATAGAACTAAAACACAATAATCACCACATATGGTTTAAGCCAACTCTGTACAGAATAGTACTGTACTTTTGACAATGCTGTATATGGTCATAAATTCTGCTAAATATATTTAAATAATGCAGCAACCCAAACTGATAACTAAGGTAAAAAAGAACACTTTTTTTTTTTAGCCCAATCTTTTAACACATCATAACTGTACTTTATTTTACACTTCATGCTATTCAGTATTTCAAGAAAATAAAGCTTCACTCAAGCAAGTCATACTTTACGTAGAAAACATTCAGTATGTGGCATTTTCTAGAGAAAAAAAAAATCTAGGCTCCTGTGCATTAACTAGCAGTATAGCCAGAGAACAGCAGCTATAAATGTATCTATACCACACACAAAATAAAGTAATCAAACCTCTTCCTTAAGGTATGTTTATTATGGTGAGATAAATGTTTTTGAGAAGTAGAAAAAACCCAAAACAGAACTCCAATTTCTCCTCTCAAATGATAGAACCTGGCGGAAAGCATTTCATACCTCAGATTATAACCAAAGACCAAATATTAACCAGTTCACTGAACTACAAAAAAATAAAGTGACATTCTTATTTGTACAACATCAAATCTTGCTCAAAGCTACAACTTTTCAACAACTATAAAGCAACATTAACCTAGACAATGCTAAGAGAACAAAAACTTAGAACCTTATTTTATCTTCCTATTAGTTCTAGTAAGAGAAAAATGTCAGGTTGAAGAGTTCACAGGAACTTGAAAATATTCATAAAATTTCAGAATGTTATTTAGGAGGTTCAAGCCTGTGAAACATTTGTTCTTTCTGTGCTATTGCCACTTGTATTTGAAAACAAGTCAAAAGCAGGTCCACATGGATGGGGGAGGGAGGGTTTATGTGAGTTTAGTTAAGCTTTCCTGGGTGAACTCACTCTACCACTGACAGGATGACAATTGAACGGCAGATATCAAATGCATCAATTTCCTAAAGTACTTGATTCTGAAATATTAATGGTACATCAGGCAGATAGAATGGGAATACTTCAAAGCAGTTACTAGAGCAGAGCAGCTTCAACAGAAATCCATAAACTAGTCTGCTACAGACACTGTTCTTATGTCCTTGGTGTCAAACCCATACACTTTTATATACTAGTCCTACACTTTGCTCATTTGAACATTTGAGACCAGCATTCAGTTAGAAAATTTTGCTGTAATCTTTACAAAAGGAACAAATATTCTTCTCATCCTATCACACCCTTTGTTTTCAGGTTGTCATAGCCATTAAGTTTAAAATGGAAAAGGAAACAAATTGGCATGCTTTCAGAAACAATGTAAGGGTCAAATCTGGGCACAGTCAACCTAAGTATATGGCTTCTTAAGTGAGGCAGCAGTAAAGGTAAGCCAGAGAGATTAATAAACAAGCCCTCTGTGCCACTTTCAGAAGTGGTAAAGAGTGGGGAAAACCGTAAGCTTAAGTTCAAAAAACCAAAGGTATCAAACAACAAAAAAATGCCACTAAGAATTCCTACACTATCATTTGCCTCAGAACTCTGAGTTTTTAGCCAAAACATCCACTAATACTGAACAACATGTAAGCTGTTTCACTAAAGTGTTTCCACAAGTTGATAAAATTTTAAAAGACACTTTAAATCACACCCTGAACACCTGCACAACCTTCCACAGTTGGATCTTAAACGTTATTTCACTTATCCCTTGGAAGTCAAAGTCAGCTAGGGCATAGTTAACAAATGCAATTTTAACACTGGTTTGCTTTTTCTTCTCCTTTTCCCAAAGTAGAGTAGTTATCAGCTAGACAGAACTTGCAGTTTACTAGGAAATTATTTGGTCATATCCACCTGATATGTTTTACTAACACACAATTGCAAAATTTTAGGAAATTGAAACTCAGTCAATAAAATCATTCTCTGAACTCTGGTCCCATATAACATTAAGTGACCTCTCTGGGTCCCAGTGGTGTAGGAATGCTGCAAAAAAACCCACCATCACCAAAAAACCACAACCCCTCATTCACAGTCCTAAACGTTTGACTGGGGCTAACAGCAAATGACAGAAACGTTTGATAATACACTTACACTTACATAAACTTAAGGCAACCCTGCAAGTTAGCAAGGAACCCTCCTTACGAAATGGGATACTACAGCTGTGAATACAAAGTCAGGGCAATGTAACACAATACTAGGTGTTAAATGAGAGCATTCAGGAGTCATTAATACAGAGGGCACAGAAAGCTAACAGATATAGTAGAAAACACCTGACTTCTACTGGTATTTTATATTAATTTAGCATCCATTTACTTAAATGGTTAATAGTGATAATATTTAGGGAAACTGTACATTAGCATAGCAGTTTATAAACAAAAGGTCTTATGAGAGCTGGGGGTGTTTAGCCTGGAGAAGAGGAGGCTGAGGGGAGACGGGAGACCTCATTGCTTTCCATAACTACCTGAAAGGAATCATAGAATCACCAGGTTGGAAGAGACCCATCGGATCATCGAGTCCAACCATTCCTATCAAACACTAAACCAAGTCCCTCAAGACATCATCCACCCGTGCCCTAAACACCTCCAGGGAAGGTGAATCAACCACCTCCCCGGGCAGCCTATTCCAATGCCCAATGACCCTTTCCGTGAAAAACTTCCTCCTAATGTCTAGCCTAAATCTCCCCTGGTGGAGCTTGAGGCCATTCCCTCTCGTCCTGTCCTCTGTCCCTTGGGAGAAGAGGCCAGCTCCCTCCTCTCCACAACCTCCTTTCAGGTAGTTGTAGAAAGCAATGAGGTCTCCTCTCAGCCGCCTCTTCTCCAGGCTAAACAACCCCAGCTCTTTCAGCCGTTCCTCATAAAGCCTGTTCTCCAGACCCCTCACCAGCCTCGTTGCTCTTCTCTGGACTCGCTCCAGAGCCTCAATATCCTTCTTGTGGTGAGGGGCCCAGAACTGCACACAGTATTCAAGGAGCTTGTAGAAAGGAGGGTGATGGCCTCCTCTCCCAAGTGACAGGGGACAGGACAAGTGGGAATGGCCTCAAGCTCTGCCAGGGGAGATTCAGGCTAGACATTAGGAAAACAATTTTCACAGAAAGGGTCATTGGGCACTGGAACAGGATGCCCAGGGAGGTGTGGTTGATTCACCTTCCCTGGAGGTGTTTAAGGCATGCGTGGACAAGGTGCTGAGGGGCATGGTTTAGTGTTTGATAGGAATGGTTGGACTTGATAATCCGGTGGGTCTCTTCCAACCTGGTTATTCTGTGATTCTATGAAAAGTGAATTAGTATAAACCTCCAAACATTTACTATCCTGAGAAGTTAATATACTGTCAAATTCCACAGAACAAACAGTGACTTCCTTTTTAATCCACTAAATGTACTACTTCAAAGGTATGCTCATATATGGCAGAGGTAATACAACCAGGGAGAGCAGAGAGGAAGAAATATATTCCTCACATCTATTACAGCTAGAACTCTATTTCTCAATTTTCAAACATGGTGTCGGGGATGGGGGGGGCGGTTAGGGAAGGCAGCAACAATCTCTCAACAAGGCAAAAAAGAGGGAACTTTGCTACAGAAGAAAAAAGGGCATTGAAATAGCAACCTTACCTTCTAAAGCCCCAAACAAGACTGTTTCTAAACTGACGAACATCAATAGGAGGCGTGCTTGCTGAAGACACTGTAAATGAAAAACATTTCTAAATAGTCATTGTAAAAATATCCCTAATTGCAACAAGTCAGTAGGTAATGTAAAGAGGGTGTCATTAGAAGAACTATTTTGTTAGTTTAGTAAATGCTAAAAAAACCTTCTGTAAATCAAAATTTCAAACATCAAGGTATTTGAAACAGCCCTGTTTTTATCAGCTTTAGATCTGCTCCATTTCAAAAGGGATCAAATATTCTTCTTTCTTCATCGCCTTTAACATCAATAGTTAATACATTGAGTCTTTTATTCAAATTAGTAACAGGAGTAAGCATCTTGTCTCTTAAAAAAAAAGTACAAGACCAAACAAAATACTATTTTCCAATAAGCAAAGCAAACCCCAAACAATCCTGACCAAGAAAACTTGGGATATGCACACAAGAAGATAGATCTACCAGAGGCAAAATTTTTCTAATTCTTTCAAACTTAATATCTATGTTAAAACAGGATGTATATTTTTCCTTCTTTTTTGTAAATTAAAAAAAAACCCCAAAATAAACTTCCTCAGGTATTTGCTTCTGCTAGTGTACTTTACCTGACAAGAAAGAAAGAAAAAGTAGTTTCACCTGAAGCACTACCCAGTGAATTAAGATGAACTAAAGTGGAAAAAATATAAAGATACAGAGTTCTAAATATTAACATGTACCATATCAGTTGAACAAAGAAAACTAAAATTACTTAGAATTGGATGTCCCAGATAAGTCATTTACAGCTATGCCCTACATCCTTATCTTTATGTCATTTCTTGACTAAAGATTCCAAATCACTCTACCATTTCTCTCTAGAATTGCTGTCTCTCATTCCAGCAACAAAAAAAAAAAGAGTCATATATGCATTGAAGTCCTGTACGAAGTTATCCTCTGACTTCACTTTCACAATAGAATTAACCCCTGTAGAAACTTGAATGCACTGTGCCCTCTCAGCAAGGGCTGCAATAAGGTATATGGTAGAAGAGAACTGAAATAAAAACATCAGCTCCACAGGAACCTGGGAAATAAAAGGCAGGAAAACATGTTAAAAATCACTCCTTACCCTAACTCCAGCCTAGAAAATGAAAACTTTTAAATGCTAGAACATTTACTTTAGTTTGAAAATCTCAGGTAAATTTGGCTTTGAGAGACCCTCAATACAAATCCTCCTCCACTACTTCATTAAACTTTTTGCAGAAAAGCAAACGCTCAGCTCATGCTTAGCTGCTGCTGACAATTGGTAACCTGGTTTCCTTAGCAACAAACAAGTCAGAGAAAATCAAGAGGTTGACAATGAAGCGGAATGGAACAGCATGATAAAGGGAAAAAGCAGCTCTCATGTATGCTGCCTTATGCACCCAGATTCCTCAGCTGATGCTTCACAGTTTTCATCTTGTCAGTAGCAGAAATCTATACATTATAAGGTATGAGAAGCTGAATCAATACACCTAGACAGAAACCAGCATTAATAACCCAACCTTCACCTCCCTAACTACACTGAGACAAACTTGAACTATTTTCCATACTGCATGTTTTTTCACTCTTTGAAATACTGCAAAAGAAGACAAGTAAAAAAAAAAGTCAGCTGTTCAATATCCATGCCTTATCAGTACATAGGTGCTAATTAGATTTAGTAGCATTCATTGCAGCTTAGTAAACTACTTACAGAAGCATCTTCCTTTAAAGCTCAAGTTCAAAAGAAATTCTGTATGTCTCCACGAATTATTAACCCTAGTCTTTGTAAACAGAAATACCACTACAAGATTTAAATTCAACACACGGACAACAGCTAAATAATACTGTGACTCTAATGTCATCACAGTAAAACAGAACACAGCCTACTATGTGTCTGTATCATAAGGAATATGTAAGGAATAAGCATGCAGGAGTAGGTCTAGTTTTTCATGTAGGAAGAAAAATTCTATTTCGCTTTCCAGAAATAACTGTTCCTAATAAAACTCTGACATTTCTTCAAAAAGACAAGTGTTTAAGAACTTCATATTTCATGGCTAATGTTCTTTTGTTGTTGATGTAATAACAACAAATGAAACAATGGCAGTGTAAGGTGAATCTTAAGAATTCTTTACTTGATAAATCTCAGTACAAAAATTTTATCACTGATTACTCAATACCCATTGAATTTTCTCGTTTTTTACAAAACATCTTCCCTGGGTCACAGCATATAGACTACATACTTCTATATTCTTTAAGTAAAACAGTTGATGACAACCACAGTAAAAGACTGCTTAAGTTTTTCCCTGAACCTTGGACATAGAAAATTGTTCTTTAAAAAAAGACCTTTCTGTATTAGATCTAGTGCAAATTTAAGAGCTTTATTGTCTCAGTATATTACCCTAGTAAAAACTGCATTTCTTTTACATTTTGAAAAGAAACATACATTCCTACTTAACCAGCAGATTATTCCATCCCATTCATTCAAGTGAATTACATTAACTTTCGCAAGCATTAAGCATCAGAACATCTAATGGCCAGGCTCAATATTAAAATAACCATGACTTGTTGTCCACAATTGGTAGTTTCTGACAGTCTAGCATCTCATCATAGAAGACCTCACATAATAAAATCCTGGTTAAAGTTTCTTGCATATCTCTAAGCTTCATATATAAATGTAAATCTCTGTGCCTACAACCAATCAATACTACCAAGAATGTAGTAACAGGCAACGTGAAAAATACTTACATATGGAAAGAACATTGTTCAGTCTTCCGTGTATTGCTTCGTATCTTATTTCTGCTACATAGAGTCCAACAGTTTCAAACAGGCAGTCATTTTTCTAGAGATAAAGCAATCAGTCAGTGGAAGAACACACAGAGAAAACTTTCAGGTACTTCTTATTTTTAAATACTTCCTTCCCAAAGGATACTGGCATTCTTTTATAGAGATAGCTGTTGCAAACATAGAAAGTGTTCTTTGAAAGTCTACATGGCTAACCAGATCAGTTGCCACTGAAAAAATTGCCCAGCTTTGATATTGAAATCAATTGCAAAAGACAAATTTGCTAAAGGTAGAAAGAGCAGGGAGTTAAATCTGCAATTCTGTATTCTTTACCAAGTTAAAAAAAAATATCACCAGAAACAATTGCAATACTTCTAATCTCCAGTAAAAAATTGGCATAATTCATTTATTTAGTTTTCTGCTGCAGGAAATGGAGAAATAGTAATTCAAGCAAAATATGTGGGTTAATTCTGAAAAGGAGAAAGGAAAAACAGCAGGAATGAGGTGCGGTAAACAAACCATCAGTGCAACTGTTTTGAAAGTGGTCTAAATATTCTGAACAGACTTCATGTTTACACCTTCACAAAGAATACAGGAAAACAAGTCATGCTATAGTCATTTTTATAAATTCTAAACAAACTCACCTTCAGTTGCTCATGGGCAGTTTCACTATCAGCAAAATTTTTAAAAACATAGTCTGTGTATGTTTCTGCATTAAGTTCCACCCCCAACTCGTCCATCACTTTGAGGACCTCAAAGATACCTATCAAGGCAAAATTGATAAAAAAAAAGGACTTATCCATTTCTCTCCTTGAAACCACCACACAATTCTGCATTTTTATTTATAGATGTTAATAAAGTTATAAATTATGCAACTTCAAATAGATTTAGTGAACTCCCTGCTCTGTGCTGTACTAGCAAACCATGAAACTCTTGACTACTTGTCTTTTAGAGTTCTATATGAAAACATATGTACTGCTGCACATTTAAACATAAGAAATTTGGTGGCAAGCATATAATCAAATTCAAGATATACATGCATTCTACAATATGCAGCACATTCTTAGCTCAGTTCCCATTATCCAACCAAATTAGCAAGACAAAGTTTCAAGACTTGTCTCTAGATTTGCTTAAAACAAAACACTTTTGTAAGCAAAAAGGTTGATTGCAATAAGAATATATCAGCTTCAAAATGGAAATTGGAGAAAGGCTAGAGCCTCCCAAGCCCCAGTGAAGCTACATTATAACTTTCACAGGGTTCAGATAAATTCATACAACTAGACTGGATATTACTATAATAAATACACGTTTGAAGACAACAGATACCAAATCCTAGTAGTTCAGCAACTAGAGTGGAGAGTTTTAGAGTACACGTCATGCTTTCTAATTGATCACTCTCTTCCAATTTGCAGAAATTTCTTACAGTAGCCTTAGCTAGCAAACTGAAGCCCTGTCAAAACCAATACAGGTATTATTTTTTGCTGGTCTAAAAAGGATGTGTCAGTTGCTGCAGGACACCAGTACCAAACAGCATATGTTTTTTTCAACTTGCATTTCATACTTATTACTTTAAAAATGTAAAGTTTCCCAAAGTCCCTGTCTTTGCCCTGGAGTGCCACCTATGGAAAAGTGACACTTTCATGAATATTTTATGCAGTGCACTATGGTGCAAATAATCAAATGTGAATTCCCTTTGAGCACTTGAAAATACATGCAGGCAAGTCACACTAGATTAAAGTCGCATCATCTGTTCGAGTTTGCCTTAAACAAAACTCTGATTTTGGCCCAGAATCTGCAAAAATATGAATAAAGAATTAATTACAGGAAGACTTCCTTGATACCTTTCAATTTTTGACAGCTAGCTTCTATTTCATATTTTCAACTTCACAGAAAACACATCAAGTTCTCTTACACTGAACCTTTTAAAAAAATAACTGTATCACTGGAAAAGTAGTTTGAAGACCAAGAACTAGACACCATAGTGAAGGTGTGATATGCTCTAGAAATTAAAGTTCAGACTGGTATCTAGAACATAGTAGAAACAGGCTTGTGAAGCGTCCCTGTTCCATAGTAAACATTTGTCACAAAAATGTTACATGACCTGGCACAGCTCCTGAGTAGGAAAGGACATACATGAAGACGGAATACCAGCATAACAGTAAGATGTCAATTAAGGAGGAATACCACTAGCAACATGCCACATAGCCAAATTACCACCAACTTAAAAAAATTGCTGCCACGTATTTCTCCATTTCTAAGTCAGCTGATGTGGAGGTTTGGGGGTGAATAGAAGATTAATGAAAACTAACACAGAATCCTATGATTTTGCACATATTTTCCACCTCACTGGTAACAGAACTACTTTATTATTATATAAATACTTACCAAAATACAAAGCAATAAACATTCCCACTTCAATCAAAACAGTATATAATTGTCAAATATGTGCATAGAACAGGATTTCAATGTTAGGTCTTTGGATTCCTAGAAATACTCTGCTCCTCACAGTGAAAAATAACACTAAGCTCCTATCTTCCCAAACCAAACACCAGACAAATAAAAAACTGGAAAAAAGGCAAGTCATGTTTATCTAAAAAACTGATCTCCCAAATGTTTTGTGAACACACCGCCAATACGTGTATATTTATTTATAAATTATATACAGGTATTACTGTACAATATATTATGCACATTATAAAACATATACAAAATCAGAAAGTAAATAAGAATGACATATTTGTTTTATTTATTAACAGTCCAAAGGATTGCCTTGCACATTCCACTTTGGCAAACACTGATCCAAAAGACTATGACTAAAATCCCATAGTAAAGACTTACAGCCATCTCCCTGCGTGAACAGAAACAGGTTTTTGAGATTTTGGGCTGAGATATGTAAGGACTGAAGGAGCTGAGCAACCGAAACTAAATAATTGAGTGGAAAAAAGACAGAACTAGGGAACAAAACAGAGTAAACTTCTCTTTATCAGTACTGGAAATAGCACTGGAATACCCTAAGAGAACAGATTCCAGCCTTGAATCACTATATCCAAGAACAAACAGAAAAGAGACAAATTACTCTGCAGTAAAGTAGAGCAACTTGCTGGTTTTTAAGAAGTGACACGTGAGACTTGAATTTCAGTCTGCCTTTTGTTTCTTAAGTTTCTCACAATAAATCCTGTCTTCTTCCTAAAGCAGTACCATCAGAACAAAGGGGATTTTTGAGGCAGTTAAGTATAGTTCTAAATGTGCAGCAAGAGCAGTAAAACTAATCTTTAAACATTTTTCTAAGGACACAAAAAATAAAATTCCAGTTCAAAAAGTGAGGTCTCATTCAGGTAAACAACATAACATCTTACATTTTTGCTGCACTGTTAATATCAGAAGCACTGTAAGTTCTTTGCCAGAAAAGTCGCAAGTGCAAAACTGCAAAACACTATTTTAAGCAGTTACTTCATAAAATCACCACCCTTATTCCTCTCAGGCCTCTGATGTGCGCCTAACACCTCAAAGGATGATGAAGGGGAGCTACAAAATATTTGGCAACAAGTATAAAGTGAACAATTCTGCTTATTTATACTAAACCCTCCTGGTTTTAGTGTGTAATCTGATACAAGATGAATCTCAGTGCCAATAACAGTTTCAGATCCACCACATATCGATTTTATAAACCTTGCAAGCATTTTCCATTCCTAAAAGCCTAATACCATTTACTTAAATAAATACTATGGAAATAGGTAACTATCAACTTAGATAACAGATGAACTTAAAAGCAAGTATGCCGCATCTGAAATTATTTGCCTGGGTAATACAACTGAATAGAGCTGTTTGCTATCTCGGAGTGGTTAATTTATCTACGGTATATTGAAAAACAGCCTTGCATTTCATTCCTCTTAGCCACCACTTCAGTCCTATTTTTCTTTTAAATTCAATTCCATACAGAAGTTTGGGAATTGCCTTTGATATCCAGCATCACCTTTTGTTATAATAAACATTAGATAAACATATAATTAAACACTGCTACTAGTTATATGATTGGCTAGGTTACATTATACCTAGTGATTCAGACATACATACCCTGCAGTTCTAGGCAGGTTGTTGCTTATATTCTGTATGCTTTAATCATTATTTAGTCCACTGTCTATATTCTATCAGATTTTTCCTTTAAGTTTTTTTTCCATTTTCAGTCTTACCTATACTGAGATGCAAAATTACACAAATTAGGCTGGGCATTACTACATTGTAGAGAAAGAAATTACCTCATTTTTGGCACGAGATGTGATACGGCATCTATATATACTTTTCTTCATACAGCTATTATTTTTTGCTGCTAGAAAGCACTGTTCTGTTCATTTACAATCTGTTATCACCTTTAGATTCTCACTGCAACATTATTTTTTGCTCTATTATTTCTATGAAACAGTGTCAGAGTGGGTGGGGTTTCCCCCTCATCTCCCTTCAAGCATAGTGGTTGTAATTTTAGATAGTGGGTCTCATTTATCCACTGTTTTTTCATTACATTTCAGAAAATCAATACAAGCTTACACATGAGAAAGAACGGGACAACTTGCTTCTTTGCAGCAAGTATCACTCCAATTCTTCACTGCAGAGGAAATCGCTTAGATATCTTCTTTGTATTTTAAGAACTGTAAAATCACTGACTATTGTATGTACACACACAGCAGTAACATTCCCACTTGACAATGCAAACTTGGAGACTAAGTAACAGGTTACAAAAACATGTTTGAAAATCCACAATTTCATCATTCAATTTATATATCCAGTGCCTTTGCAGATACAAAAATAAAGGCTCTCTAGAAAATAGCAAAGAAAGCCAGAATTGAGGGTACTTTCACCAGTTTTCTTTTCAGGTTGCTAACATGATTTCCAACAGTAACTACTAGCCAAAGTATAGTTGATTTCTTCAGTCAGTCTAAATTAAGGCAACCTCTGATCTTGCCAAAGACCAAAAGAGATACGAAAAATTAAGTTTCTCTCAATGGTCAGATATTGCCTCAGTTTTGGGAGCCACGTTTAAACTAAAACTCCTTCTAATGTCTCTTTAAATTTTGTTAGTGAGGTGAAATTTTCCAGAGTAACAGGATGCACACTTTTTCAGTAGGCAGCATCTACATAGGGAAATATAACACTGATTTAAATTTATTTATTTTCAGTAACATTGTACTTCAAGTAAGTCACAAAGGACCCTGCTAAAAACAACACTACCAGACTTTTAAAATATGGAACTTTCAAGCATTTGTAAACCTGGGAGAAGATAAACTTGGGAAGTAGTCTAGCAGGAATAGACCCTAAGGAGTTAATAAAAACTGAATATTGTTTTCATAAAGGCTTTTTGAAAAGTACTTGAGACATTTTTATAGCCAGAAACAATTAGGGAATACTTGTTTCAGCATTTCTTCCAAACCAGAATGTGACTGTATACTTAAGATAAAATTGCAATATGAAGAGTCTGCTAAAAGCACTTTTTTTTTGTTTGTGCATTTTGTTTGTCACCCAGTGTCACACTAACAACTCTGCATCTCATTCTAAAGCACATTATACTGTGAGATAAGATGAAAAAGACAGTTTTTTGTTTCCCCAAGGGGGAAGTACTTCTGTTAAAAGCATCTTTTTACAATACCATTCTTTGTGAATTACCAATAACGCAAACCAAAGAATTAGATACTGTACTCTAAAATTTAATATTTGTTCAATTCTTATTCATATCCTGTAGACATCCCCATGTGTAACACGGGAAAGTATGCTAAATGCTTAAACGTACTTAAGAATCCCAAAGATTGAGCATTTCTGTCCTTCAATCAGTATGCTGTCAGGTCAGGCTCACACATTCAGCAATGCAAGTCCTCCTGCTGTTTTATTACCGTAACAAAACTCACATTTGGCTTATCAAGTAAATCATAAGAAGTTGGTTTGAAAATAAGACTGTGTTTATAGTCCAAAAGAGCTATTATAACATAACCTTACTTTTAAATGTTTCTCTCACTTCAGTTTCTTCAAGAGTAAACTCTGTAAGAGGTAATGAGCAGCAAAAAGAACCGGTGGAAAGCAGAAAGAACGTGAAGAGTTGAAAAGGTAATTAAACAGTCTCACACATCCTTCTATGCAAAGATGGACTTCAAATCTGTAGAGGTGTACTGTGATTAAGTAAAGAAGGGAGGTTTTAAAAAAGTCCTTCTGGAAGAATGATTGTTTCCAATAAAGACAGACATGTAGTGAGGTCTTTGTTTACTTTCAAGATCCTGCTTAATCTCATAATAATGTTCTAATAAAGGTCTATAGGTTAGCTTTGCAATAAAGCTAGAGGAGCTTTTACAAGATATCTAACCTTTAAGATTCTTCTCTTTCTGGAATGTAACTAGCAGCGGCCAGGAATAGTGAGGTCTGAGTGGTAAGCCTTCTGCTTTCATCATCTTCATCACATCAATGGCCAAGTCTGAAAATATTCATGAGATAATTAAACCAATAATCAAGTACTTTAAATAAGCATATGTAAAATAACTAAATAAGTAGAGTACCCGATTTGTTGGCCTCCAAAGCACATCGCAAAACAAACTGTAATGGTGCCGAGTGCATTTTTGCTTCTTTCAACTCATCACAAAATTGCTTCAGCTTGTTCACAGGCTGGAAAGAATTTAAAAAATAAATTTATTGTTCAACTTCTCAATTTATTAAGAAGGTCAGATTCTTCTACTGTTCAGGACATCAGTATTACATATGCCAAGCACGATTCCTTCATAATTTCAATTTACTATGTAAAATGATACGAAATATTAAAACCCTTTTATGCTTAAGAACTATGCAAAGAAAATAAAAATCTATTTTCCATATTCACAGTTGCATTAAGCTGAAAAAACATATCCTTATTAGTATATTAAGAAAAAAGTGTTACTATTCAGCATACCATATCTCTATTAACACAATGTTGCAAGAAGAAGCTACCCTGGTCCAAATTATCACGTGACAAATGATTAAGAGACTTCAAAACACGGAAACTTATATCTTCAAAGCCATGAGTTATCAGAGTCAAACACAGGTTCATTGCATCTAGCAATTGAAAAACAGAAAAAACAAAATTTAAGTACATATAACAATTCTTGCATAGAACTTCTAAAATTATTAAAAGCCAGGAGAATCAATGTTTTACACGTACTATTAGCATACTTCCAGACATGATTAATTAATCAAATCTAAGAATCCTTTTCTTAGTTATTTATATGTAGCAATGAAATCACCTTTCCTATAAAGGGATCATGACAAAAATTACAGAAGCATCACCACAGCAGCATGACGGAAAGATACTAAATAAGAGAAACATTTCTAGACACATCAAAAAAAAAAAAAGGATGAATTACAATTAACAGTTATCAATCAGATTATGCATAATGGGATCCAAAAGTGACTGTAACTGTAGATAAAGAAAACTGTATTTGGTGTTTAGTCTCCCTTTTTATGATATTCAGAATTGTCACAATGGGAATTACAAGTATTGTTTGAAGAAAGGACTCTATACTTACTAAACTACTGCTTTCCTATAAAACCTTAATGAATTTAATATTTTAAAAAGATAGATTATTTTTGTATGTAAATGATTTAAATTGGTTTATATTGAAATTTTATAAAATCTGATATAAAGCAGCACATATGAATCCACAAACTAATGGTAATAGGGAAAATGCTTTCCTACTCCACCCTGCATTGCAAAACACCCATGTAGGAACTAAGGACATACCTGGAATTAATTCCCTTTCGAATTTTATGCGTTCTTTAATATCTTCAATATACTGAGGATAACCAGCCTTGGCAAGGCTAAAAATCACCTGCATCAACATCCTATCCATAAGGTACCCTTCAGACTTCTCAATCTCATCTAGAGTCTGCAAATGAGAATAAAATTATCTTTAATAAAGTGCCTCAAAATACGATACATTAAAAAAAGAAAGTAATATCACAAAAAGCTGGGATTTTCTCCTTTGTTAAAACCATAAGTTTAGATATATGGAATGCAGTATCGAAGATCTACGAGGGCCTCAAACACCACCAGACTGTAGAATAAAAAAATAGGACTACTAGAAGGGATAATAGATCGTTTCTCTGACATCTTAAAACACATGAAAACATCAGAGGTACTCCCACTGTGAGACCACTTTCTGAAGATATTCCTTTGAAAAGGAGAGAATGATTAATTGGACTTTGTTCATTGTTTCGAAGAATGTTAGCTGATGAAGATTTAATTCGTAAGTCATAGAACAATACTATGTTTCCCATATCCTTTTCCTTGATTTGGTCCCCTCCATTTAATACCACTTATTAAACTCAAACTAAATTTCTTTTCTCATTTCCTTTGGAATACTACTTAGACTTAAATAAAGTAAGAGATAATACTTTAAAGAAATCTTATCCACACTTCTCAAAGAACTTAAGTTATTGGTATAAAGTCTCCAGAGAACTTCAGTTGTAATGGAAAGACTATGTGGCCTCAATGGGAGTCTAAGAATGGTTCAATGACAGCAGGATAATCAAGGTTTGGTTGTAAATTATTTTTTTAAATAAATATATAAGTATATCACATGCATTGTCACTTTAAAAATGCCTGAATTATTAAATATCTCACAGGTAAACATGACTTCCTGAAGTAAAAGACAACTATTAAAAGATAATTTTTTCTATAAATTATGAGACTGTTTTCAAACCAACTATTCAGATTAAAAAAAAAAAAAAAAAACCAACAAAAAAAACCCCACAAAGTAAAACAAAACCAAACAATTTCATTTAACTCCTGCAGACTACGGGAAAACAAGTTATAAAAGTCCGTATTATTCCTCCTGCATGGAGCATGGACAGAAAGCATTCCAAAGTTAAATTGAACGAAGGATCAAACAAGTTGCACTTAAATTCAAACTTGCAGTACCTTTTTGATGCTATTAGCATCACCCTTTTCAGCATAGACATTCAGCAGTGATAAATAGGTGTCTGGACCTGGTTCAACACCAGCCATCTTCATCACTGAAAGGACATTTTCGGCGCTCTTCATATCTCTAAAAAGCATCCAAAAGAAAGATCCTCAGTAGATTTAATTACAGTGATGTATACTGTGATTTCCATGTTTCCTCATTAAATTAATTAAGACTGGAAACAAAGACTGCAACAAGCATAGATAAACTTATTTTAATAGAGTAAAAGTGCAGATCTTGCAATTATTGTATTACTTGGAATACTCTGAAATTTTGCAGCTAGAAAAGTTCAAAACCAAGGGCAGCAAAATTTTTTTTCAAGCACTAGTACAGTAATTTATTTTGAAACTTGAGATTTTCAGACACAAGAAATACCTACTTCCTTTGTTAAACGGCCCTGTTTTGCTTCAAAATGTATACAAAGACAGTCTTCTATACATTATTCAAACTAATGACACTATTTTGCAGCATGTAATTTTTCTGTACAGCGTCACTTTATACTGCAGTAAAACTAAAAGAAAACAAAAGAGAAAAGGTATTAAACATTACCCTGATCTTGCGTGACCTTTCACAAGGCTACTGAATACTGCCTCAGTGATTGGGAGATCTTTGTTCTTCATGAAACCAAGGATCTTACTGTAAAATACAAGACAATTAAAGATTAGGTATTTTTCCGTTTGAAAAGATGAATTACTGAGCTACTGCTGCTCTGCTGAACAAGCACTGTATCAAACAAAACGAAATCTTGATGTCACTGAGCAACTACATTTGGGGATGATGCTAAATATGCTCATAATTTGGTTTTTGGATTTTTTTTAGATTAATTGTATTTGTCACTGAAGTATGCAGACATAAGAGTGGGGCTGGCCTTTTAATTCTTTTATCTTCCTTTTACATACTTTTCATGCCCAACAATCACACTGTTGCAACTTAACCTTGCTAGACAAATAACCTGCCAGGTCTGAGTAACAACAACAAGAATAAAAAACAATTACTACTATTTTCTCCTTACCCCACTTGGTTATCAAGTGCCTTTCCCAATCACCTTATTCCTGCACAAGTAGCAATCCTTAGTAATCTCATGCTTTCTCCAACTGACCATAGAAAGGACAAAAGTTAATTTCTGAGCAAGTTGAACGCAATTTGATTTGAATTGATTGATCTAAGACTTATTTTTATTTCGCTTGTGTAGGTTCCAGCTGTGCGTGAAAAACTGCTCTTCAGTGCTTGGTTAAAATATACTTAAGCCTTCCCTTTGTTTTGCTTAGTTTATAAGAATTACAGTGAAATGAGTTTAAACACTAACAGCGGTGAATGTGAGATTTTGTGGAAATCCCTTTAAACATAAATGCAAAGGAATACCTTGCTCCTTCAATGTCACCCTCATTGCAATAAGCAGCAATCAACCTTTGGTATGTAACCTACATAAAACAAAAAGGGAAAGTTAATGATTTGATCTAATAAACGGAGACTACTATTAAGAATGTAGATATCGTAAAAGGGTACCTACACGATTGGGCTGCACATTAGCTTCCTCCATTCTGGCCAAGAATTCTGTTGGAGAAAATTTATGCTCGTTTTGAAGGTAGACTTTAAGTAAAGCATTATAATGGCTTGTATCATACACAGCACCTATGGAAATATTTCAACCACAATCAGTGAACATAGATTCTCTAAATCCAACATGATTTTATACCTTTCTTATATAATTTTTTTTTCTGTGTGAACCGTATATAAAATAAGACTGCTTCCTTTTATCTACCTTTGAAATATCAGACACCTATTTAACAGCACACATCTGTTCATAAAATGCAAAACCAGAAAGAGCACAGTAACATAAATGTTTACGTACATAATATTCCAGTCTCTATAGCTGTATTTACTTTACAGACTTACCTATGCAATGTCTATAAGAAAAAATTATTAACTTTACATCATTGGTAGCACTGGGCATATTCAGCTCACCAGATATCAAGGTATCCTCTAACAGAAAAGCAAACTACATTCTTACAATAATCAAAATCAAGCAAATTACAACTTAAACATCGTACAAAAAAAATATCTTTAGATTCATTATTAAACACCTCTAGATGTCAGTATAACTCCCAGAATAGGAAATAGGTGCCTCACCTGAATAACGTATCTACTGTTTATTTGGTCATCATTATTTGTTACTATGTAACATTTAAACATTATTAAAATTGACCCAGTCTTCCATTACAAAAGAAACTAAAAACCATATCTGATCTTGCAAAAAAGACTAACAAAACAAACCTACCCAGTTCTTTCATCTTGTCCCATATCATATGGGCTAGTTCTGTTCTTTCAGGTGACAATACCTCTGGTAAAAGGTCACCACAGCTTCGCAACAAAAGCAAGGTCTGGTTACTCCCTGGACACTCTACAAGTGAAAGACAACCATAAATCATTAAGCATTTAGTATTAGAAAAAACCTTGAAACTGACCCATTTTTCAGCATTTCGTATGAAATAGCATTTTCTGCAAGATTAGAGATTTTAACTGAACAGGATACCCAAATTATTAAAGTACATTATGCACTATCACAGAAAAGATTCACAATAAATCATGCTACTCAGTACAATAATAAGCTCATATAAGGAAAAAACTTTAAGTAGTAAAACACAAAATACTAAACTCAGATGACGTAATACTTTAGATTTCCTAATCCAAGATATATAGATCATTTCATCCTAACCATGACATAACTTTCTGGTAAATTTCAAAAATGGCAAAATATTTGACATCAACTCCATACTACTCCAAAATTGGTATTCAGAGATATCGCATATTTAAATATCCATTACCACTTCTACCCACACTGTAAAATGAGATAGTTTGCATCCAGAGCATGGTAACAGAACCTGTAAGAATGTTATCCTTTTCAGACTTCTGCACTAGCCCTAGAAATTAAAAGAAGTAACTATTAACTCATCTGTCTTTTCTTGGACTTCAACGCTACTCCTGAGACAAAGTCACACAGAGCTACAGAGTTTATCACAGATTGCCCAATAAGCTGGCGACAGAATTTTTTTTCAATCACATCTTTCTATGCAAACACAGCAATTTTCAACAAAAAAGGCAGGTTCCTTTATAAAGCAGTACAACATAAAGAAAAGAAATGCAAAAAAACCACTGCCTATCTCTGATCATAGAGAAAGGTATACATCAGGAATAATTTTGTCTAACAAGGAGCAAGATAAATGTACACATACAACATAAATGATGAAAAAAAAAACCTACTAAGGCTTTCTATCTCAAATGGAGTCATACAAGCAGACTTGAAAGACTCGGATTTGCAAAATGCCTTGAAGTCTAAAGCATCACTAATGCTTTGTAAGTTACTTCCAAATCATTATGCCAACGCTCCAAAACAGTACACAGCCCACCACAGAGGCAGGAGCTGCTGCCAGTAATGATAACTCCAGCTGCTGCTGATCGCTCTAAGTGTAATCTTTAATTACACAGAGCTGTAGAAATAGCTATAAAATAATGGCAAAATAAAGGAAAAAAACCTGAAAACTTCAAAGCAGGAAGCTATATACTGTCTAGAATTAGATCCTCAGGTACCCAAAAGGACCAGCAAATTTGTATACCACTTAATCATCGTAAACTATGTTTCAAGAGTGCTATTTACAGCAGAGAAGCTATTCATACAGACTAAACTCATCTGGCAAGGAACACATGCAGTAGTGGGAAAAACCTCAGCAGTAATGAGAAGAAAAATAAATTAAAATATTAAGGGGGGTTAGGTACAAATTGCAAATGGGAATTTGAACTTCTGAAGACATACTGGAGTGGTGAGATAAGTCATACTTTGCTAACTTCTAAATCCCTGTACACAGTTAGCTCATGCAATAAGAATGTCAACATGCCTCTAGTTTCACAATACCAGGGTTAAACTACTGGCAAGGTACCTTGAAAGTCAAGAGAAACAGGAAAAGGTTTGCCAGTATGAGTATGGAAAGACACAGGAGGCGTACAGCAAGCACCTTCTTCGGCATTTTTCACGTTTTATTTGAAAATGGCAGTGCTATACAAACACAGGCAAATCTTTTTAAGAAATCAATGGTAACTAACCTCCCACACTTCTGTTAAATTAGTTTTCAACATTAATTTAAAAAAGAACCGAATTTCTCATATGGAAATAACTGTAATTTATTTTAATAGCATCCTAGTTAAATATCTCATGAAGTTCTAAATTTTTTTTAAATTACTTTAACAGCCAAAGGAAATCACTAGAAGTAATTACCTTTCTGTTAATCTGACTTCCTAAAAATTTTCAACTAATCAGAGAGCATCAATTGAAGATTCAGCTTTTAAACACTGAACCACAAAACTTTCAAAAACACAATCCCAGGTATACAAGCCAGTGATGTCCAGAGTAATACACAGCAAAGTTTATAACTAAAAAACCAATACAAGCTGCTATCACTAAACATACTCAATAACTACTACTCTCAATATTTATCAAATATCTTCACTGACTCATCGTAACTGGCACCAAACCTCATCAGCTGTGGTACCTGGTTTGCAGAGTATTCATATGAGTATAGTCTGGCCATTAATAGGCAGAGATATTGAATCTTTCAAACAAACAATGTCTCAGCTGTTTATTTTTGGATGTTTTTCCAAAGAAATAAAGCTTTCTTTTTCCTCCTGAAGAGACAGAGCAGCCAGAGAATGGAGGAACTTTGGGATTACCTCCACATTTCCCTGGATAGTTCCATTTTAAAACAAATGGCCTCTTAAAGACAGCATGGTTTACTGCAAACATCTTAAAAATACAGCGTGTAAAGCAGACAGGATCCCTGTTCAGATGTGAAAGTACAATTATACAAGGAAGGTGTAACATTACCAGATAAAATTCCACAATAAGCAAGACTATATGATAAGACTCCTTAAAAGCACATTAAATGTTTACAAGACTTATAAATTCCCAAAGACATAGAAGCCTGTAAAAGTAAAAATACACATTTAAAACAAAAGAACCTTTCAAAAGCATTTAAAGTTTGTTCATCAATATAGGCACCCAAAGACAAAACCAAAATCTGAACTCCTTTAATTAAGTGGGAAGAGGGAACAGCACTGGAACCACACACAACTACCCACACTTAGCTGCTGACCTGGCATAGGGAGGGCTGAATCATGATACTCAGTTTGACGAATCATTACACTGCAGTCTTAAATTTAGCTTTTATTTTGTTTAGATTGGAAGCAACTTACCTGTTTTGCATACTTCATTGAAGATTTTTAGTAGAAGGGATTTAGGGATGCGGCCAGTTTTTCTGACAGAGTTATCCAGCTTATTTAATGCCCAGTCAAACTGCCAGGTCCGTCCATTTTGAATTTCTGACGCTTGTTCTTCTTTAACACTTCCCTCGTGTTGAGGTGCAACTGTAAGGAACCTTATTTGGTGTATAACACTTCTGCTCAAATAAAAACAAACAAACAAAAAAAGATTACATTTCTGAGTTATTCTGCAGCTACACTAGTTACACAATGTCAAAAAGATAATGCACTTTATTTCTTGCTAATGGACAATGTTTCAAAACATTGCATATTGATATACACAAATGAAAGTGATTTATTTCGGTGCATTTCTGCTTAAAAAGGTAGTGTCATGTATTTTTTCTCAGTGACAACTTTTTCTCTGAGATTTTCAGTTAGATTCACGTCATGAATTAAATGCATTAAAATACAAATTTTGAATTCATCCAAGTCCTATAAAAGCCTATTGTCCCATTACAAGCTCTCACAAAAAGCTTTCATGCGCTATTCAAAAATCATTCCAAGAACAATCACAAACATCTCTTCCAGAAGATAGAAAACCAAGGCACCAAATCACACCTTTATTTTCATTTAAAATACACAAACCAATGCAGAGGCCACTGTTTTAGATAGTTTATCAAATAGTTTAAAGAACAATGGGATCGTTTCCTATTCCTCAGAATTTACACTGACAAACACAAGGTGGTCATGCATGTTAAACACCAACACTAGATTTGTTTAAATACTTTGTTTTCTCAAAACCAAGTATGGCAATGACAATAAACATAATGAAGAAGTGTTCTCTATTCTAGCTGAGCAATAAGACCTTGGCACTTTTTCAAGCAAAAAGAACAAACTGATTTATATAAGAATATGTACATGATATTTGTGCAAAGTGGAATTGTGAACAGCCTGTGCAGGACAAATTAACATTACACACAAGCACTTTTGGAAGTCTGCTCTCAGTTGCCTTTACAACTGCATTGAACAACCCAGACTATTCTCCAGACTCCTACACTAAGGTAGCAACGCATGCTGGATCACAAAAAGAAGCTCCCTCAACTTGTGAAATTGCCATCCCTTGTCTCTGGGGAGGGCAGAGCAATTCAGATACCTCCATTTCTCCAAGGTTCTAGATTACTTTAAGTGAAAAATAGCAGCTGTACTCTGAGCTGTTACAGATGTTCCAGGAGTCCTATATTTTGTTGAACTGACAGCCTAAAACTGAGGAGTGCTGGCATTCTCTACAAAATGATTTCCCACACCTGGAGCTATTTCACAGGTATGTATCTCCACTGCTGGCTGGTTTTTCAGGTCCTAGCAGAGGGGGTCCAGGGGAGGAGAAAGAGCTTGCTGGAAACTCAGTGTTTCAGCAGCATTTGCTGCAAGCTGCTAAGTGACAGGACAAGCATTAGTGGGAGATGTATGAGACTTGTGGTTTGCTCTCAGGTTGCCTCTCGTGAGCAGAAAGCAGCCCAAAGAGCACCTTTTCCCCTGCTGTTTCAAATCCTAATTTGATAACTGAGCAAGCCGTAAGTTCTAGGAATAAAATTCTTTAAAAGAAAAAAAAATAGCCTGAAGTATAATTTCTTTCTTAATGGAGCTGTGAAAACAGTTTAATAAATGATACATTTGTTTTTTGAAGACATTAAAAAAAAAATCCTTTAGCAATGTGGAACATTACCACTTGGCATCCTCCTCCTCAAGCAGGCAAATTTTACAGCGCCCAATCTTCTTGAGATTCCTCCTGCAGAACTTTCCAAAAAATCTTAGCAAATTATCTGCATTTTATTTGGCATGGGAAAGGACAAAGAATGAATACATTGGAGAAGCGGAAAAAAAGACGGCCAAGAAGGAGATACCTCTTCCTCCTTCAGTATTAGTTCTAGCTCCTTATTGATGCAAGTTCTCATAGATTGCTTTGGGCTGGCTCTCACTTTATTCAGATCCCTCTGTGAGCTTATTTACATCATTAGCCTGGTAGAATACATATTCAGCAACTTCTACAGGAAATCAGTTACTGTTCCATCAGGTTAGAGAGAAAACAGTTTATAATGTCCAAAAAACCACTAGAATGAACCAAAAAAAAAAAAGAAAGAAAAAAAGAAATGTAGTAAAACGTGGTTAAAATCAGAGGAACTGGGAAGAAAAGAAAATGAAACACCAGTGTGGTAATAAGCAACTCATAAGACTAGCGCTATCAAACACTTGTTTTTGTAATTACTCTTTCCTTTCTTCCTTTTCCTCTTCTCCTTCTACCTCACCATAAAACCAGGGATACGCTGCTTTCCTTTAGAGTAAAATCTAGTAGTACAAGGTAAGAATAACAGTACCATAGAAAATTTCAAGTCCTCTTGGGTCTAACAACCAGATGAGATGTCTACAAGTCTTTAATAACACATAAATAGCACTCAACTACTTGCTAATCACTGGATAGCTATAATAAATTTGCAATGAATGGACATTCTTTATCTACTTTTTCCTTAGAGGTGTAGATAAAGAAAAGGGTGTCTTCCACTATTATACAGCTATTTAAAATGCTACTTGAAAGCTTTTCAGAATATTTCAAATCAGGTAAGAAAAAATGCTCTGGATGCAAGCAGCAACACAGGAGTCTAACTCAGAAACTTACACTGGTTTTCATTAACAATCACAGCACAAGTGGAAAAACCTGTGCTTCAGAGTAAAACTGAAATGTCTTTTTCTATAAATATCTATTTGTTTATAATATTTTGCAAATTATTTAATTGTACCTTTCATCACACAGTACACTTTTAAGCATAAAGGGATATTCACAGTTCTTAGCTTAAGTTCTGTACTGTTTCAAGGAAACCATCCTTGTAAGATTCTCCATGTGTCAAAAGTTACATTTTAAAGCACTTGTGGATTCATGAGATCAAGAATGAAGATAAGAACAGTATGTACATGTTCAATATACACTGGTTAACAGCATGAGAGGGCTCTTTATCAGTTACTAAATTCTCCCTGCTTAGCATTTAGCATGATCCTGTTTAAAACATGTTCAAAATATTGTACTAGATCGAGTGCTATGTGTGCACACTGTAAAATATAATACTCTTATAAAAGTGTTATTGTTATACACTAACTTAACCTTCTGAAAGATCAGCAGAATTGGGCATTTCTATTTGTGCCCCGCCCCAGCCTCCTCAGTTACTATCAAATACAGTGTTTCTGTTAATTTATACTGATTAAAGATATGTCATTTAAGGAATGACAACTTGGGATTCCAAGTTTTAGTTCTAGACAGACAGGGAAAAATAGTATGAGAGTACAAAACAATCTGAGGAACTCAAACTTTCACTGGCACCCATCTAAACTACCATTATCAATCTGAAATATAATGCCTCGTCTAAGACTGAAACCTACCATATCACCTGTAGGCTTTCAGCATTTGAATAAACTACACTTGCAGCGTGATTTAAGGCACCGCATAGTGCTAAGATAACCCCACTGTAAGAATTTATTGAAATTAATTGTGGTTTCAAAAGCAGGATGAAGCTGCAGGCATCTACTGTCTTGCATCTGGATCTTAGCATTACAAATAGCCTACAAACACAAAACTTGGGAGACAATGACCAAAAAAAAATTGTGAAGAGCTTATTCTAAAAGATAGATTGAGCAGATAAGAAAGACAGTTTCAAACCCAAACAAATTAAGGGACACAGCATCCAGTTTAACTTCAAGTAGAAGACAATAGAATGCAGTAGACAACATACAAACTTAAAAATGACAGGACTGGCACAACCTCCCCATGAAACAGAAAAAAAAGTTACAAAATGAAACCATTATCAAGAATCTTCAGCAACTTTGTGTGATTCTTTAATTTTTTTTGAAGCTGAGAAAAAAAACACAATTAAGGAGAACAGAAAAAAAAAAGAAAGGTTTAAAATAAAGCCCATGTCAAACATCTCAGTCAGAAAGCCATAAAAAAGGCAGCAACAGCTTTCTAAAAAAAGGATAATTTTAGAAAATACCTATAACTCTTAAGTGGAAAAAAATTAAAGACCATAAACTGGCTAGCTTTCAAAAATGTCAATTACGACCATACTCTGTAAATTTTACCGGTTTTACCATGCCTAAATTTTAACAAGGAGACAGTGGTGTAGGTGAGACTAGGTAAGTATGAGCTAAGTAATTCCTTGAAATACTAAGATATGTTATATTTAAGACTCATTATTGGACCTTACTCAATCTTTAGTCCTCTGGAATAACCTTAAAGATTTCATAAAAGCTCTGGGAAAAACAGAAGCATAATCAATAAAAAAAAAAATACAGATTGACATACAGACTTTTGGTACCACATTACCTAACAATCTCACAAGAAGGTACAAAATACATTTTCAATTTGTTTAAAAAACATTATAATGTGCTGATCAGGATTTGTTGCAAAATCGAGAATGTATTTTGTGGGACCTTAAATTAAGCTATATCCTGACCTCAACTGGTGTCAATAATGTCATTAACAATCTGCACAGCAGAAGAATTAATAAACTTAAAAAATTTGTAGATGACATCATAATAGTGGCAAATTCTTAGAAGGAGAGATCCAGACTTCAGAGTCCACCTGATTACTTGATGTAGTGGTCTGAAATCAACAAAAAGAAAATTCCATAGAGACGAAAAAAGTTGTACATTTGGACAAAAAAACAAATGACAAAATGTTAAATAGCGTTACAAGTGGCTAGATAACAGTACAACTGAAGAAGTACTGAAACTGAGCCACAGTTAAACATTAAACATAACACAGCAAAAAAAGAAAACTTAATTCTTAAACTCCTAACAAAACAAGATAGGCAAAATACAGAGAGAATTATTCTACTTGTCATAGTTTTTTTACTCACAAACCCCCTAAATTTAAAAGATTCGTCTATTCCATCTGACTTTTCAAGTACAGAAGCAGCTGTGTCTAATTCATCAAGAATAACACTTAGAATATTAAGTGGAACAAAATAGTATACTTCCACAGTCAAACTTTCTCACTAGGAAGCTTATAAAGTAACATTAGGAAGCGGGGGGAAACCCACAAACCTATCATACACAACCTTGGCACTTACGATCTTGCCTCAGTGCTGGATGTTAGATTATTCAGACTTATGCTGTAACCTTTTTTTTCAATTATTTTAACTTAACTTGCTCAGAATTGTATGCTATATTACAGAGCAAGATGCCTAATACTTCTCCAAGTGCTACGATGAGTCCCAAGTATTTACTTGCATCAATTATCTTTAAATGGCATTTTAAGATTTTCTCTATGTCAAACATTATATTTGCAAGCACGTGAAGCTGCACAATAAACCTCAGATCTGCTTGAATTTGCAATCTTATTCCTCCCCAGAATAGGTAATTTCTCTTTACCATACCTTAGAACCATGATTCTTTATGCCTACCCAGAGAAGCACAGAAGGATATATTAAGCCCTGTGAAGCGAACTCTTTCCTACTCCCACAATCACAAGATTAGAAGTGGAATCATGGAAAGGGCCTTAAAAATCATCTTTAGGAGCAGCCTTCTAATATTTGAGGCTTTACATAATTGTACCTTTTACTCTATTTTCAGCTTTGTCTCGAAATTGTGAGCATTAAAACTGTAGACCTTACATACACAGGAAAGGTTAACCAATTATACATTTGTAATCCCAGCATACAACCACTCACTAGTTAATGGCAACTTTTCACTTCCAACTTATCTTACGATACCTGTAAAGTAGCTAAACAAACTTGTAAAAAAACCTATGTAGAGATTAATTGTGAATGGGAAAACTAGTAAAATTCTCCTATGTTTGCAAGGCTTGAATGAGACTCTCAGTACCATACTATTGCACTTAAGTGCAAGTTTTACATGTTTCTAGAGCAGACTAAAGGCAGTGCCTTCGGTTTCCCAAAGGAACATGCCTTGCAGACCAGCCTCAGAAAAAAATTCCCATCCTTCCCAAACCTCAAAAAGCAAGTGATTACAATGCTCTCCCTAACACCAGCAGAAAGTTTACTTTCTGTAACACTTGACCAGTTTCAAATATTCAAAGTAGTATTATAAAGCCACCATAGGATTATTTGCTTCCCATCTATCAGAGACACAGTAAGGTAGCCGATATGTTGTTTCCAAAAGGAGTACTGAATATTTTGTTCTTTCTAAATTAAGAAGGCAATAGGTGCACGAAATACCTTTTAAGACATAAGCCTTGCTCAAAGCAGTATGATAAGCTTAAAAAGGTTACAATTCATTACTGCACATAAAAGCACTACAGACTTACCATTAGTGATAAGACTAAATATACCACCTGAGATCCCAGCATGATTCACATGATCGCTAAACAGCATTGCTCCTGACTTACTTATGGTCACCTACAGAAAAAGGCCACAATGCTCAGGTCACTGTATGTTGCTGAGATACAGTAGGATCCTATAAGAGAGAAAATTTTGTGTTTTTTTTAATGTAGACTGACAAACCTCAAGTTTCTTGGAGAATATCTAAAAAGTTGGCCAAAGTGATTCACAGGAAGCAAAGCCAAAAAATTGCTTTGTATTCCTTCTCAGAAGCCTCTACACATTTTATGACCATCAGTAAAACACTACAACTCTAACACTGCAGCTTGTGAAACTTAACTATGACAGTGCATTGCTCAAGTATTACCAAAAGCAAGTCTACTGAATACCTCCTCTGCATTTTAAGTCCATTAAATCTTACTTTGCTAATGTAAAGTAATTAAGTGTTGAATTCTACATTTCTGTGCACTAGTGATGGATTGTGGAGTACAGCAGTGAATAGCCAAAAGTAACTTGTTTGCAGCTAACTACAACAAAACAAACATACTATGCATTAAACCACAAATCATTCAGAAGTTTAACTTAAGGTTTACTCAAAGCTCAAATCAAATCCCTATTCTCCCTTCTCACCAACACCCTTCAGTCTCATATAAAGACATCACCTTGTACCAAAAGTCAACAGTCTTTACAAAGACAACTTGAAAAGCTTTGTACATGATGCCCTTAAACCAATGCCATCACCAAACACTTCTCTGAATAGAGAACACGAGTCTTGCCAAAAGCAGGAGGTTTCACTATAGCACAATTTCCTGTATGGGGAGATGCTTTTTGCTCCAGTCCCAACACTCAACATGTAAACTCATATATGAGAAACTCAAACTGAAAAAGTGACAAGCAAAGCCAAAGACATCTTGAAAGACCTGCACATTGAAATTCCACTTGGTTTTCCTCTTCAGCTATGCTTGTATCACCTACACCTTAGGAACCTAATTGTTCTCCTTTTCTCTGAGGACAGAAAGCATGTCAACTTCAGGGTGAACATCCTAGCACTTGCACATCCAACACTGCAGTTCAGCAATACAGCCACATTGATCTAAAATCACAGTCACCACACAGGGTCCCCTCTTCTCCATTTGCCTGTAGTCCCACCCTTCTAGAGATCATCAGGTCCTTAACTCATCCAATGAAAACTGTCAGTCTGCAGAAAACATTTTCTCTGTAGCCAATCAAATGAAATCAGTCCAGTAATAGGTCCAAGGAGCGCTCGTTTTTAGAGCAGGACAAGCTGGCCAGCAATGTGAAGGTGGTCAGTCTAAGAAGAAAGGAGCCAATACCCTTCCTTCCAAAATTAACCCTCCCACAGTAGTAAGCTGTAGCGTCAAACCATAACACAATCACCTCAGATATGTAGAATGAAGTCCCTGAAACACATTCTGATGTTAATTCAAAATCTATCCTGAACACTCAGTGACTGAAAGGTTTGTTAGGGCTTTCTTGACAGTCAGCCACTAGAAGCAAATTGAAGCATCTCTTCTGTTAACAAAGCTTCAATGAATAAAGTCCCAATAAATAACTTGTACCACATATATCAAAGTTCTGACATTTGCCACTGTGGGTCTGAAGTTTGATGCACTGTTCTGTCATAGCTTCTTTATCTTGCGAGTGTGATAACATATAGCTCAGCATATTTCACATTTCATCCTAAAGTCAGACAAGTGAAACAGTAAATTCATGTGAGATCTAATCTGAGGCTTTAGCTACAAAATATTCCTCAACCACACAATGCAGTTAGATCTCAGTCTCCTGTCCTAATCCATTTTCTGAAATCACTTACATTAAATCAATAAAAAACTAAACGGGAACCACTCTCACAGTCTATTCCACTGGCTCAGCTATGGTGTGGCAACATGCACCATAGCAACAGGAACCATCAGCCACTGCAGGGAGACTCCCTTAATCTAGCGTATCCACTCTACTATGGTCAGAGTTATCAGTCCACCATAGATGAAGACACATTTCAAAGCACTGACATGTAATCTGAAGTCTTATTTGCAAGAATAGCACTTCTTCCACTTCACATCATACTGGCAGAAAAGCAACATATGCTGAGAGTCTCTAAAATTACACAGGCATAACATAGTCCAATCATCATTTGAGTACTCTACAGTCTGACAGTGGTAGTTATGACTTTCCTGGAAAAATCAGAGTAATGTGATGCTTTTGATAAAATCTCTGCTTGAATGCAAATGGTTACAGTTTTCTAAAGAAATGCACAGATTTGCAACTATTGTGTAACCTTTACTGTAATTAAAGTCTCAAAGGTGCTTCTGAACAGAGTTTACTCAGTTCAATGCCAAAGCAAGTGTATCAAGCACATATAAACATACATTTACCCAGTTTTCTTGCCAAATATGCTGGATTAAACCTTGTTACTTACTCTTAAAACCATGTGGGATTTCCCCCACCATTCATCAATATTCTCTGGAATTTACTACAGTGGTCTGCACTTCAGTCTCAAAATATCACCATGAGACTTGAACTTGAAGCAAGTCTAAACGTGGACCATATTTCATTCTACCTTCACAAGAGGGCCAGTATAAGAAATTAAGGCTTAAGTAGTAAACAACAACCATAAATAATTACTATAGATAAAAACTGAAATGAGATTATATTCTTATATGTGCAATTTCAGTTCACAAATGTCACCTTTGCCTTATGCTTAGGTTCTAGAGCATCACTTGTACACTAGAATGCCTAAACCCCTATAGTAAAGGGACTGCAAGACAAACATTTTAGGTGAAAATTTGTCCTAGGAATGCAATTCCTGGACAGAAAGAATAAAGAAATTTAGTTGTGCTGCCTAAGCCTTACTCCAATATAATTCACAGTTTAGACCAAAACCTAGAAGCTATGAAATAAACATCACTACTTCCTGTGAATGTGTTCCCTAACAAAAACCCTTCCCACAGTTAACTAAAGCTAGCCTCAAAATCAAAGAGCCTTCAACATGATCATTAAACTACCCCACAACAATGGCTCCATTTACACTTAAAAAAATTAAAATGTGTAATCTGGTGCAACAAACAACAGTTTCATTGGGGGAGGACAGAAAACAACCAAAAGCCAGCTATTACATCCAAATAATCATTGCTTAAAGCACTTCAAGTTCTTTCCAGAAACACAGTTATAGGGGTAAAAAAGCACTTTTAGTCCTTCACCAAGTCATACGTGAATGTATTTCAGCAAATACTATTTCTTGCAACAAGTTAACTTAATTTCTTAAGTTTCCACCTGAGGAAAACAAAAATAAGCCAAATTACACAAAGTAGAAAAGTTTATTCACGATTTGCATCTAACCAAACATGTGGTGCTGATACCAACCCATACAGCAGATGTCTTCCAAGTTGCTGGTCCTTCCTGCCTACTCCACCCTTCACATTAACTTCAGCATTTAAGAAACTGTTATGCTTTAACCACTAAAATCAGCAGAAAATTGTAATTTTTTTCTAGGCAAGATTTCAGTCAAGCTATTGAATAAAAATTGGCTCACAAGTGTGATAAATGCTAAAGCTAGTGCAGGTAGCAAAGACTTCCTTGTTTTGGTGGTGAGACTTCCCTCTAGGAGACCTCTATCCCTGACTCTGCTCTCTTCCCATCCATTCTCTTGATTCAGCTCTGGAACTTACCAAGTTATCTGCTGAAAGCAAATATCTGTCTGTCTAGAATGGCAGAAAACAGTTCTGGTTTTCTACCAGGAATTAGGTTACACTGACTACCAGATCTATAAAAATGTACAGAAGAACTTTATAACTGTGGTAGCACTAAGTTGTTATGTCACCTCATAACCCTCAGTGTTTAATGCTTTTACGTTCTCATGTTTTATGAAAAAATCAGTCTATAGCATCATTTGCACATTTAATGAGGTGAATTTCAAGCTCAATCATTAATACTAATTAAAGTTTTTTACATAAAATGTTGTGTTCGCATTTTCAGAGCTAATGACAAGACTAGCTGCTATCTGAATAGTTTGTGATGTGACCCTTCTACACACTAGAAGTGTCATAACCCCTTCCCACTTTCCCTCACTGGATCCTCCTCAGGCTCTGCTGACAGAACCCCAAAATTTTTAGTTAACAACTCTAATTACAATCTCAGCAAGTCATTTGGCAGAAGTGAATGCTGGACACCAGAAACTAACTCCATCAAGGCTCTGAAGTCATGGAAAAAAACCCCTCTCTAACAGGCAGTTTAAGAACTTACCAATAACTAAGTTACACAACAAAAAATTGCACAAATCTTTATGTAGTTGTAACATACTCCCTACATTAAATAAAAAAACTAAGCGCCAAACTCTGATGTGGCTATTATCTGCACGTGGTACCTCCTTAGGACAAGTAATTTAGGAAAACAATATGGAAGCAACTAGCTTATCCAGAACAGAATGCAAATATCACTAGTGTAATCTATAAGACAAAAAAAGTGAACACAAAAACCTCTGAGATATTGTATGTTTCCTACAGAGTCTGACATGTTTGATCATGTACTCAGTGCTGAGCATTTTGCACTTCTACATTGAAAACATGTACTATTAAGACAAAAAGCATTCCAAATACAGAATCATAGAATCACTAGATTGAAAAAGATCCACAGGATCATCAAGTCCAACCATTCCTATCAAACACTAAACCATGCCCCTCAGCACCTGGTCCACCTGTACCTTAAACATCTCCAGGGAAGGTGAATCAACCACCTCCCTGGGCAGCCTATAACAATGCCCAATGACCCTTTCTATGAAAATTTTTTTCCTAATGTCCAGCCTAAATCTCCCCTGGCAGAGCTTGAGCCCATTCCTTCTTATCCTGTCACCTGCCACTTAGGAGAAGAGGCCAGCTCCCTCCTCTCCACAACCTCCTTTCAGGTAGTTGTAGAGAGCAATGAGGTCTACCCTCAGCCTCCTCTTCTCCAGGCTAAACAACCCCAGCTCTCTCATTAGTTCCTCATGAAGTCTGTTCTCAAGTCCCTTCACCAGCTTCATTGCTCAGATCTGCAGGGCACCACTGCTGGAGAGGAGGTTTAGGTCTCCAAAGCTAACACTTCTTTTATTAAGAAAGAAAAAAAAAAGGAAAAGCTCTGGTGTTGATGAAGGGCTTGTCTCCAAACTTCTGCAGGGCACTAGCCATGTGGGAACAGCCACAGGGATGCACAAGACTGGGGTGAGTTTTTCACCCTACATATGAGACAGAAGAGAACGAAGCATAGTAAAAGGCATTCAGATATTCCTGCTGACAAAAGACACATCAGAGTCAGAGAAGTGGGGCTCTTCAGCCAGAAGAAGAGAAGATTCCAAAGAGACCTTACAGCAACCTTCTAGTACGTTAAGGGGGCAACAAGAAAGCTGGGGAGGGACCTTTCACAACGGGATAGAAAAACAGAGCAAGTAAGAATGGCTTTGAATTGGAAGGGGAAAGACTTAGATTAGACGTTAGAAAGGAATTCTTCATGGCAAGGGTGCTGAGGCACTGGCACGAGCTGCCCAGAGAAGTTGTGGATGCCCCATCCCTGGAGATGTTCCAGGCCAGGCTGGATGGGGCTCTGAGCAGCCTGGTCAGGTGGGAGGTGACCCTGGCCTTGGCAGGGGGGGTTAGAACTAGATGACCTTTAAAGTCCCTTCTAACCCAAACCGCTCTACGACTCTGACGGGCAGAGGGAAGAAGCCCAGATTACACCTGCGCTTACCGACAAGCCAACCTTCCCCTCTCCCTGCCTGGCCTCTCCACTCCTCCGCACGGCCTGCCTGGTACCTCCAGAGGAGAGGCGCATCCCGTTCCTGCAGGCGGGAGAGCGGGAGCGGCCCCACGACCTCTGCCCCGAGCACGGGGCGCAGCGGCCCTGGGTCTCACCTGGCGGAGGCTGGTGGGCGGGCGGCGGTGGCGGCAGCAGCAGAGATGGGAGCGCGGAGAAGAGGCAGGAGGCGCGGGCAAAGCGCCCGAAGGCGCCCGGCGGACCCCAGGAGTGCGGCCATGACGGTGGAAAGCGGGAGAAGCACGTGAGCCCCGCGGCAAGCCACTGCGCGTGCGTCGAGGGTCACGTGGTGGGATGCAACCATTAGGCACTGGAGAGAGCGGGGGTGGGGGCCCCGCTCTCTAGCTGGGGTTGCTCTGGCGCTTCTGATTTCCACCCCGCGTCGCTGATGGGACGTTCCGCGCAGGGTCGGTGGCACAGCCCCAGCCCCAGCTCCGGGTCGGAGCGAGCGGCGACCAACCCGGAGCGGCGCCGGCGGAAATGGGAGGGGGCAGGGGGGCGGGCGTTGAGGGTCCGCGCTCGCTGAGGGGGTTTGAGGGGCGGGAGGAGGGAAAGGCAAGGAAAAGGGGGAGGAGAAAGGGAAGAGAGGGAAGGCGAAAAGAAGGGAAGCAATAGAGGACAGAGGGAAAGAAAGGCAGAAGGGGGTGATTTGGGGCCTAGGGAAATACTTACAGATAACCATTGTTTAGCAGCCCCGGATGAAAACAAAGAAAGAACTAACACTGCAGGATACGTAGAAATATTTTAACAAAACAACTGACACTTGAAGGATAGCGGAATAGAAACTGCTTATACCTACAGAATACACCAGGATGACAGTTGTTTAGCTAAAAACAACATATCTCTATAAGCCTTATGTAGGAAGGGGGCCCATTGTTAAAAGACTTCTGATAAGCAGGACAAGTCATCTGGACCTGTGATAAGAGCGGCCTGAGAGCACGGATGCAGAAGGAAAATAACTGCCCCTATTCCTGGAAAAAACCAAGAAGAGGTTTCTTCTTAAACTCATTAATATGTATAAGCATTTTTGGAATATGTAACAGTTCACTGTATAAAGCTAAGAGGAGTTGCCATGATGGGTACGCACGTTGTTTTGGAGAAACGATTGTCCCGTGCGTCTCAGCGCTGAATAAACATACCTACTTTATAAGTTATGGAGTCTTGATTCCACGTGTCAGTTTTGGCGAGCCAGGCAGGAGAGCTTTCTGCCGGCTGTGGGACCGACTGTGGAGCGGACATCCTAAGCGCGCATCGAGCTTATTTCTCGGAGGACCTCCTCTCCCAGCCATTCACTACAGGGCAGAAAAAGATCCTCTGTAGTAGCGAACAAACGGTATGTTTAACTAAGATTAAGGAAGATTAAGGAGTTCTGGAAAGTTGGAAAAGTTCGGAATTTTTGGAGGGCCAGTAAGTCGTTGGGGACGCCCCCGCGTGGCTGGGGCTGCTGGTAAAGCGTGCAGAGACGTCTGGCGTACAGCATAGTTCCCCGTGCAGGAAGGGGGGTACCAGGGGTCAGGGGTTTGTTGACTGATAGGGCAGCCGCGAGCGATCTTGGTGGTAGATCAAGCAAACCTCAGATCGTTGCCGCATCCCAACTGGGAACCAAGACGTACCCGCTAATGACTGTGTGAAGCGGGAGAAGGGTAAGTGCAATCTTTTTGTATTTTGAGGAAGGTACCCTCGGCCGATAGAGCGGCCAAACCGGTTGAAGGGGTTTGCTGACTGATAGAGCAGCCGCTAGCAGTCTTGGGGGTAGACTGAGCAAACCTAGGTTGTTGCTGCATCCCAACTGGGAGCCAGGACGGACCCGCTAATGACTGTGAGAAGCGGGAGAAGGGTAAGCACAACCTCTGAGTTACCTAGGTAATATTTGCAGCTGCTGGAGGGATCCAAACTGGAGGGATCCAAACTGAAGTAATACTTGCGTGCCCGGGAATTGATTCTGTGTTAAAAGTGCTGTGTGTGAGTATTGAGGCCTTGAGTGATAGTGTTGTCTTGTTTGTGTGTTCGGTACCGTGTATAAATCACATTTCCATAACATCAGGAAATTGTGGATTTGAAAGTGACCAACTTAGAGTGATCACAACATTATATTAAGTTAATTTTTAAAACAAGCGGAGAGGTGTTTGTGTGTGTTGAAATTTAACAACCAGTTAAACCCTTGAATACATCACGGGTGGGGACTTGGCTGGTTATCATGGGACAAACCTGTGGCTGTGGGTAACCCTGTCCTCTCCGGCTTCTCCTCCTTGATTGTGAAATTTTCCCCTTTTGGTCTATAGGAGTTAAGTGTTAAAAGCTTTTAGCAAGTGTTTACCTGAGATAAGGATCAGGAATTGAGACAGAGAAGGGGGGGTGACAGTGCTGCAGTAGGAGGAAAAAAAAAAAAAAGGAAAAAGTCATTTGGTGATGTTTGGGAGGAAGGTTCGGTGCGAGAATTGAGTAAAAGCAAAAGAAAAATAGGTAATACTCAGAATAAAGATATTTTAAGGAAAAGCCCCCTTGGTTGCATACTAACACATTGGATGATGGATATTGTTGGAACTGGGGGCACAGAGAATAAGAAGACTTTTATTAAGTCTTGTAGGAATATGAAATGGTGACTTGTAAATGGTGATGTGGAATATCAACTGCAATGTATTAAGAACAAGATTAACAACTAAAATACTGATAACGACCCTTATGGTCTTGTCAGACAGAGTCACTGGGATTGACTACTTGAGTATGTCCACACCTGTATGGCTCTGGGTGGGCTTAGTCTCATCTCCTTCTGGATATGCAGTGAGGTTCCAGGAAAGAAGCGTGCTTGTCATTTCAAGAAAAATATGGAAATAATTTTGTGTATATAGAGTTCTGAAATCACTGATTGGCAGAAGCACGCTGAGGGCAAAGCCCGAGTTTTCTCCAGCCCTGAATAAAGTGTACCTGCCTTAATTGTTAAGTCTAAGTTTCTTTGTTTCAGATTTGGTGACCCAGATAGGACCTTCTCTGCCTGGCTGCAGGATTCATTGAGAACAAGAATCTCTTGGGTACCCCCGGGGATTTCTCCGGAGAGAGTCCTCTTCTCAACTGGATCTCTGCAGGGGTAGACAAGGACCATCAGACAAAAAGCGTGCTTTAAATTTTTCTTTGATAAAAAGGTATGCTTTAATTTTTTCTTTTTCTGGGTTGAGGACCAGTCCACATAGTTTGGCTCCTCATAAATTGTTACTGTATAAGGCAGGGTGAGCGTATGCTGGACTGTTAGTGTCTTACAGGCATATATTCAAGCTGTTTGGGTGTTAATCGTAAAAGGAATATATTCAGTTTCTGTGAGTAGTCTTGGTTGTAAAAGCAAATATTTGGGTTTTGCTGTGGACATCTTGATAGTAACTGAAGATTGACATGAATAGCTAGTTTCTGTCAGTTTGATTAGGAAGTCTTGGTTGTAACAGATTATATTAACCAAAGAAACTAGAGTTATGTAGAAGCTTGAGTGAATATTTGGCTTCTATGTGCCAATTTGATTTGTTCAAGTTAATGTTGTTGTGTCATGTGTGTTATTTTTGTGATGATGCTGTGATGTTAAAGTCAAACCCATTTATCAATGCAGGAATGATTTTAATAAACAATTCTGGAGCACACATGGGCTAGTCCAACTAATGTGTCCCACTAATGAGCCCCTCATTGGCTGCATGACTTTATACAGGTTAAACATGTATATTTGTGTGGGTTTTGGGAAATGCTGGTTAAGCAGTTATATGTTGCCTGCCTATTGCTTTCCGGGATGCACATCACAGTTTCTTTGTGTCTTCTGTTTGCCTCTGTTAGTCTTTATCTTATCTCAGTCCTTCTTGTGGCTTCAAGCCTGCCTTGTGTTCCTGCTGTGGGAAACCCTTGACATGATTTATTCCCTCATTCAGTGAAACGGGGTATTTGTATAAGATTGTATTTGTTTTGTTGTAGAAATAATGGTGGGTTTTGTCCAGATTGTATACGAATGACTAGTGGATGTTTATCGGATCCTGATGTAGTGAACATGGTGTAACAAGAAAAGCCAACTGAGATGTATTTTAAAACAATAAGATCTCAAATTATAAGGGAATTGGTGGTCCACTGAAGGGTGGACAAACAGAAAACCCTGACAAAACCTTTTTGATAATTAGTGGTGGCTGGTGTATAAGCTTGATTATGAGAAAAGTGGCTATAATATCTTATTGTAATTAATGTTGTTCTTAAAGTATAAGGAGAATTGGATAATGTACTGTGTGCAGATCTGTTTTTCAGTTTGCAAAATCACCTGAAGTAGCAAGAGAATGGGGTCTAGGATTAAGAAATAATCGATGTGCATACTATAGAAGAATCAGGACCAGGTTTTGTAGATAGGCTTGAATAGCAAAGACCTGGGGAAGTTACCCTAGAGGATCCACTGCTTAAAATAAATCTGGGGAATACAGGTAAAGAGGTTATATTTTAATAGATACAGAAGCCTCTGTGTAAACTAACAACTGATTCCTACAGATAAAAAATAAAGTATTGTCATCGTAATAGAAGCTACTGGCCAAACTGAAAAAGCATTCTCTATACAGTCTGCTAAATTTAAATTGGGAAAACAAGTAGGTATATATGATTTTGTCAGGAGACTCTGGACCATTATCGAGAAGAGATTTATTAAAGCAGTTAGATACAGAAATAATATTTGGAGCAGGAGGTATGAAATTTTAAGTGAGAGATCATCAACTAATCAAAGTATTGAGTTTGTCTTTAAAACAGGTGGAAAAAACACCAGTAACAGCAGAGATTTTGGATGAGGTATATCCAGGCACATCAGCTTCTGAGATACCTGGCAAGGCCAGAAATGCAGAGCATGCGAAGGTAAAATTTGCCCCTGTGAATGCCAGGTAATACCCTCTATGATTAAGGGGATAGAAATGATTAGTGACAACTGGGATTACTTAAATGATTCAAATGAGAATATTACCTGTAAAGGAAGTAGATTAAATGTTATTTTTTAGTGCAGGATTTAAGGAACTACATCCAGTGGTGGCAAATTACTGTGCCTTGCCAACCAATTAAAGATCAATTGTGGTTTACCGTACTGGATTTGAAGGATGCCCTCTTCTGCTTGATATTGGCTGAAGAAAGCAAAAAGTGACTTGCCTTTGAATGAGAAAACCCTGAGACTGGTAGTAAAACACAACTAACCTGAACAGTATTGCCTCAAGGTCTTAAGGACAGCTGAACTATTTTTGAGAACCAGAGAACCTGAGACCTGGAAACATGGGACTAGAACCCTGCAGCAGTATGTGACCTCCTGAGAGTTACACAAACAGACAAGGATTGTGAGCAACAGACTGTAAGTCTATTGAACTTTTGGACTGAGCAGGTATCAAGTCTTTCAGCAGAAGGCCCAACCTACAACTTGCTTACCTTGGACTTGTGATCTCCAGAGGATACAGACAGCCCAAAAGAAAGCTATTTGCTGCACACATGCCAGGAATGGTAAAAGAACTCAGAACATTTCTGCGAATGACAGGTTGGTGTTGATTATGAATATCATAGTGAAACCATTATATGAACCACTGAAAGAATATCCAATGGGATCATCAAAATTGGCTTGGACTGGGGAGGCAAGAAAGGCATTTGAAAGCCCAAAAATTCACTATAAGACTGTCATAGTGTTACACACAGTCTCAGTGGTGTTGGAGCAAAAAGGAGGTCACTGGCTTTCCCCTTCTAGAATTTTGCCATAATGATAGAGAAAGACGATGTGAATATAATCACCACTAACACTGTAAATCCAGCATCTTTCCTTAGTAGAGCTGCTTCGGAAGATTCCTGGTACACTGAGGAAAGCAACTTTGTGAAGCAAAGACATCGCAAGCCTGGATATGCAGTGGCTACCACCAGAGAAGCGATCGAGACCAGACCATTGCCCCAGGAACATCAGCCCAGAAAGCTGAAATAATCGCCTTAAGTCAAGCACTGGAATTAGCAAAAGGAGGGAAGACAGATAGATGGACAGATTCAAAATACGTCTTTGAAGCGGTGCATGCTCACAGTACTATATAGGAAGAGCGAGGACTCCTTACTGCCCACGGAAAACACATTAAATATGCAGCAGAAATCCTAAAGCTGCTGGAAGCTATAAATATTCCAGAAGACACTACAAAAGTCACCAGAGAGGTAATACTGGCCAGAAAATTTGTAACAAATTGGCAGGAAATTTTGAGGCCAAGATGGCTGCAGAAAAAAGTAGAGGTAATATCTGCTTTGATTCCAGACGGTAAACTTCAAATCGCTGATTCTAATTTAAAATTGGAGAAATATCCAAGGGAAGATAGAAATTTGATTATCAATAGAGTAGAAAGAGAAGTAGTAAATGGGTAGTGTTATGTTCCAGATGGACAAATAATAATGCCATCAGGAATGCTATGAAAATTGGTCTTATAAGAACTAAAAATGAAACAAAAACCTCAGGGAATACCAAAACCAATCCATTGGTGCACAGATGTTCTGTATAAATAATAGGAATGAAAATAAATCTATCAGAACTCTCAATAGAAAAGGGGGGTACTGATATATTTTTAGTATTAACAGATACTTTCTCAGGTTGGCCAGGAGCTTTTCCTTGCAGGACAAATAAAGCAGAAGTGACAATTATATTATTAAATGAAATTATACCTCATTTTAGAGCGCCTGCCGTAATGTTATCAGGTAGAGATACTTATTTGTGACATCCTCCATGCTGACCACAGGCTAGTGGCCAGGGGAGAAAATGCAAGAAGCCAAATTTATATTGATATCAAGCACTTCCTTTGGCCTTGTTCAGGAACCAACCCAAGGTCCAAGGAAAGCATTAGCCCTATATATATAATTGCAATATACAGGGAGAAGATCTCGCAGAATTGGTTGAATTTCTCTAATTGGCAGAAAGATCCAACAAAAGGAAAAAGGAAAACAAACCAACAAATGAAAAACCAAAACAAAATAAAACAAAATAAATCTACATGGGTTAGAGGTTTAGATCAATTTGTACATCATTTTAAACTGCGGATGAGTTTTTATGTTAAAGATTTTACAGGAGAACTACTAGAAGAGAAGTGGAATAGACTGTACCAAGTATTGTTAACAGCCTTCACAGCAATCAAGAAATCACCTACCAACCAATGGACAACAGATGCTAACACCTTTTAAAGAATAAGGCTAACTAAAGTGAACTATAAAAATAGAAAACTATTTGTGTTTTTGACCCTAGGATATGGTATATAAACAAATAAAAACACCAAAAACCAAATTGAAACAGACACACACCAAATTTGGGAAAAAATGGGAAATTACATATGATAACTCAGGATAACACCTCATAGGGATTAACTCTAAATTGGTTGAGGCAGCTGTTGGCAACAATAGCTGCATCCTGGGTTTTGGTAATAATGATCCTTATTTTAGTCAAATGTCCCCTGTGGTGCCTTCAAAGTACTGGAGACACATATAGTACTTGGAAGAAACATGAGCTTCGCCAGAAGTTGGAATCAAACAAATATTTTGAGAAGATGCTAGAAAAAGAATCCTCATGTTAAGTAGTAAAAGAATTTACTAATCTTATAGAAAAGGAGGGATTGATTTGGGGCCTAGGGAAATACTTACAGATAACCATTGTTTAGCAGCCCCGGATGAAAACAAAGAAAGAACTAACACTGCAGGATACGTAGAAATATTTTAACAAAACAACTGACACTTGAAGGATAGCGGAATAGAAACTGCTTATACATACAGAATACACCAGGATGACAGTTGTTTAGCTGAAACAACATATCTCTATAAGCCTTATGTAGGAAGGGGGCCCATTGTTAAAAGACTTCTGATAAGCAGGACAAGTCATCTGGACCTGTGATAAGAGCGGAGTCATCTGGACCTGTGATAAGAGCGGCCTGAGAGCACGGATGCAGAAGGAAAATAACTGCCCCTATTCCTGGAAAAAACCAAGAAGAGGTTTCTTCTTAAACTCATTAATATGTATAAGCATTTTTGGAATATGTAACAGTTCACTGTATAAAGCTAAGAGGAGTTGCCATGATGGTTACGCACGTTGTTTTGGAGAAACGATTGTCCCGTGCGTCTCAGTGCTGAATAAACATACCTACTTTATAACTTTATAAGTTATGGAGTCTTGATTCCGTGTGTCAGGGGGAAGGAGGAAGGAAAGGGGGCAAGGGGGGGACCTGGTCTCTTCTCTCAGGTGACAGGAACGGGACGAGAGGGAATGGCCTCAAGCTCCGCCAGGAGAGGTTCAGGCTGGACATTAGAGAAAAACAAAATCATGGAGAGGGTCATTGTGCACTGGAACAGGCTGCCCGGGGTGGTGGTTGATTCACCTTCCCTGGAGGTGTTTAAGGGACGAGTGGACGAGGCGTTGAGGGCCATGATTTGGTGTTTCATAGGAAAGGTTGGACTCTGATCCTGTGAGTCTTTTCCAACCTGGTGATTCTTGATTCTATGAAGGGAGGAAGGGAAGGGAGGACAGAGGGAGAGTAAGGGAATGTGAGAATTAATCGATAAGTTTTGCTGCAGCTAGTTTGTATGCTTAATTATTTTATGATATAAGTCTGTCTTGTATTAAGAGATAATATGCAGACAATCTCCAGACATAGTTCGATAACCTAAATAAATAGTCTTTGAGGACTTACACTGTTCCTTGTCTAAAACTAGTATATATACTGAATGAAGGAAGGAATAAATTATCAAGGATAATCAAATCTTGGCCAGCTTGCAGAAACAAAGGATGTGATTGTAACAGGTGTTCGGCTGCTAGGGGACAGTCCCCTAGCAGGAACAAAAGGGCAGACCAGAGCTGTGGAGACAGTGAGGAAGGAGATAAGGTAAAGAGCATCAGAGGATTCTGAAGACACAGAGGAACTGGGATGTACATTTGAGAGTGGGTGATATAAGTTATGTGTATGTTTAACCAGTATTCTCTGAATATGTAACCCGTGTTCCTCGGAATCTGTATGAATATGTATGTATGACAGGGGACAGGTCAAGAGAGAATGGCCTCAAGCTTCACCAGGGGAGGTTTAGGCTGGACAGTAGAAGGAAGTTTTTCACAGAAAGGGTCATTGGGCATTGGAACAGGCTGCCTAGGGAGGTGGTTGATTCACCTTCCCTGGAGGTGTTTAAGGCACGGGTAGACAAGGTCCTGAGGGACATGGTTTAGTGTTTGATAGGAATGATTGGACTTGATAATCCGGTGGGTCTCTTCCAACCTGGTGATTCTATGATTTAACCAGTATAAAACTCCCGTAACCAGCCTTTGCAATATGCCATTTTAGAAGAGCATCCAATTCAGCACTGAATTGTAAAATAAATATTATTGCCTTTGCTTCAAAGACACCGTCCTTTATCATTTTTTATCAGTGAATGAGTGTTTCTCCCAAGAGGCTAGGGGAAGGGAGGAAGAAAGAAGGAAAGGAAGGAAGAAGAGAGTACAGAGGGAAGGAAGGGAGGAAGGAAGAATATAGAGGGAAGAAGGAGGGAGAAAGGAGGAGGAAGGAAGGAGAGGGGAAGGGAGAAGGGAGGGAAGGAAGGGAGAAGAGGGGGAGAGAGAGAGGAAGAGAAGGAAGAAAGGAGGAAGATTCCCACTCCCTCAGGGCTTGAGGCATGATGGAACTGCTTCTTGCTGCCTGTGACTTATCTGAGGCACCATGGAAAACATGGCTGGTAGTGTCCAAGTGTGGAAAAGATCCCTCCAGCCCACTCTTGCCAGTAGTCAGACAAGCTGTGTCTTGACACTGCTGCTGGCTGGTTCCTACGTGTTGCTCCGAGAAAGCAAGGTTTGCCTGGTGAGGTGGGGAAGGCACTGGTGGCCATGGGCCTGGATGGGGCTGCAGGGCCTCGAGATCATTAACATCTTCTTCTCCCTTTTGGAAACCAACTGGGAGTGAGGAGAGAGGGAAGGACCACAGTTTAAAAACTTTTCAATGCTAAATCTCGGCCTGAATTTAGTTGTATTTGTGAAGATGCCACCTGTGTTGGTGTTTCATTGTAGCATGCAAGTTAAGCCAGTTCCTGGGGCATAATTAAAAAACATTAACTTAATTACAAGTTACATGTTTTCATACGAAAAATGTAATTATTTTTGCTGTAGATGTCAATTACTCCAGAGGGCAGATTGATTTTTATCAGATCAACTCCAATTGGCCATTTCCAGTTAACGTTACCTGGAAAGACATGGAAAGCCTCACAAAGATGAAGATTTAAAAGTTGTAAACACCCATTTTCATTATTTGTAAGAAAATCCATTCCTGGGTGTTCAGTGCTTCTTACCACCAAGACTTAAAGCATGAGTTACAGATAGTAAGACAATATTTGGAATGTTAGTGCTTATCGCTGCTTCTGCTGTATCAGTGTTCTGATATTTCCTAGAATACAGAATTCTGTCTTAATGAGGAAGACTGAGATGCGTTTTTTAATCCAAGTACAAACCTAGTAGTCTACATGCTGATTATTAGGCTAGCTTATGTGTTTTCTTACCAGATTTGATTACGGAATAGATCCCCTGGGAGGTCACCCTAATGACACAATGCAAAAATATCTACAGGTATAAGGACCAGAAATCATAAAACAAATGATGGGAAGAATATGAGATTGGTCAGCATAATAAGTAGACTCTTGCTGAGATTTCATGGCTACTGAATGAGTAAAGAACAGTCTTAAGAACTGTTTAAGAGGAGGACAATGGGACAGGTGCTGACCAGGAATTCCTCCAAAGGACAAAGGAAATGCAAAGGTGTTTGGCAGTCCAGTCCATGGATAACTGGATCAGGAACAGCTGCTCTGAGAGGAGCTGTCTCTCTACTGCTAAGAGAGGGGTCATAGAATTCTGCCTTAGAGGCAAAGACAGCTGTTTGCTTCATGTAAAAAGGAAAGGTGGTCCTGAGGAGTTAATTAAAAATGAGATACAGGTGAAGCAGCAGAATCGCAAATTGTATTTGCAAAAGTTTTCTGAATGGATGTGAGGATCTAGATCACATTTATCTGAAAAAGAGAAAGTTTTTAATCAGCAAGTGTTTAGAGTCTATGTGAAAGTTTAAGTTCTGTGGATGAGAACAAGTTGCATCTGACATATTACTCATGGAGAAACATTACTAGCATTTGTATGTGTGTATTTAGAGAAAACACTGTATAGTAGTGTCACCAGCAGCAGTCAAGAAGCAGAACTTAGTAGCTGAAGAGCAAAAATTTAAATTTAGCCCCACCACGTGTGAATATGGCACCAGGATTTCTGTGTGGACAAAAAGCTTGAGAAGGATGCATGAGTCCTTAGCATATTAGCTATGCTATATTTGTAGAACAGATTATCCGGAGATAAAAAGATACAGAGCCAGAGGTATAGAAAAGGCCAAAGGTACCAACGTACTCAAAGTAATGATGATCATCTGAGTAGGAGTATTGTAAAAGATGAGTTAGGGAAAGGAAGGATTCATAGCAGCCACAGAAGGAAAAGTTGCAGAAGAGACAAGTGAAAAGTTGGTTGTGAACGAGTCCAGGCTAAGCTCATCAACAACAGTAGTAGCATGTCTGATAACACATTTAAGAAAGGGGGTAAGTTACTGCACAACAGCAACTGGAGCCAGAGAGAGGAGTGAAAAAAATGTGAGAGTAACAACTCTAAAGACACTAAGGTCAGTGGAGAAGAAGGGGAAAGAGGTGCTACAGATGCCAGAGTGGAGATTCCCTTGCAACCTGTGGTGAAGACCATGGTGATGCAGGCTGTCTCCCTGTAGCCCATGGAGGTTAACGGTGGAGCAGATATTCACCTGCAGTGCATGGAGGACCCCATACATGGGCAGGTGGATGCCCGAAGGAGACTGCAACCTGTGGGAAGCCCATGCTGGAGACGAGTCCTATCAGGACCTATGGATCCATGGAGAGAGGAGCCTACACTGGAGCAGGTTTGCTTGCAGGGCTTGTAACCCTGTTTGGGACCCACACTGGAGCAGTCTGTCCCTGAAGAACTGCACCCCATGGAAGAGACCCGGGCTAGAGCAGGGAGGGGTGTGAGGAGTCCTCTGCCTGAAGAGTAAAAACTGGCAGACAACTTGTGATGAACTCACTGCAACCCTGTTCCTGCACTGCTGTAGGAGGCAAAGGTAGAGAAAGCAGGGAGTAAAGTTAAGCCCAGGAAGAAGGGAGAGGTGGGGTGTTTTAAGCTTTAGTTTTTATTTCTCATTATTCTACTCTGATTTGATTGGTAATAAATTTTCTTCAAGCTGAGTCTGTTTTGCTTGCGATGATAATCCATGAGTAATCTTTCCCTGTCCTTATCTTGACCCACGAGCTTTTCATTATATTTTCCCTCCCCTGTCCAGCTGAGGAGGGAAGTGACAGAACAACTTTGATGACTACGCAGCATCACCTAGGGTCAATGTACCACACATGCATAACTGCCTCTACTGGAACTGGTAACATTTCTGATAATTTCATAGAGAGTTTACAAAAAATGCTAATTAATAGTTTTTAAAACTTAATTGAAATGTGACATGGAAATTTCCAAAGCAGGAGTTACAATAACATGCAGTAATTAGAGCCTTTTTTGCTTATTCTCCCATCTTTCAAATAAAACCCCATAGGCACAAAAAAACCCCAAACCTAAAGAGAGGTTTCTTATACCATAGCTAGCTTTGGACAATCTAGAAATCCAAAGTTAAGATTATGTTATAACTGTATCCCCAGAATGTGAGTAGTAAGAACTTCTGGAGTGAATGGTCCATGGAGGTCCAGGAGGGAAGCGAGAGGGGCTAAGGCTGAACTAGAGATCAGATTAGCTAAGTCTGTAAAAGACAATAAAAAATCTTTCTATAAGTATATAAACAGTAAAAGGAGGACAAGGGAGACCATACAGTCCCTTTTGGACTCAGAGGGAACAGCAGTGACAGGGGACGAGGAGAAGGCTGAGGTACTTAATGCCTTCTTTGCCTCAGTCTTTAATTGTAAAGAAAGCTGTTCCCTCTGTGTAGATACCCGGGAAACAGAGGAGCAATACGAGGCTCCCGTAGTCCAAGAGGAGGTGGTCAGAGCCCTGCTTGGCCAACTGGACATCCACAAGTCTATGGGGCCAGATGGGATACATCCTAGGGTTTTGAGGGAGCTGGGAGATATATTGGCCAAACCCCTTTCCATCATCTTCCAGCAGTCCTGGAAGACTTGGGAGGTACCTCTGGACTGGAGACTGGCTGATGTAGTTCCCATTTACAAGAAGGGTAGCAGGGAGGATCCGGGGAACTACAGGCCTGTCAGTCTGACCTCAGTGCCAGGGAAAGTCATGGAACAGGTGATCTTGAGTGCTATCATGAAGCCCATGCAAGAGAACCGGGTGATCAGGCCCAGCCAACATGGGTTCACCAGAGGCAGGTCCTCCAAAACCAACCTGATCGCCTTCTATGACAAAGTCACTCGGCTGCTGGATGAGGGAAAGGCTGTGAATGTGGTTTTCCTGGACTTCAGTAAAGCCTTTGACACAGTTTCTCACAGCATTCTGCTACAGAAACTGTCAGCCTCTGGCCTGGACAGACGCACACTCTCCTGGGTAGAAAACTGGCTGGATGGCCGGGCCCAGAGAGTGGTGGTAAATGGTGTTAAGTCCAGCTGGAGGCCAGTAACAAGTGGTGTTCCCCAGGGCTCAGTGCTAGGTCCAGTCCTGTTCAATGTCTTCATCAATCACCTGGATGAGGGCATTGAGGGTACCCTTAGCAAGTTTGCAGATGACACAAAGCTGTGTGCAAGTGTCGATCTGCTGGAGGGTAGGGAGGCTCTGCAAAGGGACCTAAACAGGCTGGACCGCTGGGCAGTGTCCAACGGCATGAGGTTTAACACGGCCAAATGCCAGGTCCTGCACTTGGGGCACAACAACCCTATGCAGAACTACAGACTGGGAGAAGCCTGTCTGGAAAACTGCCAGGAGGAGAGGGACCTGGGGGTGTTGGTCGACAGCCGACTGAACATGAGCCATCAGTGTGCCCAGATGGCCAAGAAGGCCAATGGCATCCTGGCTTGTATCAGAAACGGTGTGACCAGCAGGTCCAGGGAGGTGATTCTCCCTCTGTATTCAGCACTGGTGAGGCCGCTCCTTGAATATTGTGTCCAGTTCTGGACCCCTTACCACAAGAAGGATGTTGAGGCTCTGGAGCAAGTCCAGAGAAGAGCAATGAGGCTGGTGAAGGGGCTGGAGAACAGACCCTATGAGGAGCGGCTGAGAGAGCTGGGGTTGTTTAGCCTGGAGAAGAGGAGGCTGAGAGGAGACCTCATTACTTTCTACAAGTACCTGAAAGGAGGTTGTAGAGAGGAGGGAGCTGGGCTCTTCTCCAAAGTGACAGGGGACAGGACGAGAGGGAATGGCCTCAAGCTCCACCAGGGGAGATTTAGGCTGGAGATTAGGAGGAGGTTTTTCACGCAGAGGGTCATTGGGCATTGGAACAGGCTGCCCAGGGTGGTTGTTGATTCACCTTCCCTGGAGGTGTTTAAGACACGGGTGGATGATGTCTTGAGGGACTTGGTTTAGTGTTAGATAGGAATGGTTGGACTAGAAGATCCAATGGGTCCCTTCCAACCTGGTTGTTCTGTGATTCTGTGATTTTGTGATGTGTGTCAAAGTACCTTTGCCACTGGGGAGCGAACATAGAGGACATGCAACTGTGGCCTTTAAGCAGGTTCTTGGTTGCAGGCTGTGCAGTGGGGACTGGGTGAATTCCATGGTTCCTTTGGTGATGTCAGAGGTGCCCTCTACTGGCCTCAGCTGTCCGAAGCCATCAAATTCCTGTTAGAAAGCTGGTGTTCATTTCTTGAGGTTTTGAGGCAGGAGATTTTAAACTAGGCACAAAACATGTTGTGGAGTGTAAGAGGGGACCTCTTGCTTCTAACCTTCTGATAATTTTGTATTCTCTCCCGTTCTGTAAATTAATACATACTCATCTAGGGGCATCTCTGTGCAGAGGACACCAGTGCAGCAAGACATCCATCCTCCCGCCAAGGTCCATGGAAGTCTGACTGGCTACCTTTGATGCTCTACCCTATTGTTTTACTTTGTTCTGGGTCTGACAGCATAATAAAATCAAATTGAGTTACTGAAACAGGAACAGGCAGTGGCAAAGAAAGAATCAGAGAGCCAGGTCTTAGGATTTGTAGGCTTGTTGAAGTGAAAAATAAGGTGGCAAACTAAGGAATCAGAGAAAGGTGGATAACAGACAATTTGAACTGAAAATTTCTACTTGAGAGTCCTGTTGATTTCCATAAAAAGCACACTCAGTTTTAATGTAAAACAATTATGTTCCAACCGTGACTTAATCTCAAATAAAATGCTAAATTAATTCATTTTTGTATGCAACTGTTGGTTAAAATGTGTCTGCAGGCAAAAGTATGCCTTTGTTGTTGTTTGATCCAACTCAAAATCTTTGATGAGCTCCTTTAGAGCTGTGTTGCAGTGTAAAATAATTATTTCCTCTGAAGATACAAAAGAATTTAGCTCCCTGTTCTCCTCAGCTATGTTAGTTTTGCAAGGTTAGTAGAAATTTTAATAATAGTAGCGCCTTTACTTTTGTAACCAAGTCAGCAGGTCTTATCCTAGCTATCTATGGGGAGTAGATCTGATGAGTAAGAAGGTGCTTTTTTTATATAGTTACTTTGCAGAAGATCACAATTTGAAAATGGTTGTGACATAACTGGGTCACATCTGAAATTTTTCTATAAGCTGCAAAAAAAAAGAGAAGTTGAGGTAGCTGCCTTTGTCAGAAGGTATATTCTTAGAGCTGTTGTGAATCATAGCTGAGAGATTTGCATATTGTACTGTTACTGAAAACTGCAGAACAGTCATAAATCTATAAGTGACTAGTAGTCCTTAAGTATCTCGTATCTGTTGCTTTTAAATAATATCAAAGTAAGAAGATATAGATGCATAAGCATTGCATATTGTGCTTGTGTCATTGCCTTTGTTTCACATGTTTAACTGTGGGCATGCTGTATTACACAGAATATCAGGCCCCTGGGTTTGGCTGTGTCTAGTGTTGGAGAGGACAAAATAGTAAGACAAATTTCAGGAATGGTAAAACTGTATTTCAGCTGCCTGCAGCTCAAGGATATAATAAGCCATTTTCATTTGCATGCTTTAACTTTTGGTTGGAAATAAGAATGGAATGATTCAGAGATCACACTGATCTCTAGCTGGACTGGGGAATTATAATATGAATCAATTTAGTTTCGTTCAGGTCACTCAAATATGATGTTGGTGTCTAAATTGGTAGTTGGATTGTTATCTGTATGAATAGTAATCAAATTAGCTCTTATTGTGTTAAGAACTCACATTTTTCTGTTTATTTCTCTTCCCTCAGAAAAAGGCCATAAACCTGCTTGACAAAGACAGAAATATTTGGAGAGGTGTAAAAAAGCATTTTGAAGGACAGAGGGCAAGAGTCTCTTAAAATGGATCAGTCACTGATGGAAAAAGTTTTTAATTTTTTTTGGCATCTCATCTGCAGTGAGAGATTTTTCCTTCTCTTGCTATTTTCCCCTTTGTCCTTGCTGGACATTTCTGCCCCACTGGTTCAGTTAAATACCAGATCAAATGTTAGTATGGGTGGGCTCTAACTGAGCCAGGACAGAATTTCCTAACAATTTCCAATTGTCAAGGCAGTACAGAAACACTTATAATTTTACTGGGGGTTTTTTTTCAGTTGTTTGTGTTACAATACAAAACTTATAACTCCAGTGTCAATTAGTCATGTAGGAAATTTGTATTGTTTCCCTGTGTTTAATTGTTTTCTGAAACCATGTCCTCCTGAAATCTGAAACTGCAGAGTTTAAAAAAAAATAGATATACTTACCATAAGTAGGGTCCAGTGGTGGCCTTTTGCATGTTGCTTTAGGCTATTGAGTGGGGTTTAGATTTATGTTGTGTCATGAAAAAAAAATCTGTTTTATCTCAAGAAGTACACATATATAATAAACTATCTTTCTAGCTAGATATGTAAATTAGAGACAAAATGTCAGCTTAACTGAAATAAAATTTTCAGTTAATAAAGTCAAATCCAAGTGCTAACTGCAAATTAGCTTCACAAACAGCTTTAATTCTCTTAGTGGTTTCTGAACACCCTATATTTTCTTAACTCTTTAGCTTTTGTACTATTCAAAATAAGTGTTTATCATTAAATACAGCAGACTGTATTAAATGGATTTTTTTTTCATAAACTGGAAAGAGTATCATTTAACTAGAGAGACTGTTTTAGCAACCTAAGTTATATTGTTGGTATTTTACTATTGTTGCAATGTGTGAAGTCTGGAAAGTTCAAGTATTTCCTGTAGGGCAGATACTGTCTGGGTAAATCAAGATAAAATAGCAGTCAAATACGTTGATCTATCCAAGGTGCAGCACAAATGATCCCTGCAAAGGAAGGAAAAAAAAATTAACATTTTAAACATACCTCATATGGAAAACTCCCTTTTACTGTCCCATAAATTGTCTAATAAACTACTTTAAATACATGAGTTTGTGACATGAAATTAATTGTGTATTTCTGTAAGTTTGTGTTTTAAAGGCATCAATGAGAATCATACAAAAGAGATGGTATTTTTAGCAGTGTAGAAACAAATATTGCAACCATGGATTCACTCTGCAAAATTCTCTGCTTATTATTGACAAGTATATGTTCTGACGAAGCTATGAAACAATTTTTGATTATTTTACTAAATCAGTGTCTCAGGCAAGAGGGAACATTTTACAGAGAACAAGGCCTGGATGCTGTGAGATTGTGCGATACTGAACAAGTCTAACAAGGTCTTGAAACAGAGAGCCAAAAGATAAACAGGGGCCAGCTGGGAGGAATACAGCAGCTAGTTCAGTGGGAATGAGTTCCAGCTGAAAGAAAAACAATTAAAGAGGACTATCAACATAGTTAATTTTAGTGTAACTTGGTTTCTTAGCATGTGCAGTAGTTTAGCCAATAATATGTTAGTAATAGCTTTATGGACAGCTACCTTTAACCCAAAATGCACTGTAGATACCCTCGTGGGCACACAGTTATGTAACCAAGAAGGGTTTATAAAGAGACAGCTAAGCTAAATAAATTGAACACTCGCTGATCATATTGATTTCTGTGTTTGATTCTGTGATGCTCCCGTCAACAGACAAGAATTTAATGCTTCACTAAATCTGATTTTTTACCCTGACTATTTGCTTTAAGATAAAATTTTATAAAGAGCTTCGTCCTCAGTTAGTTTGTTTCTTGGTTGTTGCTCTTCTTTGGAAAGTACCAGTAAAAGCTGCATATTTTCAGAGGAGTGAACATATCACATTTCTTCCCAAATGTTTGTAATATTAAAGCTGAATAAGGAAAAAACTCCAAAATAACCAGTTATTAAATGATATGGCTAGTTTTTTAAGCTTGCAGAATATTCTGAGATTGAGGTATCCTTCCCACTCTTCTGCTTTATATAAAGGAACTTCAGGAACTTCTGGCTGTATCTGATCAGTGGAAAATTTTTCTTCCATCCAAGAGATCAGATGTCTGATGTACTGAGCTATGTTTGTGATTTTGATGAAAATCGTGTTATTTTGCCTTGAATCCTTTTTGGAAATTAGGAGCCCTATAAACTTCAGCTATTCAGAATTTCTCAGTGGCCCGATACCTGATGTAATGCCTTATTTTTATGCAGGTACCTTGTAGTCAACATTTCCAAACAAAAAGCAAGGAAGAAAAGCAAGTTTGCAGCTGTCTAACATTACCAATGTGGCTGTCAGGTTTAAGCACATATTTTAAAAGACATTCTATTATCCATATAATTAGAACTGAAGACATTTCTCTATTTCATCTAGGCAAAAGGTTTACGGTTCCTTGTACAGTCTAATGGCTGGGATCCGGTTATGACATAAAAACTCTCATCTCAGAGACTATTCTCATTACCCACAAAAGTACAGAAGTGGAATTTTTTCATTAGATGGAAAAACGGTAGTTTGTTGGTGAAGGCCAGTTTCAGTCAAAAAAAGGCAGAATTTTCTACAGCACAGAAAAAGTATAAGTCCTTAATGATATCATGGTTGTAATTTACAACAAACCTAGATGCCTCCATATGTATGGACAACAAAACGTTTGTCCCACGGTGAAGAAGATAAAACTCCTACTTTTTAGCATTCAGTGTTTTAGAGTAAGCAGTTTGAAGCAACTCATCTCAAGAGTTTCTTTACAAACGTGTCTGGACCTCACCTGTAGTACTGCCTTCAGTTCTGAAGTCCTCAGCAGAGGAAGGACATGGATCTGTTAGAGCAAGTCCAGAGGAGGGCCATGAAGATGATCAGTGGGCTGGAGCACCTTCCATATGAGGATGGGCTGGGAGAGTTGAGGGTAGTTCAGCCTCGAGAAAAGAAGGCTCTGGGGAGACCTTACAGCAGCCTTACAGCTCTCTCAGTTGCTCCTTGTAAGACTTGTTCTCCAGCCCCTTCACCAACTTTGTTGCTCGTCTCTGGACTCACTCCGGACCCTCAACAGTGCTCCATTGACCTTCTTGGCCACCTGGGCACTGATGATGCTCATTTAAAATGAAAATGTGAGATGTTCCAGAGAATCAGGAAAATTATTTGCTACTGATGTAAGTAATGAGATGTTTGACTCGGGAAATGAAATATAGGACAGCTATTTAGGCATGACTCTTCAAGAAAGTAACAGATCAACTGATGATGGATTGTATTAATAGAGAATAAAGTTCTGAGAATAAAGTTAATGTTAATCAGCATGAATTTGGAGAAATTAGGTATTGTCAAATGAATTTGATATTGTTCTGACAGGACTACCAGTCTAATTAATAAAGGTGACTGCTGTGTTGTCGCACTTCTGTAAGGCATTTGACCTAGTAACACCAAATCAGAAAAGATTGCTATTCAACAATGGTAAATTCAGATTGGGTTAGCTAGTAATACTTAAAATGTATTTGCTAGGAATAGCTAGTGAAACAAAATTTAATCTAGAGAGGTTATATAGCGATCATTTTCAGCTCAGTACTAGAAAGGTAAAGGAAAAATCACCGTCTGAATTAGTGATAAAAATAATGGAGCAGGAAGTAATGGAAATAGTTAATTTAAACAAAATAATTTGGATCATGCTCTCAGATGAACAATAAACAAGTTATTTCAGCACATGTGAATTCAGATGTGTTGGAATGAGTCGTCAGTGCTCAAGAGGAGTTTCTTGGAAGGACACCCTCCCTGGAGATGCAGTTACCTTCATGGGACCCACCTGTGAACATCTTCAATGTGGGTCAGGACAGTACTACATGATGGGAGGGGAAACATTGCTGGTGTTGAGGACATTGTCAGGTATCATCATGAGGTCAATAGGTGCCTATATTAATTTTTCTGTGTGTGTTAGGACAATGCCATACCCATTCCCACTTCTCTATTTACATCCTTCTTCCATGTGCTTCTTATTTAATGAACATTAGCATCCAGTTTTACTATGTAGTCCCCAAAATTCATGGGGGAAAGTCAGAAACAGAGCAGGAGTCAGGGAAATACATAGAAGTTTGAAAGATTTTTGATGAATCAAATAAATAAGTTTAGCCTGATCTTTATCTATCAAAAAACAGTTGTTCTGTCAGATATGATGGACTATGTATCTAAGTGTGAGGCTGTTGAGTAAATGCTGTCTGATATCTGTTGGGGAATCAGTCTGTAACTGAGGTCTGAGAAACCTTCCAAGACAGGCAGTAAGAAGGATATATTAAAAATATTCCTCCTGGCCTGTATGTAGCTTCTGAGTCCTCACCTGCACCATCATTTTATGCTGGCACAAGTGTTTACTGAGCTGCTTGATGAACCAGATGAGTGTATCAGTCTGCATTAGTTTCAAGCCAGATCATCTCTCCAGTCCTTTGCACTGTACAGCTACACAAATGCTTGTGTCAACAGGGTGATGACAAGGAGTGGGTCTGTGCAGAAATGGGAAGCTAAGAGTCTGATGGAGGCTAGATGTCTTGTTTTGACAGTGATATTATATTATCCTGTCTTGAAGTGCTCATGAAACTAAAGTTAGGTATTAAATTAAGTATTTGAAATGTGATCCTTAGACTGAGGAACCTGTCAAGTTCATCTTTTACAATTTTTCCCCAATGCTAGCCCCTGGAATTTAACTATTTTCTTTTGGGGTTTTTTTAGTTACTTTTTTATCCCAAAAGTACAATTTATTCCTCATTTTTAGGAGGAAGTTAATTGTTTTTGTCCCCAAACGGACCTGGGGATCAGGATCCACCCCAGAGGGATCGTTGCAATTTCACCTTTTCACCTACATGCTTGACAACTCCAGCTACTGGCTTAAATGTACCTACCTTTCCTAAGAAATGCATGAAAATATAGACATGCGTAAATATTTATGGGCCACAGACCCAAAAGTTTATGGATTAAACATTTTTCCCTTACCAGCACTGGATTCCATTATGAATATATGAGACAGGATGACCATACAAAGTTTTTCTTCTATACCTTTTTTGATTTTCACGTCTTTTAACATACTTTCTCAATTGATTTTGGCAAAAGATTCTTTTTTTCAAACTCATTCTATGATGAGAATTACTGTTACTTTAAATGTATTTTAGAAATGAAAGAAAGCTTTTTTGCTTTAGTTTTTTTGCTTTATCATAAAATTTTTAGAAGAGGATGTTTTGTTTAACCTTTGGAGGTAGGAGTAGATCCCTAAGAAAACTCTGAAACATTAGATGGTCAGAATTTTTTGTCCTTAAGAATAAGAAAAGGTATTTGCAATTAGGCAATGTATGACTTACTTTCTCAGTTACTCAGGTTGAACACAATCCACATGCCACACAAATCTTACCCTGCTTGTAGTTTAGCTGTCCAAGGAATCTGTGAAGAAAAAAAGTGCATTTGGCTCACCTTTCTAATGTTGGAAAATTAAACTTGGCACATATTAAAAATAATTAGAAAAGTAAGAAACAAACTTTTTTACCAGTCCACTTAAGGTTTCTAGGGCTTGATTCATCATTAGATTTATACCGAGGATGAATTTGGCCTCTGCATTTTTCCTATCCTACACTTATTTTCCCACTTGAACCAGTCTTTTTTTTTACCTTTGTATTCCAAACATCATGTTATAAGCATTTTCCTAGCCACCTCTCTATCATGTCAACATCTATTTTTCTTCCTTTCTTTTTACCTTTACATTTCTTCAAGTAGAGCTCCTTAAACATTTACAATTTCAGAAAGTTTCCAATCTGCTGTTACTATTAAGCTCTTAAAAGATATTCCCATCTAGAAATGTCTAAGTAGGACATTGTTACTTCATCAAAAGATTAAAATATTTTTCTAATTATATGTCAATTTAAATTGTAAAGCTCTTGCAGGAATCCTTGTATGTGCTGGTCATTTCGTTAAATACCTTTCAGTGAGAATGCCAAGGTTTGTGAGTGTTGGCAAGATATGCCTTCAAACTGTTTAGGTTTGATTGCATTACATTATAGAATGCTTCATTACTAGTTTAATCTCTCAAAGGTTTTCAGCTGCTGTTTTATTTAGCTATACCGACTACACTGCCTACAGCAACTCCAGGCAATGATTCCCCCAGTGGTATGCATGAGCTGCCCTGCTCTACTGCGAAAATACATTATGGCTGAATTTGCCCTCAGAGTTTGGAAAGATCTAAAGTCTTTGGAGACTAAAAATGTGTTTTTTCTTTGTTTTAGCTGGCAGTATGAGCCTCTGGCATTTTAAAGTGCAAGTCATTAGCGTTCACAAGGGTGATGTTAATATGTCTGTGTTTCAATCTCAGGACATTTTCCAGTTGCTTCTGCCACAACAATCTCTGCCATCTCAGTGCTTTTTAAGCCCCTTGTGAGTTAAAGTAAGGTTTGCAATGCCAGTAAGAATCACTGTAGACTTCAGCTGAAACCAGTTGCTACCTGATTTATTCTTTTTGTGATAGTTGGCAGTCAGGTTGAAAGTCATTCAGAGCTACTTGACAGAGAGGTACAGTGAAGAGAATGAGAGATGTAATGTCTAGAAACATTAAACATGATCAAGTGAAAATCTAAAAGATTTTGGGCAATGTTATTTTTAAAAAAATTATTTTAATTTATTTTTTAAAATTGAAGTGCTATGATTTAGGCTTATAAAAATACCTGGTTGCATGTAAAAAAATGCCAGCAAGCGTGATAACATGGTATCCAGAAATAAAGCAAAATAAAGGATCCATTGAAGCAGTGGAAAGCATAGCCTGAGGGACCAGATGGTAGTCCTCATTGATGAGAAGGATGGAATCTGTCAACAAAGGTAATGCCTTGAGGGAAATGCAATAAGGCAACACATAGAGATCAAGACTGACCCTTTCACCCGCTATGCAAGCGCCAAGTGTGGATGTACAGTGTATTTGGTCAATTGCTGCTTGCTTTCACTGGGAGGAATGTCAGAAATATTCTCCCTTCTCTTTAGAGTGCGTTACTGTATTCCCATCAGTTCCCAGCTGAGGCATAATCCCAGCTCCCGCAACTAAGGGGAATATAATCTAATCATAGGGACAAGGCAGAAGAAGAAAAGAGGTCTGAATGTGAAGACAACCAAGCAAAGCTAAAAACATAAACACTCTGGCAAGCATTGCTATTTTTTAGGCATTTCATTTGGTCATAGGGAAAACTAAGCAGTATGGTGCCAAGCCAATAGTGCCTGGGGTTAGGTCACAAGGTTTCACAGTTGTCACTGCCTATCCCCACTGTGTAAAGATATAAAAGGAATGGAAACTGAGAAACAGGTTTTCTCTCTTAGTTTTCTTATGATTTTTTTTTCCTTAAACATCTTTAAATTAAGAACTCTGCAGGGTATTATTCACTCCAACTCCAAGAAGATAGGATCTCACTGGCACAGTTTCCCACCCTCTACTGCCACCAGTGTCAGACATGGGTCTTCCAGCAAAGAGTGCAAAGAGTCATCTACATGCGTGTGCTGTTGTGCATGTGTCTGCACCTAGTATCCAGCCTGCTGATGACTTAGTGCGAGAGCTTGAATGGAAGGAATAACCCTGGATCACATTATAGTTACTACTGTTTGGCTGATTTGGTGCTTTATAGTACCGAATATCTTGCTTCTAAAGTTTATGAAGAATCCCAGAGGGGCTGTGGTTTGGACAAAGCTGATCAAGATCTTCAGACCTGCAGGTAGTGAGATCATGGTGTATCATTTGAAAAAGAAAACAGCCTGGTTCACCCATTTATTTTTCACATTAATGATTACTTTTATCATAGAATCACAGAACAACCAGGTTGGAAGGGACCCATCGGATCTTCTAGTCCAACCATTCCTATCTAACACTAAACCAAGTCCCTCAAGACCTCATCCACCCGTGCCTTAAACACCTCCAAGGAAGGTGACTCAACCACCTCCCTGGGCAGCCTATTCCAATGCCCAATGACCCTTTCTGTGAAAAACCTCCTCCTAATCTCCAGCCTAAACCTACCCTGGCGGAGCTTGAGGCCATTCCCTCTCGTCCTGTCCCCTGTTACTTGGGAGAAGAGCCCAGCTCCCTCCTCTCTACAACCTCCTTTCAGGGAGTTGGAGAGAGTAATGAGGTCTCCTCTCAGCCTCCTCTTCTCCAGGCTAAACAACCCCAGCTCTCTCAACCGTTCCTCATAAGGCCTGTTCTTCAGACCCCTCACCAGCTTTGTTACTCTTCTCTGGACTTGCTCCAGAGCCTCAACATCCTTCTTGTGGTGAGGGGCCTAGAACTGGACACAGTATTCAAGGAGCGGCCTCACCAGTGCCGAATACAGAGGGAGAATCACCTCCCTGGACCTGCTGGTCACACCGTTTCTGATACAAGCCAGGATGCCATTGGCCTTCTTGGCCACCTGGGCACACTGCTGGCTCGTGTTCAGTCGGCTGTCGGCCAACACCCCCAGGTCCCTCTCCTCCTGGCAGTTTTCCAGACAGGCTTCTCCCAGTCTGTAGTTCTGCATAGGGTTGTTGTGCCCCAAGTGCAGGACCCGGCATTTGGCCATGTTAAACCTCATGCCGTTGGACACTGCCCAGTGGTCCAGCCTGTTTAGGTCCCTTTGCAGAGCCTCCCTACCCTCCAGCAGATCGACACTTGCACACAGCTTTGTGTCATCTGCAAACTTGCTAAGGGTGCCCTCAATGCCCTCATCCAGGTGATTGATGAAGACATTGAACAGGACTGGACCTAGCACTGAGCCCTGGGGAACACCACTTGTCACTGGCCTCCAGCTGGACTTAACACCATTTACCACCACTCTCTGGGCCCGGCCATCCAGCCAGTTTTCTACCCAGGAGAGTGTGCGTCTGTCCAGGCCAGAGGCTGACAGTTTCCGTAGCAGAATGCTGTGAGAAACTGTGTCAAAGGCTTTACTGAAGTCCAGGAAAACCACATCCACAGCCTTTCCCTCATCCAGCAGCCGAGTGACTTTGTCACAGAAGGCGATCAGGTTGGTTTTGGAGGACCTGCCTCTGGTGAACCCATGTTGACTGGGCCTGATCACCCGGTTCTCTTGTAAGTGCTTCATGATAGCACTCAAGATCACCTGTTCCATGACTTTCCCTGGCACTGAGGTCAGACTGACAGGCCTGTAGTTCCCCGGATCCTCCCTGCTACCCTTCTTGTAAATGGGAACTACATCAGCCAGTCTCCAGTCCAGAGGTACCTCCCAAGTCTTCCAGGACTGTTAGAAGATGATGGAAAGGGGTTTGGCCAATACATCTGCCAGCTCCCTCAATACCCTAGGATATATCCCATCTGGCCCCATAGACTTGTGGGTGTCCAGTTGGCCAAGCAGGGCTCTGACCACCTCCTCTTGGACTACGGGAGCCTCGTATTGCTCCTCTGTTTCCCGGGTATCTACACAGAGGGAACAGCTTTCTTTACAATTAAAGACTGAGGCAAAGAAGGCATTAAGTACCTCAGCCTTCTCCTCGTCCCCTGTCACTGCTGTTCCCTCTGAGTCCAAAAGGGACTGTATGGTCTCCCTTGTCCTCCTTTTACTGTTTATATACTTATAGAAAGATTTTTTTATTGTCTTTTACAGACTTAGCTAATCTGATCTCTAGTTCAGCCTTAGCCCCTCTGATTTTTTCCCCACATAGCCTCGCTTCCCTCCTGTAGTCCTCCCAAGAGGCCTGTCCCCCCTTCCAGAGCTTATAAATATTCCTTTTTTTCCTAATTTCACTCAAGATTTCCCTACTCAACCAAGCTGGTTTTTTCCCCTGCCGGCCTTTTTTCCAGAACATGGGGATGGCTTTCTCCTGAGCTGCCAGGATCTCCTTCTTGAAGAGCTCCCAGCCCTCATGGGCTCCCTTGCCCTCAAGTGCTGTCTCCCAGGAGACTTTGCCAACCAGCCTTCTAAACAGTTCAAAGTCTGCCCTCTGAAAATTTAGTGCTACTGTCCTGCTTAGCACCCTCTTCACTTCACCTAGGACAGAAAACTCTATCATCTCGTGATCACTAAGACCTAGGCGACCCCCTACTATCACATCCCCCACAAGCCCCTCTCTGTTGACAAACAGCAAGTCCAGGAGGGCACCTTCCCTCGTACATTCATTAACCAGCTGCGCAAGGAAGTTGTCTTCCACGCACTCCAGGAACCTCCTAGACTGCTTTCTTTCTGCTGTATTGTACTTCCAGCAGATATCAGGGAGACTGAAGTCTCCCACAAGGACAAGAGGCACTGACTTGGAGATTGACCCCAGTTGTTTAAAGAAGAGCTCATCAACTGCTTCTCCTTGGCTGGGTGGCCTGTAACAGACTCCCATCACAAAATCTACCTTCTTATGGGCTCCCTTGATCTTAACCCACAGGCACTCAATCTCCTCATCGCCACAGTCCATCTCAGAGGTGTCCAAGTCCTCCCTTACAAAGAGGGCTACTCCACCCCCTCTCCTACCCTTTCTATCCCTACTGAAGAGTTTATACCCCACTATACCTGAACTCCAGTTATAAGAGTCATCCCACCACGTTTCCGTGATGGCAACGACATCATAGGCACCTTGCCCTACAACGGCTTCCAGCTCTTCCAACTTATTCCCCATGCTGCGTGCATTGGTGTAAATGCACTTCAGCTGAGTAGCTGAGCCTTCAGCCCTCCTAGAGGGGACAGTGCTTGTTCCCAATTGCCTATTAACTGGAGTAGTTGATGCCAGAATATCTATATCTCCCTTGTTGAGCGAGGCTGCATTCTCCCCCACTTCCTGTGTGGTGACGTGCTGGTGGTCCTCACCAGCACGCCCCCTCCTAAACTCTAGTGGGCCACGTCCAGGCACGCAGTTGTCTAGCCTGGACTCAATCCCCTCCCCCTTCACACCTAGTTTAAAGCTCGATTTATGAGCTTAGCCAAGTTTTTAGCAAGGGCCTGAGCCCCACTAGGAGACCCACGTGTCCCAACCTTTGCACCCATGTCAGGGGGTGCACGAACCACTCCATGGTCAAAGAACTCAAAGCCCTTTTCCTCGCACCAGGTTCAGAGCCAGGCATTAATTGAGTCCTTCTTAGTATTCTGCAGGTCTACTCCACATATCCTGGGGATGGAGCAGAACACCAGTGCCCCTGAGCCCTCCATCGTCTTCCCAAGGGCCCTGAAGTCTTTTTTGATGTCCTTAGCTTTTCTGTTTGCTAGGCCATCATTACCAGTCTGGACTACTACCAGAGGGTAGTAGTCCATCTCATGGATCAGGGAGGGGAGTTTCCCAGCTACTTCCCTCCCTGATGCCCCTGGCAGGCAGCAGACCTCCCTGTGGAGCAGGTCAGGTCTGCAAATGGGTCCCTCCGCTCCTTTGAGGAGGCAGTCCCCTACAACAATCACCCTCCTCTTCTTCTTAGTGGAGGAGGTTGTGATTTTCTTCTGAGGATGGTGTGGCCTAGGAAAAGATTCTAGGCTATGATGACCACCATCCTCAGGACTAGTTTCCTCCTGGAGCACCTGGTACTTGTTCGCCAGGGGGATCTCGGGTGTTGCTGACTGCTTATGGGGAGCAGGCTTCCTTCCCCTGGAAGGAACCTGCTGCCATTCCCCATCCCTTTTAGTTCCAAGCCTACAGCGTGCAGGTGGGTGGTTATCAGTTACACCAGGTGCAACAGGTTGCTGAGGGAGTGAGAGGACACTGCTCCATATGTCTATCTCCCTCTCACATTCCCTGATGGTCCTCAGCCTCTTAACCTCTTCCCTTAACTCCTCCACCATGCGAAGGAGTTCCTCCACTCGAAGGCAGCTTTCACATGTGGAGCCTATAACAGGAGCAGAGGCACGAGCTGGTTTGAGAGGGGGGCACTGCCTACAGCTCATGGTCTGGGCAGCTGCATGTACCCACTGTGGCTGCGTCTGGGTAGCAGCATCCCTCCTGCTGGCTGCAGCGCTCGGAGCAGCTTTAACCCTCTGCCGTGTAGCCACCATGGTCGTTGCTGCCCCCTCTCTGCATTTAGAATCCTTCCTGCGCCCTGCCTTCTAGCCCTGCCCGCTCGAACTGCCGCTCAAACTGCCACGCCGCTCTTTTCCACGCTGGTCTTCGCCACTGCAGTCTTCGCCATGCTCCAGGTCGCCACGCTCCCAGGGAGCCCTAGGAATCCCTAGGTTGGAAAAGACCTTTGAGATCATTAAGTCCAACCATGCCTGTCCACTACTAAATCATATCCCTGAGTAGTTTATCTACCCATCTTTTAAATACCTTTAGGGATGGTGACTCAATCACCCCCCTGGGCAGCCTATTCCAGTGCTTGATAACCCTTTCAGTGAAGAATTTTTTCTTCGTGTCTAATCTGAACCTCCCCTGGTGCACCTTGAGGGCATTATGGACAGATATGTGGCTATTCAGCTGTTTCTAAGCTCTTCAAAAACGTCAGAAGTCTTTATTCTGATCTTGAGTAACACATTTGCCTTTGGACCACTAACTTTTATTCATAATACTAAGAGTACATATATGCATTTTGGCCATTTCCTTTTGTTCATGTGTGTTGTAGTAGCAAGTAGTTCTGACTCTAGTAAGACCTTATATAAGCTCACGAGGTTACTCCAAATGTCAGTGGTAGTTTAGATTCTATATCGGTCTGACCTATGTACGCATTGGCCTACAAGGAACAAAAATCTTCAATATAAATTTAAATTTTGATCAAACTGCAGCCATCCTGGGCCTGTGCAGGACTAGGAGTGGCAAGTTTGAGTGGTGCAAGTGATTAAAAAGCAGAATGCAACTGTCTTATGTGAACTGTAGCAGAAAATTTATGGACATTGGAATGAAAATTCAGAGTTTAGTGACTAAAGCTGCAGAGTGAATGGGTGGCAGCAGTAAGCAGAGACTTAGTTTGACTTCCAGTCCCACATATCAGGGCCCATCTTGCCTCTTTTTGTTTGATTTGTATGTGACTAGAATGAGCAAGGCAGGGTCTCATCTATGGGTCATGTAAGCTCAATATTATGTTTTAAAATGCTTTAATCTCCTTTTAGAGTGTGAATTTGGCAGAATTCATGGACAACTATTAGAAATAAAAACTAATGGGCAGTGTCTTGTAGTTCTGCATAGCTGCAGAGTACACATCAAAAGCAAACACTTAGGAAGTTTTGCAAATATTTTACTGACAAGAAGAGGGAAGGATGACTGTGGGCCCACATTCATGCAACACATCACTGTGACAGATTTTTGGTGCATCTACATATTAACAGAAGCTGAGTGTATCTATCTATTGTATTTTCAATTTAATTTATTGTTGTTTATTTGCAAAAAAATCTGAGGGCATCATACTATTTTAGTGATTAATGGCCAAGGTTTCTTTATATTGTTGAAAAAAAATAGTGTTCCATTTTATATAAATTCAACTCAAAATGTTTGAGAATAATTGTCTGAGAATAATCAGTATTCCTTTTATATAAATTCAACAGAAATCGTCTGAGAATAATAGCTACAAGAGGTTCTGTTTTGCATATCTATCATTCTTCCAGCTGGATGCTCTAAAAGCATTTTGCAAATAAAAATAAATTTAGCTTTACAACACTCTGCTGATGTGAATGAATATTATGAACGTTTTTTGAAATAGGAAAACTGAGGCATAGAGATATTGAAGTAGAATGCCTCAAGGGTAGCCACTGGCAGTATTTTGGGATGTATTCGTTTTCTTTTAGTGAAAGAAAATGATGCTACATTATCAAACACTATATTATCAAATTGGAAAAACTGCAGGGAAAAAGTTTTGTGATGGTGTCATTACTTCTCTGCTGTTTTTGTCTTGGAAGATAAAGGGTAGTCTAGGAGGATGTCCAAGATTTCAAAGAAAATCACTTCAGATTAGCTGGAAAGGGCTATTGTGAACATCATCAGACTTTTTACATAATGTAATGTAACAAATATTATGATCCTTATAATTTGTAATAATCTACAATTACATACAGTGAACAAAAATTTTAGATTACTTTCTGAAATAAATTATGAACATGCTATGTTTTGATGATAACTCCATTCCAGATTTTCTAGACATGCATTTAGAAACATTTATGTTAAATAGGCAGAGAAATATTTAAAATGACAATATCCTTGTATCACCAACAAAATATTACAAACAGAACGGTATAGAAAACTTTTCCCCATTGCTGCAGGTATTCAGTTTTGCTACTGCAAGAGTAAAAGTCTTATTTCATGTGTAAAAAGCCAAAGAATAGACTTTGCATGACATGTTAAAACATCTTGCAGTCTTGATGAATAATAAGCAGTAAGAACCACTCTCTAGGGTTCCATTATAACTAGCTGATAAGTGCATCCAAAATTTGATCTAAACTCTTCTCCATGGATATGAGGAAGTGAATTGAAGGTGATTGATCTTTATAACAATGTGGAATTCCTTTGGCTTTAAACGGGCTTGGTATATTTGTAACTGGTTTATTATGTCTTGATTTTTGGTTTCTGCTTCAGTCAGCTGTGGGAGAAAGTCTTGACAGTACTACAAAGCTGCTGCAATTCTTTATACTAAAGGATCTGAGATGAGCTACAGAAAGTGTAAGAATGGATATGAAGATCAGTCAGGTGCACTGCCTTACTTCCTTACTGTAGAAAACTCCAAGTCAGGTTTCCCACATATAACATCACTTAGTCTTGATAGACTTGCAGCTTTAGAATTCTGCCTGTGCCCCATGGGACATCCTCCTCCTCCGCAAAACAATGATGGAAAAATATATCTATAAGTTACTTATAAATTACTTCAAGGGTGAGAAATTATTCTTTACAAATATATCATTATTGTTCATTGCATGCTTATTTTATCATATAGTAGTTAATGTTGCTTCATGACTTATGATATGCTCCTTATTTCAGACATTTAGCAATTTATTTCTAAGTAAGATAAATAAATGAGTTGACCGTAGAATGATCACACATCAAATTCCAAAACTGGACCCTAGCAAAAACCAGTTACCATGTAGATACTTCCAAATGTAATTAGCTTGGAAATTCTGACCATATATATCAGGTTATCTCTAAAGCTCATTTTTCAGCACTCTAGAGCACCTTGCTACAGACGTAAGCCAGAATGCTCTACCTGAAACAGAGCATTTAACTTTAGAGTTGAACATTAGCACTGATAATGCTGTATCACAAGAAATGAACAGAATTAAGTTAAAGCAGAAGTCTGTGTAAACAGATTCTGTTTTATTTTGATCTCATGTCTACCTGTAGTCTTAAATAAAATAGATCTGTGTCAATCTAATCAGTTGGTCTGTCAGCTTTTCAGGCTAGGAAATCTTGCTAACTTAAATACTATGCCTCTGAGAACTTTGTTATTCTTTTTATATTGAGACCATGCTGCAAATGCTTGTGGGGCTTGAAGGACTGATGTTACCCATGAAACAGTGAAATCAATTCTAGTGAGTCTTGCTTCAGAACCTTGAGAGGTGGAATAATAGCTGGTTGATCTTGCTTTACAGAGACAAAACCAGTCTCTGAAAATGTCTTTTCCTCCCTCTTATTGTTCCTTTGATTGGAGAGTACTTAAATTTTCTCAACTTTTCCCACCTAACTAGAAATTTTACCCTCACTTCCTAAGCAAGCTATTGCTTAGCATCCTCTGTTCTGGCTGGGCAGGACTCAGTTCCATTGTGTTGATGGTCTTAAAAGAGGAAGGAATGAAAGGAAAAGCTGAGAAGCAGATTTGAGTTATTTAATCAAAGTGTTTTTATGTGCATGAATGCTTGATAGGAGAGTTTTGGTGGATTTCTTTAAAGGCTATTGGATTTCAATACTTGTCCCTTAAGAATTAGTGATGGGAAGGCTTTGAGTGCAATGAAAACTTGATCAATTTTAATATAAGTGCTTATTAACTTATTTCCCTATCTCACATGACTTCTTGTCTATATTAATTAAACTATTGCATTCCAATTTACATTTATGAGCATCACTACTTATGAATGCTTTAAGTTAAACCTTTAATAATTAGATCCAAGTAGTGGATCACCCCTCCCTCTGCCTTTCTCCCCACCACTAAGTGTATCTCTATGTGCATGGCTCTACTGTAAGGTAATAACTACTATAAGTAACTACTATAAACTTCTATAAATTCAGAATCAGTATAGATCCAAAAATGTTGTATGATTTATTGGCTCTTCCCTGGACTAAAAGTGGTCAGGGTTACCAGACTGGGTAAAAAAAAAAAAAAAACCAACAAAAAAAAAGTAGGATTCCAAGGTTTAAAGCTTGAAAAGGAGTTAGTTACAAAAGTTATTGGTGTCACCTACACTAGAAGTATGAGAAGTGTGCTTGGATCTTTTCTCTCTCTCTCTGCTGAACAAGGTGTCTGAGGATCAGTCTTTCAATTTTTTTTTTTAATTTATGCCATTAATATCAGTCGTTGTAAAGTTCTACAGGTGTTGAATGCTTTTGAATGTTCTCCCCATGATCCATTAACTCAAGATTATTAATGCATTTACTTGTATATTACTTTGGGCTGAGGACATTTCTCAGAGAGTGGACTAAATTGTGCCTTTGACTGTACTACCGATAAAAGTGGTTCATACAGCCCAAGATAATATAAGTGAAGGACCTCTTAGGTCCTCACATCAAACACAACAGCATGTACCACATCATGTACCTCTTCTCCTGACCTTTGCAAAATTCATCATGCTGGGGAACAGCCCATTTTCTTCCACTACACAGATGGGAAGCCGTGTTCCAGAGCCAGACTGCCACTTGACCTTCCTCCAGCAGCCTTTCAGCTCACATACAGCCAGTCATTCATTTACTTATGATGGTGGTTAAATGGAAATTCTTTTCCCTCTGCACCCAATTGTTCTGTTTCTCAAAAGAAAATTACGTCTGTAATCAGCCTCAACATCTTACCTCACTAGATAGTCTCTTCTTGCAGGACTGTTTGAGTTCCTTCCTGAAGCAGGTGACCTGAGACACTTCGTGGTAGTGTCTCATCAGTGGTGTTGCACAATGATAGTACTAATTCTTCAACAGAAAAATCTCATCTGCTACCAGCTTGGTATCATTTGCCTGCATTTCACACTGGCATCAGATTGTCATTTGCAAATCCTCCTGTGATCACTCATTACACCAGAAACTTCCTCCTTATCCAGCTGATGGATTCCCAGCTTACGACAAAGATACTGTTATTATGCACAATGTTGTGTTTTGTGATATACTATTTCTTCACAGTTTTATTATTCCAGTTATCAAATCTTTCTTTGAGACTTGCTGACTCTTTTTGTTCTACTCTACCTTTTATCTGAGCACTGTCAACCCATCTCATCAAAACACTGTCATTTCTCCGTTCAGGTCCCAGAACATTCAACAATGTTTTGTTTCAAAATTATGCTGGAAAATACCCACTAATAACCTCTCTCCAACTTGAAATAGTTATTTTCAACATTGTGTGCTGTTATATCTTATTCCATCAGTTCCTTATGTACCATGTTTTCCTTTACTAATTTCATCTTCAATTTTCCCAGGCAACAATTCTTCAGATTTTTCATTGTAAAACTGGCAGAGATTTTCCTCATTTCTTATAACCAGAAACCATTATTTACTTGAAGGAAAAAACCACAATGTTAGGCAAACATGAATGACCAATGAAAAATTAACTTCTTTTGTGCCATTTTCCATTCTGTTTCTTAAGGATTTTCCTTTTGTTTCTAGTCTTTCCTGCTGGTTGGCTGAAAGTTAGTCCTTGCATGCTATCATTATTTATGTCCGACTAACAGGTTTTATCTGCTTTACAATTTTCTTCTTCATTTTGAAGGCTGTTATTTTTCAGTCCCCATTTACATAAGATGTCCAAGAACTTCAGTACTGGAATTTTGAATTGAAAGACTTAACTAAGAGAATCACTACATAATCTCAACATGAGAAATAAATAGCTGAAGAATGGATTTTCTTGCTTGCTTGCTCAACTGTCAATTGGAATTTTTTAGCTCATGAGAAAAAGAAACTTACCTGATAGCAAGTAATACAAATTTTATATTTATTACATTTCCCTATTTTTATGCCTTTTACATGAGTTCTAATGAAGGATTCACAAGGAAACTCAACTAGCAGTCACTTCCCTATACATTTTATCACATATCCCAGTAGAGTGACATTTTTAGCATGCTTTTCCAAGTTGTTACATTAACAAATTTGCACTGATTTCTTTATCCTGTCATCTAAAGACCACCTTGTAGCAAGACAGTGAACTTTTACAGCATTCCATAGTTGATGCACTGTCTAATGTCACAAATGTCTGCTCAAATTACTTCACTAAGACTTGAGAAGAGTCTACATTGTGCCTTCCATTTGAGCTTGATTTGACAGAATCAGTCCCTGTGCTAGCTCATGGCACTTATCAGTTAGTCAGCCTTCCTCAGGGAAGAGAATTTAGAGTGCACCATATTCGGTTTTCAGATCAAGCCTTGTCCCCTTAGGAAGCTATGTACTGCATTATTTAACAAGGTGCCATCAGCCGTAGCACCATGCTTAAACATTCAGTCAAATAAAAGACGACATCATTATGTTAACTCTTTTTTCACCAGCTTCATTTATCTTTCAGTGGTCTGAAATAAAATGCTGAGACAAAGAAAACTTTGCTACGTCTTCCCTTTAAGCTGTTTTGAAATGTGTTGTTATAAAATAATGATTAAACTTAATGCTATATGAGGTGGTTTTTTCCAAATTAGGATTTTTTAAGTTATTTGAGACTGATGCTTTATTTAGTTTGTTGGTTTTATATGTAGTTCTCAAATAGACTGCCCATTTTGTATATTTTTATTTATCTCTCATAGCTATACACAGCCAAATTCTGATGATTGTTGTAATTCTAAATGTATCAGAGACAGAAAAGTTACTTCATGCTAACATAGCTAAATGAAAGAAGAAATTGGTCATAAATGTAAAAGTCCCTTTATAAAATCTGTTAACCTGTTATGCTATACCATCAGTGCACTGTGCAAAAAGATGTGAATAGGCTGTGATCAGATTATAAACAGTGCCAAGAACCATAGATTCTTTGAAGTATTTTATGCCGTTTCAGTCAAGCTGAAAAACACAAAGAAGGGAGACATACTCTGTCCTGAAAGTGAATAGATTTGGGACGTATACTCTAATGTTTGCTTTTTTCGGTCTCCTTGGTTCTTCTCCTTATATTCAAAATGAGTTTTGTACATCTTTATTTATCTTGTCAGACCAGAAATTGTCAAGATTCTCTCAGAAAACGAAAGATATCCATTTTAAAGCTTCATGTTGATATAAATATGAAAATGGATTAAACTCTGCTTCCAATTTTCAAACATATGTACTTCAATGAATATTAAATGGTAGACCCATATCATCATCATGACTTATTTACTTTGTAGAGTTTTTATCAAAAAAGGACTGGAGTTTGCTGTGGAGCGTGAAACTTCACTGTAATTGAGTTTAGAGTGGTAAAACCACTAAAGAGGCCATGGCCCCAGAGAGTTCCCTGAAACCCACCTGTCAGCTGGTGTTACATCACTGATCCAACAAGCCGTGACTTCCTCTTCCCGCTAAAGACTTCTGTGGCAAAAAAAAAAAAAAAAAAAGAATAAACACCCGAATTTGCTCCTAGGAAAAAAACCCCTCTGCAACAGCTGCACAGTGTCAGCAGAAATAATGATCTGAAACTCAGCCTCCAAGGGATGCTAGTCTGGGTCCTTATTCCATAAGGTGTCGCTTCTTTCATAGCAATGCCATTAAGCATGAAAGTAATGGAGAGGACATGAACTATTCTTTCACCAAAGTATAACAACAGAGAGGAAGGATACTTCAGGATATTGAAAGGAAACGGTGTTTGGTTTTGCTAGAAGGATTGACTTAAAGGATCCCTGCACAAAAATGGCAATTTAATTCTCAATACTTTACCATTGAAAGTGCACATTTTAACATTGTAGCTTTTGAATGTATATGTTCACATGAAAATTTAAATTATAAACAGATTAAGTCCCATAGTTTCTATGTGTTAAGAGCAGGTCTATTGCAGATGGATTGAATGACTCAGAAGGCTGATTCTAAATTACGTTAAACTCATTGATGAAATCCATCCTCAGGTGAAGTGTTCTGCTTGCAGAACTCCACTTACCTTAGTGGAGTCACACTTCTGCAGGATCTGGCTGTAGGCTGATAGTGGCTGTTGATAGTTAACCTTCAGTTCACTAGCCTATTTTCTGCCCAGCAGACAGTTAGATCTGAAGTAACCCCATCCCTGCTATGATTTAAGCACCTGCACTAGCCTTTTTAGCAGAGATGAGGAACTGAATGACATGGGAAATGGCTTCTTTGTAAAACTCAAGGTGATTCCTGCACCAAAATGTCATGGCAAGCTGGCAGGGCAGTGTGAGCTGTTTTCCAAAATGGTGCATTTATTCTATTTTTGGCATGAAAAGAAGCTTTCATCTTCAGACTGTCAAGTAAGTCCCTTCACAAAAGCAAACACTTAGCTTCAAAGACAGTTAAATGCCTGAGCTTTATTTAAGAGCTTACCTCCACTGAAATCACTGCAATTCTAATGTTTGATCAAAGTCTATAAGAGAAAAGAGTCCAAATGTTTTCTTTTGAGAAGATGTAGCTGATCATATTGAGTCCCTCTTTCAAGAAAGGGAAAGAAGCTGTTCCTTTAGACTTGGATTTGTTTCAAAGACTGTCGCTGGCAGATGCATTGCTCTGATAACTACTCCTGCCATTTTGGGGGGTTTTTTTTCTTATCTCTTACACCTACATTAATATTCAGTGCAAATGAATCCTCAGTTTGGTCTTTGAATTACTACTGTGATCATCAGTGATGAAATTGAGAAAGGGTATGATATTTCTCCTGTATCTTTGCTGCACATTAAAGTCTGAAATAGTGCTTCTTGTGGGAGACGTGCTGCTCTTAGACCTGTCCTGCTTCAAAAATGGTTTCTGGGGTGAACAGTCCAAATTGCTGTGCATTGCCCACTTAACCTTGGCATGCAGGCTTATTACCCATAGGCACTCTGAAGTGGATCACTATTGGGAGAAGGATACACAGAAGCTTCCAGCCTACTCAAGGAGTGACTTGGTCTCCCAAACTATTCCTGAGGGAGAGCAAGGCTGTTGTTAGCATGGGTGCTCTCCTAGCTGTAAGGAGGTATATTTTCTTCAAATCCTGCAAATTCCGCTTGCTTTCAGCTTCAGACTCAGAGACTTCTGTGATTACTTATGAACAACATTGAACTGCAGATAACATTTTTACAACCAAGGAAACCTTCAGGCATATAGTGAAATTTAAAGAAAAAAGTGTACGTTTAAAAAGAAACACAGAGTTTGTCTTTTGATTTGTTCTTAATGTAAAGGAGCATGCTTTTTTCTTCAAAGGACACAGCTTAAACACTTTAAAGCATCGCTTTCTCTGTACTATAACTAATTCTAATTTTAGTATTGATGTATCAAAAAAACTTCACTCCCTTGCTTTGATATTTTATGTTTCTTGGAGGGATACATGACTGACCCATTCATAGAATCATAGAATCATCGGGTTGGAAGAGACCCATCGGATCATTGAGTCCAACCATTCCTATCAAACACTAAACCATGTCCCTCAGGACCTCATCTACCCATGCCTTAAACACCTCCAGGGAAGGTGAATCAACCACCTCCCTGGGCAGCCTATTCCAATGCCCAATGACCCTTCCCGTGAAAAACTTCCTCCTAATGCCTAGCCTAAATCTCCCCTGGTGGAGCTTGAGGCCATTCCTTCTTGTCCTGTCCCCTGTCACTTGGGAGAAAAGCCCAGCTCCCTCCTCTCTACAACCTCCTTTCAGGTACTTGTAGAGAGTAATGAGGTCCCCTCTCAGCCTCCTCTTCTCCAGGCTAAACAACCCCAGCTCTCTCAGCCGTTCCTCATAAGGCCTGTTCTCCAGACCCCTCAGCAGCTTTGTTGCTCTTCTCTGGACTCACTCCAGAGCCTCAACATCCTTCTTGTGGTGAGGGGCCCACACCTGAACACAGGATTCAAGGAGCAGCCACACCAGTGCTGAGTACAGAGGGAGAAGAACCTCCTTGTGACCAGAACAGCTGGTCACACTGTTTCTGATACAAGCCAGGATGCCATTGGCCTTCTTGGCCACCTGGGCACACTGCTGGCTCATGTTCAGTCGGCTGTCGACCAACACCCCCAGGTCCCTCTCCTCCTGGCAGTTTTCCAGACAGACTTCTCCCAGTCTGTAGCTCTGCATAGGGTTGTTGTGCCCCAAGTGCAGGACCCGGCATTTGGCCGCGTTAAACCTCATGCCATTTGGACTCTGCACAGAGGTCCAGCCTGTCCAGATCTCTTTGCAGAGCCTCCCTACCCTCCAGCAGATCGACACTTCCACACAGCTTTGTGTCATCCGCAAACTTGCTAATGGTACCCTCAATGCCCTCATCCAGGTCATTGATGAAGACATTGAATCCTTTTATTTGTATAATAGTAGTGTAGTTTTGGGTTTGATTTCATTTCTTGTTAAACCAATTGGACTGTGGGCTTCTCCTTAAAGAAGTGATTTTCCTTGAATGATCCAGCTGCTGTTCCCGCCCAGCATCTGCTATATCAGGGCCACAGGGCCTCATTTTTGGTGGCTGATAGAAAATATCTCTTTTCCCCCCCTATTTAGTTTTCTGTTGTATCAACTCACCAGTCTGGCAAAATCTGGCACGATCGCTGGACCTGACATGAGGAAAGTGGTAGAAGCATCGAACCACAGGAGGGCAGTCTGAGCCACTCTTTGTCAACAGTCTGACTTACACAGGATAAGATGTGTCGCAAAGTCACTCTGCAATTAGTAAAAATAGGGGAAGCATGATTCAGTATCTCTGAATTAATCTCCTTTTTCTCCCTTTAATCTGCCCACCAGTGTAGTGCCTGCATTCACCTTAGCCTTAATTTTACCAATACATCAAGAAGATGGGAGATGCTTAACAAAAGTGTTTCCACAGTTGTTTGCACAAGCAGCCTTTTTTACAACTCTGACTGTGACACAACTTCCTGTCTCCAGCCCTGCTCACCCACACTGTTTTCTGGCATTTCTATTTGAGGGGCCCAAAACGGAACAGCTGAAAAAACAATTATATTTTGATATTTGTGGGAATGCACCATCTTTCAGATGTCCATACTCATCTTTACTCTGTCATGAGAGGTTCTAGGAATTATTTAGGAGAGCTTTATAGCAACTTATATTATGCTCCTTGGCAACAATAGGGTATTTGTGCTAAGAGAGCTGCCAGAATGAAAGTGGTGCTAGGGGTTTGGCTGTCAGTAGTTATGTGGCTGCTCATCATGGAATATGGAGTAGCTGACAAGAACCGAAAGAACAAAAACTAGCAGCCTGCTTGTCTTCAACTTTCATTACCATATTGCTGTTGTTTGAGGGTGGTAATTGGGTTATATTACCCTCCTTACTGGAGTTTTGGGAACAGTACATCATTACAATCTGTTGCATAGCAAACCAGGTTATTAGTTCTGCCAATTTACTGAAATAAGATATCTTTAAAGTATCCACAGTATATTGAAAGCATTTTATTGTAATGATGGGCAGCTGTATTTGTTGAAAGAGACCATTTTGCTATTTCTACGGAAGACTTGTGACTCTTGGGATGTGTTGATTGGCAGCTTTCAAACACAGGGCATTCCCAGACTGTCTGCATGTGCTGCCTAAACATTGTGGAGGTGAACCTTATGTTGAACATCCAAGTATGATATCAGTAGCCTGTCCCGTACCTAATGAAAAATAGATTAGGAACATTGCACACATTGAGATTGATTAGCGCTTTCCCTTTGACAAAAAATATCCAACACTAGATGGCACGCTTGGCCTCAGGATCACAGGCACCTTTGCATGCCCTGGAGTTGCCTTAAGTGCCTACCTGGTCTTGCTTTTCCTCAGTTTTAAAATAGGAAAGGGAGTTGAAGTTATGGCACACAACTGGGCGACCCTTTTAGAGTAAATTTGAAACCTCTGTCCTCTGATCCTCCCCGAGTTGCTTCTTCCTACAGATTTGGAAAAATTCCAAAAAGCTCTCCCTGAATAGCAAAAGAAAATATCACTGAAACAGTAAAATTGGGGAAGAAACAGGAATGCAGGTAGTAGAGTACTAAATGAGTAACATCTTGAAGTAAACGCTAATTCATCAAAAATAAAGGAGAAAGAGTTTGCAAAAAAATTTTGAACAGACATTTTCCTCCTCTATCCTATCGCCATCTATATTATGCCTATATTGGCAGATTTAAAATGTCTATATAATCTAAAAATAAAGTCCTTCATATCAGTTTGATCCAAACAGAAGTTTTTCTTATTTTTATGGCAATTCTTGATTTGATCATTGAAACAAAAATCCACAGTTTCAATACCACTAAAGCTAAGTGACACACTTAGCCTCTGACTGGCAGGAACTAGTAGAATATAATGGTGTTTGGATTAAAGAACAAAATGAATGGAGCCGAAGATCCAATGTCCACATAAAATGAGTTTCAGGTAGGTTACTTTGTCTAGCACTAATGTGGTCCTGTGTGCTGAATGCCCATACATCAGACAAGGTCTTGGAGCTCAGCCTCTGGTTTAATTGCATTGGCCTTGATGTCTTGAGATAAATTCCAGACCATGGTGTTACAAAATCTTGTTCAAAGCCTGTTTTGGATATGCCTGGAGAATACATACCACCTTTTCCATGCATTGTACTTAGAAATGAAAATACTGCTTTTGATGCCATCAACACATTGTGCAGACAGTTGAGTTTCTTTGTACTTCTCTCCATCACTCACCATGGATAATTTAATCTCATTTTGCTACTAGGAATAGAAACTTTCAGGAAGTTCTTGTCTTACTGAAGTATTTTTAGCTGCTCTTTACCTCATTTTTATGTGAAAATGCATATATCTCTGTGTCATTTGTTCCTCATCCTTTTCTATCATGGGACGCCCAGCCACACAGTCCTGATGCTGCATGAGTGATATCCATGTAGAGACCTCTACTGTCCTGTTATAAACCCTCTCTACTCATCTGGGATTATGATCAGGGTATGGTCTCCCTGGTGAGAGACAGGGCTCAGGTGTTTTTTTCCTTTCTGAGAAATGGAAGCTGGGAGTACTGTCCTAGCAAATGCAGGCTTTGAACAGAGTGCAGAACTGTTAACACTTGGCACCAATATTTGCTCTAAATATTTCAGTATGATTAGGCATAAATTCTTAATAAATTTCTGCCTTTCCACCACTGTAATTTAAATAATTTTACTTGCATTATCAGTGTTTTACCTCAACCAAAGTGAGACAGAAATAAAACCACTGAAATCTTAGGAAGTGAAAAGGGACTTTATATTACTGCCCATGCTAAAACCAAATCTATTGATATTAGTAGTTCAGTGTCCTAATTTTTAGAAGCACGGAAATATCTCCCAGCTGGATTTAAAAAATGCAAGAAAGGCAACCCTGCCTAGTTGACACAAAATCAGAAACCTAATAAAGGAAATGCAATATTGGAAAGTACAAAAGTCAACGTGTCAACATAAATCAACTTTGTCAGAATGAAACATATTATTCTGTTTGTTGGTAGATCAGACTAACGTAAATCAAGGATAAATAAATAAAGTAAATAAAGGTTACACACTATAGGGATTTGCAACTGGTAAACTTTCATAGTGTGATCAGAGATTGTAATCATCTGGCAGTAGGAATAAGAAGTCAAAATTAAGCTTAAATGAATCAAAAATCAGTCCTGTTAAAGCCTAACACACTGTAGTCAAAAATTCACAAGAGTCCAGCTGTGAAAATAAGATGGGAGCAGTATTAGTTTCCTCCATTCTGTATCTCACATTTAAGTGTTGTCAGCTGATGAGGATTTGTCCCTTGGGAATTGTCATGGGATGGTTTAGTCCATGTAAAGTGAAAATTTTGCATCACATAGAGGATCTTGTGAAATTCTAAGGCATGAGGACTACATGCTGAGATTCATTATGGTGAAGAAGGAACAGTAGAAACTGTAATCTGCCACATGCCCTTATCTAAAAGTGGTTCTTGACAAAAGAAGGCTGAGTGTTTGTAGTGTGGAAGCTATCAGAATCTGTGACACATTTTAACAGCCAGTGGTTGTTAATGGATAAAACCTGGTAACTTTAGGCTGATACTGACATATAGAACTGTTTAGATTAAATATAAATCCCAAGGCAGCCGTTCTTTTCATGCCTTTCAGTATTATTTCTCTTTGTAGCATTGTGTAAAATTCCATTACTGGGTCAAAAGTTTGATGTAAACAAACAATAAGCTCTCTCTAAGCAAGATTTATATACTGAGAAAACTTGAATTAAGAGAACAATTCATATGCAGTTTCTCTAAGGCACATGTTGTATAATGCCTATGCAAATATTTTATGAAGCTTTTTGTACTTTATCAGTTTTCCCCCTTTATTTTCAAATGACGGACTCACAATTCATTGTTTATAGTTGCAGAAATTTATGTAACATTTTTAAATCACGGTTTTATTGTGTGCTCAAGAGAAAGAATCTCCATCAAGCAAAGAAGGAAGTTTAAAAGAAATTAATGCAGTCCTCCTTCTTTTCTAAAATTTATTTGCAGTCCTTGGGAAATAGTTTAACCTCTGTGATCTAAATGTTGACTTATTTAAGAAGTACTTTCCTCTGTACTTGGCCCAATTCTCTTTTAATCGGTGATGCTTTCCAATGGGTAAGATGTTAATAAGCACGTGAACATATGTCATATATCTATACAGGACACATCATGTACCTGAAAACTGCATTGCACAGAATTGTTGATTTAAAGTATTCAAAGGGTCTTCCAATGTGTATTTCTTTATATAGTTAGCCTCATTTTATAGACAGAGGACCGAGTGACATAAAAAATAAAGCAGATAATGTCGCTGCATACCTTCTGTGATGGTCTCACTGTAATTGTAGGAGGGCTGTGAGGATGCTGTCTGAGGCCGATGTGCCTAAAAGCATGGCCTATGAGCCCAGTTGTTTCCCCAACTCTGTGATTAGCTACTTGCGAGTAACTGAAGCTCTGGAACCTGGAACGTTACAGTCTCAAGCAGTGATTTATCCAAGACAACAATGATAGCTGTGGCAAAGTCCAGATAAAGAAACCCAGGTAGCCCAGTTCTCAGTTTCCTGTACTAGTTATGAGACCATGTTGCCTCCTGCCTTATAACTATAGTAAAAGCAACATTTCAATATCAATATTAAAGTTCTCATACATTTATTTATCTTTTGAAAATACAAACTGAGGATAACATATATAACTAGCATCACGTCATGGTATCAGAAGCAAAGGTTCTATTCTTACTAGCTTAAGTATACATTACTGAACAATCTAAGGAGTCCTGTGTAGAAGACGGTATGATCCTTTGTGAATAAAGGTGGCATGTGCTTTCCAAATGACCAACAATGGTTTTAACTTTTAAATTAATCACTAAAGGGCCAACTGACTTAGATAAGAGATATACACTGAGTTACATGAGTTTCCTCAGCAAGTCATGACATGCTTGAATTATCGTTCCTGACGGGGAATTCTCATTTGTGGGGAAAAAAAATATAATCTTATATGACAACAGGACCAGAGTTAGTGCCGAGGAGGAGGAAAGGTCATAGCCAGAATCATGAAACATAAACCTTAATATTCAGAATGGCAATGAAAGACAATGGGTGACACAAAATCTGAAGGCAGATGATGTCACTCCATGCCTTCATATCTTCTGGTGGTTTTACTGACCATACATGGTCATGGGATGGTGCCCTAACCTAATAAAATATGAAGTTGGCTTAAAAACCACTAATGATAAAAACATCTAAAATTAAACTAATAAGTAAACCAATATACTTCCATTCAGAAGGGTCTTCATTTAGTTTAATAATTACTCCTATGGAAATTATTTTATTTGCCGCATAAATCTAGTCAACTCAGAAATGGTACAGAAAGCTTTTAGCAGTTCAGAGTACCAGAACACCAGTTAATGACATAAAATGAGAATCAAAATAAGCTACTGGAATAAGAGTCTGTATAGTAAATCTACTGAAATGTCAGTGTCCTGAGAAAGAGGCAATCTTTGCTAGGGTAGCTGGAAGATGAACCTGGTGTTTTACCATTGGGACTTATAGAATCATAAAACAACCAGGTTGGAAGAGACCCACTGGATCATCGAGTCTAACCGTTCCTATCAAACACTAAACCATGTCCCTCAGCACTTTGTCCACCCGTGCCTTAAACACTTCCAGGGAAGGTGAATCAACCACCTCCCTGGGCAGCCTGTTCCAATGCCCAATGACCCTTTCTGTGAATTTTTTTTTTCCTAATGTCTAGCCTAAATCTCCCTTGGCAGAGCTTGAGGCCATTCCCTCTGGTAGCGGAGCTTGAGACCATTCCCTTCCCTTATGGTAGGTGTAGAGAAGAGGGGGGGACAATGCTGGGTCAGAGCTAAGAGCTCTCAGTGAGCACTATTGATGATAGGAAAAATACAGTATTGGCAAAAAGATTTGCAGACAGGTGATGAAGGTAACCACGTTTTTGTAGGGTAAGTGAAAAATTAGCTATCCCACTGACATAACAGTTGTACTCAAACTGAGTTTCACTCCAGATATCAAGTCTGTCAACATTGAAATTGTCTTGAAATCTTTTATTGTAACTTTCTGACTTCATTCACTGGTGATGACTCTGTGCTGCTGGGTACCGACTGGGACTGAAAAATGCAGCATGGAGGGAAAAGTACTCCTTCCTGCAGACATTTGAGTTTTCTTCGAAGTTTCCCATCTGAATACTGACCTCACCTGACCCTATTTAGCTTGTGAGCTCTGATGAAATCAGAGCCTGAGGTTACAGCACAAAACTAAGAAAAGTGATAACAAAACAAAAATGACATGATTGACAGGGTAGTAGGCTGAACACAATAGACCTATGGAGAGCTATGTGTATGTATTCCACTCCTTAATATCCTCTTGGTAGATAAGAAAAATAAGCCCTACCCTGGAGCAAAAATAGTAATGGGATGAGGGCTGCCTGTCTTACTTGATGACCATAAACAATATTATACAAAGATGGATTACTGAAATGGAAAGTGGGTACTCATGAGATGCTACCTTGAGGCAGGACTGAAGCAAAAGGCATCCGGGACCCTTGTGCTATCTACAGTTATCTCCTTTTGGTGGCTTTTTATTTCTCAGTAAGCTGTGATATGACCCTGTGTAGTCCAACTTTAGTGCTTTTCACTGTCAGATTCATTGAGGCTATAGAAGATTATTTTGCTTGGAGAAAAAAAAAAAAGAAGATATCTGAACAAGTCACTGAAAGCATTTACAGATAAAAGAAGTAGTCAGCAGAAAGCTGTCCAAAGAGGTTTCTTTTGTAGTGCACCAATGGAAAGCAGCTACTTATGACAATTGAAAACATGGCAATAGAAAACTTACATAAGAAAGCTATGGTTTCCTTTTTTTTTCTGTATGGTTTTCACTTATCTTGAAAATTTTCAAGACCCGTGCTATTAAGGTTGTTACATGAGTATATTGAATTTATTTAAGAGAGCTGTAATGACAGATTTTTCCCTGTGCAATGAGTACTGGAAGTAACTTAGGAAATTAGGCCAACTTCTGATGTTGCTTTGTGCTGCGATAGATAGGGAGAAGCTCCATTGATTTCAAAGACATTGTTCTAGATCATTACCAAACACCTGTAGGTTTTCAGTGCTTAGAGCCTCTATTTTTCTTTTATTTTTTTCCCCAGAAAATCAGTGCATTTTCTAAACATTTTTAATTCCTATGAACTATTTTATGTGCAAGTTGAAGGGTCACCTAGATCTTTTCCTTGACTGGAATAAGCTGGGACAAATCAGATGTTCCTGTTGCCTTGTTTATCCAGAATTCTACTTTAAGACAGGAATACAAATACATTTAATTAGCTATTACACAAAAATCTTCCTATTTTAGAGATTCAGAGCAGGTTTGCAATTTCTGGATGTGAACTAGACCTGGTAGGAAATTTTCTGCTAAAACAACTAATGGAAAATTGGATTTCTGAGCAAGCACAAAATTCCACAAAAGGGAGAATATAAATAGGTATAGGACTACAAACAGAAAAAAATGCTGATTTAATGTATTTTAGACTAATTCCAGTGAGGATCACGCAGATCTTCTGTCCCTATTAAATTGAGTATAAAAGCCACAAATGTTTGCCTTATGATTTTTCATGCAAACTGCAATACAGAGATTTCCCTTTTTACTAAAAAAATCTAAAGTGATTGTCTTATGTGCTTTCGGAGAATATGAACTATTTTGGAAAACAATAGAACATTTTCCTGGTGATTTTTCCAAAGATAGTGTTATTTCATTTTGAGGCACACTTGTGAGTGTCATTGTTTTACATTCCGTACAAAACTCAAACACAATAAAATATAACATTTGTTTAGTACTGTTATCTCAGTTGTTACAAAGTACTGGCTTCAGTCGAATTTCTAGGCATAGTTTTCCAAGTACTGAGAAGTCACTTGCTCCCTGAGAATAAAATCACTATGGCAGGGACACCTAAAATCTGAAACACAAATCATTTTATAAAGGCAGAGTGGTTGAACTTCAATTCTTTGTTATTAAATTCATGCATATGCTTTTCAGGCATCTGAAGCTACTTCTTGGGAAAGATGATATTGGACAAATCCATGATTAGAGCCTTTGTGATGTTAACCATCCCTACTGTGCTGGAATTGATTACATACATTTGGTGAAAGGCAATTTGAATGGTAAGTCGCTTAGTCATATTCTCGTTTTCACACACCATTCAGCTTCCTACTGTCCTTCTGCTCATTCTTTTCTCTTTTCTCACAGCAGCATGCACAGCATGTCCCCACCGTTGCTCAACATAGTTTAAGATGGCATTAAGATAGAAATATTGGTGTAAACATGCAGAAAAAGATACCAGTGAAATGTCCAGGCTTCTCCAATTCGTGCACACAGTAACAGCTTTCTTACGTCCTCAAAGAAAATGGAGAAATTATCAGCATTTTACTGAAGTGGTGAACTACTTGCTGCAGACAGGTTAAAGCCCTGTCTGGGTGAACATTCTTACTGTGTCGGTGAAGTCTGAGGGAATGGAGCATGCTTACCAGCCACTTCCCTTAGATTTGTTCGCTTGACAAAAGAACCTCTGTTTCTTGCTATACAGAACAATTGGGGTTGAAAATTAACCTGAGAATTAGAACTGAGTCAAAACAGAACCTAGACCTCAACTCTAAAGCTACATAAAATTTATCTTTTAAACTCTTATATTAATTTTAACTATTAGATTTCCATGTATGAACATGGTGAACTAAGAATTCTGATGGATTTTAAAATGTTTTGATTCTCTTTTTACCAAGAGCAACATCATAGGAAGACTTAAATCTAAACAAATTTTCATCCATTATATTAAGCTCTATGGGTTTCTCTTTCTTTTGGGGCACTTACGACTACATAGCATCAAAACTGGCCTCTCATACTGATATTTATGTCACTTGGGTATCAAACAGTAAGCTTGCTTGCTTTTGTTTAAAATAAGATTGGCTAATCTGCATGGCAGCACTTAAATATAGCTACTCAGAGCCACGGCTGTAACATGTCAGAGATCTACAGAGCTAAAATGAAGAGACCCTCTGGTTTATTTCCTTGTACAATTCAGGTCAGAATTTCTCCAGTTATTCTAGTTTTACTCCATATATCAAGTGGTCAACACACAAAACAAGAGGGAGAATTGTAAATAATATACTTTCTGTGTGATGCCCAGCAAAGGCCAGATTTTCACAGTAAGTGGGGCCCTATATTCGCTACTTTTTACAGGCATATTTAAACAGATCTGAATAATCATTGTGCATCCAATGATTTTAGATTATTGAGTCATCCAATGATTTAGAAATGCATTTCACTCTTGGAAAGGTTTGATGCATCTGCTGTGTGAACTGGAGGGTATACAACATAATTTCTTCCTTGCCTCTGTGTCAGGCAGCATTTCCTAGCATTCGTTCTTTCCAGTAAATAAATCCATGCATAAATAAGACCCTAAAAATCATTTCTCTTTGATAAATATTTCAGTGAATATTCCTCCATGCACAGGGTTCTCTTTGGTTCCCCTGAAGCCAGATCTGGCCCACATACAGTGAATATGAGGCTGTCTGCTCAACATGCAAAACTACTTATGTTCTAGTTAACAGTAAGCATCAAGTAAAAGGAAAAGGACTTTTTCCTCCTTTGTCTTCCAGCTATGTTAGCTTTAGACAGCCACCAGCACACGATCATTTACATAACGAGGGAACTGTGAAGCTGCTGCCAACTGCCCATAGTGCCTGCCAAAAACAGATGTTAGATGTTACTGTTCAAATACTGTCTTCTTCAGCTTGACATGTGAGTGCTGCAATCTTTATTTAAAAGGAATAGGAAAAAAATATGGCTGAATTAATGAAATGAAGCACACAACATACGGTCTGAAAAAATTATAATGTAAGGGAAAGTACTAGTTGTCCAATTGCCTAAGACTGCTAAATTCAGCTGGGTTGATCTGTCACAGAGAACTGTCCCGATCTGTCATGCAGACGGATCCAGTGACCTAATAGGTCTGTTGTATTTTTAGTCCCATGCCTTCACATTGATTTTTAAATAGTTTCCAAAAGGCAATGAATGAAACTGCAAAGCTCTGTGTGGACCAGGATGGTGCTAAATCCAGCATTTTTTGTTACCAGAAATCTACGCCTCTAGTACCTGGCAGCCTTATCACAAAAACTGATTTATGCTTGGATCTTGGATAATTTTGCATGAAATCTAAGGGCTCTATTAAAACACAATTGAGATAAAGCTTTTGTATTTTATCTGTGAGGTATTTTATTCATATATTTTATAAGAAAAGAAGGAACAATCTGAACGGCATTGTAATTTATTACTTTGTCTGTTTTCCTGTAAGCAGGGAACTAAAACTCTTGGTCTATAGAGCTGAAAGCTGACTTATACTGCAGACAGCCTTATGTAGTTGCCCTACATCAAGACCTATGCTGATGCTAGTTCTCTGGGGTCAGTAGCACCAATAAACCTTCATTTTTGTATTGGGGTTGAGCTTTCACATAGCCTCATTCATGCCTATCAATGGTTAGTTCACTTCTCAGTCCTTTCTTTGGCTGACAGCCAGACAGACTATCCTTTCTCCATAGCCAGAGGTTGTGGGAATGTAACATCTCTGAGATGTCTGTCCCTTACCTAATAGTTGCTGGCAATAGTTAAAGAAAAGTAATAAGAACTTGAGATAGATGTGTGGGCTTACATGCTGTGTGATCTCACCAGCACGGTTCCTTCAAGGAAACTGACTAAAATGAGTTTGGATATTCAGTTTTCATGTACTGTGGTTTCATCATAGGTCCTGTAGTTAAAGCAATTTGCACCTACAAGACGTCTATCCACAGATGAGTAGGAGATAAAGCAAAGTACCTCTCTCTCCCACTGTATGGGTAGCCAATACAAACTGCCTTGTGGAGGATGCCCTGCACTTTTTACAATTTCAACCTGAAACTGCTATGCAGAAAAAGCAGCCGCCTATTTGCACACCTGCCTGCTCTACAAGGGTGTGCAAAATGCTTACATCTGCTTCTGATGACAGATGGGGCAAGAATAGTGTTTTATGTCCTCTTTACCCTCCTTTCCTTCTGCCTGGCTGGGAAAGGAGGTTGTTAGGGTGTTCCCTGTGTATTAGACCCTGGTGGGCAGTTTTGGAGAAGGTGGGCCCTACAGCCAGGTCATTGCTAGCAGGTAGGGAAGCCCTTGTCCCCTTCTCCTGATATTAACCATGACTGTGGCAAACTTCAGTACTCCCCTGCCCCTCCAGTGGGTTATTTTAACTGATAAACATGGCATTAAAGGTGTATTTTGTTCATTCTTATGGTTTTGGTGAATAGAGAGAACTCAGTGAGGAGTCTAGTGTGCACCAGAATTTCCTCAAGAGAATCGTAGAATCACCAGGTTGGAAGAGACCCATCGGATCATCGAGTCCAACCATTCCTATCAAACACTAAACCATGTCCCTCAGGACCTCATCTACCCATGCCTTAAACACCTCCAGGGAAGGTGAATCAACCACCTCCCTGGGCAGCCTATTCCAATGCCCAATGACCCTTTCTGTGAAAAACTTCCTCCTAATCTCCAGCCTTAATCTACCCTGGCGGAGCGTGAGGCCATTCCTTCTTGTCCTGTCCCCTGTCACTTGGGAGAAAAGCCCAGCTCCCTCCTCTCTACAACCTCCTTTCAGGGAGTTATAGAGGGCAATGAGGTCTCCTCTCAGCCTCCTCTTCTCCAGGCTAAACAACCCCAGCTCTCTCAGCCGTTCCTAATAAGGCCTGTTCTCCAGACCCCCATCAGCCTTGTCTTCTCTGGACTCACTCCAGAGCCTCAACATCCTTCTTGTGGTGAGGGGCCCAGAAATGAACATAGGATTCAAGGAGTGGCCTCACCAGTGCTGAGTACAGAGGGAGAAGAACCTCCTTGGACCTGCTGGTCACACTGTTTCTGATACAAGCCAGGATGCCATTGGCCTTCTTGGCCACCTGGGCACACTGCTGGCTCATGTTCAGTCGGCTGTCAACCAACACCCCCAGGTCCCTCTCCTCCTGGCAGCTTTCTAGGCAGACTTCACCCAGTCTGTAGCTCTGCACAGGGTTGTTGTGCCCCAAGTGCAGGACCCGGCATTTGGCCGCGTTAAACCTCATGCCATTGAACTCAGCCCAGCGGTCCAGCCTGTTTAGGTCCCTTTGCAGAGCCTCCCTACCCTCCAGCAGATCAACACTTCCACTTAGCTTAGTGTCATCTGCAAACTTGCTAAGGGAGCACTCAATGCCTTCATCCAGGTCATTGATGAAGACACTGAACAGGGCTGGACCCAGCACTGAGCCCTGGGGAACACCACTTGTCACTGGCCTCCAGCTGGATTTAACACCATTTACTACCACTCTCTGGGCCTGGCCATCTGACCAGTTTTCCACCCAGGAGAGTGTGCGCCTGTCCAGGCCAGAGGCTGACAGTTTCCGTAGCAGAATGCTGTGAGAAACTGTGTCAAAGGCTTTACTGAAGTCTAGGAAGACCACATCCACAACCTTTCCCTCGTCCAGCAGCTGAGTCACTTTGTCATAGAAGGTGATCAGGTTAATTTGGCAAGGCCTGCCTTTGTGAACCCATGTTGGTTGGGCCTGATCACCCGGTTCTCTTGCATATGCCTCATGATAGCACTCAAGATGACTTTCCCTGGCCCTGGGGTCAGACTGACAGGCCTGTAGTTCCCTGGATCCTCCCTGCGACCCTTCTTGTAGACGGGCACTACATCAGCCAGCCTCCAGGCCAGTGGTACCTCCCCAGTCTTCCAGGACTGTTGGAAGATGATGGAAAGGGGTTTGGCAAACATGTCCACCAGTAACCTCAATACCCTCAGGTGAATCCCATCTGGCCCCATAGACCAATGGGGGTCTCGTCAGGCTAGCAAGGCTCTGACCACCTCCTCTTGGATCATGGGACCCTTGTATTGCTCCTCTAGTTTCAGGGTTTGTACACAGAGGGAACAGCTTTCTTTAAAATTAAAGACTGAGGCAAAGAAGGCATTAAGTACCTCAGCTTTCTCCTTATTCCATGTCACTGTTGTTCCCTCTGTGTCCAAAAGGGACTGTATGGTCTCCCTAGTTCTCCTTTTGTTATTTATATATTTATAGAAAGATATTTTATTATCTTTTGTGGACTTTGCTAACCTGATTTCTAGTTCAGAAAGAAGTAGAGAAGAAGAAGAAGAAGGAATATGATTGCGCATTTTGGAAGCACTGGTGTATTTGGTTGGCTCAGCCAACATCAGCAGACTATGTTGAGATGTTACCATTGCAGGAGAATTATACAGACATTGCACTTTGTGATATGGTTTCAAGACTGCAAAACCTTTGCTTTTGGTCATTCTGATTCTTTATACATTTTGAATCCCTTTCTTCTCTTTAATTGCTGACTGTTTTTCCAGCTATTTGCAAAGGGGGAAGACACAATAGGGAATTGTGTTCTGATGAAGCTCTGTAACAGCACACTGATGTGGAGTTCTAGATGGAAGCAAAATATACTGTGTTTGGCATTTATGCCCTTTTTTCTTTGTATCCTATCAAAAGAAGTATTTACATGAAATGTCAGTCACCCTGTGGAATTATGTGAGAATTAATTATCTGTGGAGAATGATTTGGTCCTATTAATTATGGGTCTCACATCAGAAAAAGAATAGGACTAATGTGTCATAAAATTTTTTTTTTTTTAGCCAGTGAACTAGGAACTCATCGGCATCAAATGTCAATAATGGTTGTGTTGAATACAGATTGATGACCTCTGACAAAAATTATACAAGAAACTTGTATCATTTTGCCTTAATATAGCCTAGTAAGACCTTAGTCAAGATCAGGGTCTTATTTTCTTAGGCTGTCATGCGAGGGGTTAAAGCTGATATTTATCAGATTATTGTTTGCAGCCAGTCATGAATGAATAAGGCTTTAATATATGTAGAGTCAGAAATAACTGATGATAAAATGCAATTGCAAATCAAATACTGTATTTAATGGAGACAGTTAAAACATTGTGTCTAATTGAATCTTCATTTAAACATGTGCGTAATTTTGATGTTCAGACATATGCAAAGCCTTGTAGACTCCTTCCTGCAGTGAACCATGGTGTCTGTTTGCATCCTGCCATTTGATAAAGGAAACCTTGCCTTTTATGTTTTGCAGATAGAGTCCGATTTAAGCAAAGTCCTAAGAAGCCTTTTGGATTATCCAAAATCTATATATTTCACTGACAAAAATGAAGAATTTTTCATATTGTACTTCTAAAATATGCACCAAGTGTTTTCTTGTCTCTGTGCTTTCTCTCTCCTCACATCGTTCAGCACCTTTTCTGAATGGCTGCGAAGCACAGCACTAGCACAGCGAAATTGCTGGAATTAATCCTTTCCAGGGAAAATAGTTTCTTGCCTGCCAAGGAAAGTCATACTTAAGTACAAAGAAAATAGGTATCACCACCATGTATATGAATTTCTGACTGTAGCATAAACATATGAATAAGATGAAATGGGAACCTGACTTTTTTTCCTTTTGAGGGGAAACTATGTCCTGAAAGTTAAAGTAGAAATTGAAAGAAGGTTTGTGCATCTTCCTTTTTCCTTTAGAATACTATGAGTAACACCTAGCCATTATCATCCTGTGTTGCCAGAAGTGTTTTTGGAGATTGACTGAAATAAACCTGAAGACACCTCATGGTATGTAGCTATTATAGAACTGCATGTGTGCTGAATGCAGAATATAAGAACATCATGTCAACAACAGAGATCCTCCGTCAATAGGACCATTTGAAATAAAGGATGATTTAGGAAGAGAATAGGCTGGGTTTTAGCTCCTTTTTGAAAAAGAAAAAAAAAAAAAAAAAAAAAAAGCAGTATGCATTCATGCTACTTTGTCCAGCATATGTACTCAGTTGTCTTTCCTGCATTAGGATCTCAGTGTCTGTTGTCCTGTTGAGTCTAAAAATACCTATGCCAGGCTGAGAAGAGACAATGCAGAGGAGTCTCACAGGCAGAATCTTAAGTTTCACAGGAATTCTGTAGAAGGGGAGTGTAAACCACACATTCAGTAGGACAAATCCATTGAAAAACGTTTTTTTTTCTAAATTAATGTACCACTGCAGAAAGATTTTCTTGAGGATAAAATTAATGAAAGCTTTATTTTTATTCAGATACTTTACTGATGCTACAACACACCTACTGCTGCTTGAAACAGTAAACCTGTGACAGAATTTGCTTTTTGGAAGCAGCATCATGGTAAGAGCAATTAACATTGTAAAGCAGATGATTCTCAGTTTTCAGGCAGAGATGTTGGACTGGAGGCCAAGGAAACACACTGGCAAGTTCATCCTTCAGCCAGTTCCTTTGAGGGTGTACATGTAAAATTATTTAAAAAAAAAAAAAAAGGCAACAGAATCATAAAGAGAACACTCTACAACCAGTGCCTTGTGGTTTATGCTTCAGAAAATCTAGCTTGACTGCCTAGATGAAGAACTGTGGTTTAATTAAGCTGCCAAATTGCAACTAGTTATTTGGACATAGAAGACAAAGAAAAGTCTAAAGGAAACACAGGAGATAGAAAATCTTCATTGTTATCAATTCCGTAGCAACCTATTTGGATAGTATATAATGGGAAATGCAGCGAGGGATACCCGTAAAGACACTTAACTGAAGGAAATCTCCTTGATCTATGTATTTTTCTTAAAAGTATTTCTGCTGCATTTAATATCATCTCCACAGCACAACTCTTGGGGATTTCTTTGTAATTTCTATGGAAGGGATGAATTGAAAATGTAAATTTTCACATATTTTCAAGACACAAGCCATTTTTAAACGCAGATTGGGTTCAGTCGTGACCCTTCCGTGGAGGGGAGGGAGCTAGCCTCTTCTCCCGGTTAGGGGTGACAGGACGGGAGGGAGTGGCCTCGGGCTCCGCCGGGGAGATTTGGGCTGGACATTAGTGGGAGGTTTTTCGCGGGGATTGGGCATTGGAACAGGCTGCCCAGGGAGGTGGTTGATTCGCCTTCCCTGGAGGTGTTTGAGGCGGGGTGGGCGGGGTCCTGGGGGACATGATTTGGTGTTTGGTGGGGGTGGTTGGACTCGATGATCCGGTGGGTCTCTTCTGGCCTGATGATTCTATGATTTATTCAGATACAGGCACATTTACATAGAAGTGCAAAATCACAGGCAAGAAAAGGAAATAAAAAACCAGGAAAATGACAAACAGGAAAAGCCTTTGAGAGGCTTCACTGCAAGTGTTTTCCACTGGGTTTTAGGTATTTTTGCTTTGCTCATACGTGAAAAAAAAAAAAAAAAAGACAACTACAAGCAACAACAGAGGCTGTTTATTTGTTAATGGTAAATCTTTGTCTTTTCTTCTAGAGATAAATAAGAGCCTTACCCCTGTGGACACTGAAGGACAGCTTCAGCATACACTTCACCTTCCTACTCATCCCTCTAAAAAGCCTTTTGTGGATGGTCTGGGTATGTAAGGAGAACTAGAAATCCTGCTATGATACATTAACTCAATTCCTAGATAGGCATAATAAACCATTTGAATTTGCCATACCCTCCCTATCAATAACTTTTCTCCTCCCAAGGAGCGGGCCGGCAGTCCAGTGCAGCCTAAATGATCTTCTGAATGGTATTTTCAGTCTTCTGGAATGGGGAGGCTAGAAACAAGTGCAGAAATACAGAGCCTTTGCATGTATTACCTCCTTCCACAAGAGTCTCTCTGTGTGTATAGGGGGGGCTAAAAATCAATTCAGACATACAGCGCCTTGCCACAGATCTCTACCTTTTATGTATTGTGTATTGGGGTGGGGGTTGGGGGTTGGAGGCTGTATATGTACTCAAACCTTCTTCCCAGACCAGGATTAAGTAAAATTTTTAATTATAGTGGGGACTGTGTGAAAGAGCAACAGGACATAGTAATTTTGATATTTGTTTATCTGCACACTGTATTGATGGACAAGTATATGATGGAAATAATTTTTAGTTCCACAGAGAAAAAAGTAAAGCATTATCTCAATCCTAGCAAAAATGTTATTACCTTTTTAGTTCATAATGGTCTGATACATATACTTGATCATCACATACCAAGAATTTATAGTCCTGGATATTTTTCACACTATCCTTTTATCTTTCCCGACAGTTTCCCAGAGAAACAACGAATAAAGAAAATTCAATTTATTAGTAAATGTAGAAAATAGGGGAAAAAGTATTGACTTCAATGGAAAAGTATTGACTTCTAACAAGCATTAGCATTTTTCTTTCTTTCACTTAAGTTTTGGTTTCACTCTGTTACAGCAACATTGATGACAGTTTAACTTCAAACACCAGAATTCACAATAAGGTAAAAAAGACAATAAAGATAGGAGGCAGGCCCTCAACTTCATAAAATGCTATAGTTCAGAGGCTACCAATGACATTTTATTCCTGAGAATCTGACTGAAGTTGAAGAGTGAAGGGCAAAAAGGTTGTAAGACAGGAGGAAGAAGCAAAAAAAGTAAAGGCATATACTAACACCCTGGGCACAGTCAATCACATCTAATAAAAAACATGTGTTTTCTGCATATCTTTCATGCAAATTGTACTTCAAGGGAATATATGCAAAAGTATGGTTTATCATCAGTTTTTCAAGAATTGACTCAAGGAGACTTATGAACAGCTGTTTTCTATGTTTTTGTTGTTTTCTTCAGCTGATTAACCATTTACATCAGCATGTGAATAAAATAGCATTGCACACAGTATACTACAGGGTCTGACTACTCTGCCAACTCTGAGAATGGTACAAAAAAGCAACAGCGAGTTATTTTATCTCCACAGTACTATGTCATTTACCTTGCCACAACTTCTATTCTTTATTCAAAGAGCTGGTTTTATGAAATGAATATCACATGAGTATAACAGGATCTCAGTCTACAATTGCTCTGAGACTATCTGCACTTAGATTCAAGAGGGTCTTCATTTCTCCCTTTAATTTTTCCTGGAAAGATGTTTTCCCTCCTTCTCCTGTCTTGCTCCTTCCAAAGACAGTCTTATGACTCGCCACAGCTTCCTAAAGGCGCAACATGCCCTTGACCCTGGTAAACTCAGCAATAAATAAAGGTGCTTGGATCTTGTGAAGAGGTGACTTGAATTTTTATGTTTAGTTCCACCTGCACAGCCCAGAGGAATTGTGTGTGGCTGTAAGATCACACACTGCATGCACTCACACTAGAATGATGTTGATACTTACAGAGGCATGAAAGTTCACAGTTGTCTGTTCTTTCATAGACAATCAATAAATCATACGTCAGCTCCAGTGATTTTGCACGTCAAGTAACAAGTTGCTGACTTCTAAGCTACTTAAGATGGTGCACTATTTTTATGGTGGTTTAAGAGCTGTAAATCTGTTCTCACAAAGAGAAGAAAACAATTTGTGGGGAGAAAGAAAGTCCATAAATGAACCACTGCTTACTGCCATTTCTGGCTTTGATCAGGAAATGCAGAAAAATTTATTAATCAGGAGATAGTCCTTCCCAGGAAAAAGAAAAAGGTCTTCTTAATCTCAAAACTACCCTACTTGCCACCAACTAACAGATCCAAAAAATGAAAACCACTTTTGACATTTACTGATCTTAGTCAACCAGATGGTGTGTGGCACTTCCAGACCAATGTGACGTGGAAGATAGGAATGGATGGAAAGCAAAGCAAATCATAGCTGCAAGCATCCTCTTTTGTAATTCTGACCATTTGTCATTTCATAAATTAATCAATCTGATTTCTGATGTATAGTTATAATCTTGCTGAAAATCAGACCAGGATAAATGGATCCTGTTCTGCATCCCAGATGAAAATAAAGATTACAGAAAATAAACAGAACTCTGTGTGACTCTGGCATCAGCCTTTTATCTCCTCTGGCACCCTTCTGACATAAAGGTGTTTATGGTCTAAATTAGTGTTAATGTTTTGCAGGGCCTAATTCATATTACTAAGTGGCTTTGTGATGAACAGCTAAAAGTGCAAAACATTACAATTCTATATCCCAGACTATAATTTTCTGCAGCAATAGGAATGCATTAGTGCTGGCTTTGACTCCTTTTTTGCTAAATAAGGGCATGTATTAATGCATTTCTGAATATACTGTACCTCATTCTTCTGGGGTAGTTCATTGAATTCTTTCCAACTAATAAAACATGGGCAAATGCAGTTGGTCTGAAATCTATATTTGTACATAATGTCGAGGATCTTCCCTCAAGATGGCACTACTGAACTGCTTCACATACCTCTGAACCCTTATGTAATCTTGTTTATACAGCATTGGGGTCATTTTAAAGCTGAGATCACACCATGCTAATTTGGCCAATGATTTTCATTTTCATTTTGGAAAAATGCCTTCTTTATGTTTAAGCAAAGACATTTAAATGCAATATTTTTGTGTAGGTTCTGCCAATAGTCTTGTAGTCATGGAACACTTGTTAAAAAATAACCAGGATTATCCTTTTCAATTTGCCTTAGAAACCATGAACCTCTTTGAAATCTGCTACGCAGATTTGTATACATCAGATTTACTGGCCTCTTTAAATGTTGGCTGAAAGTCTGGATCTTTGCCCCAACATCTGAATTGGAAAAGATGATACAAAGTAAGAAGAAGAATGGGAAGAATTTATTTTGTCAGTATCCATGAACAGAGAGAACCCCTGCACAGAGCTATCTGTCTCCACTCTTAAGCCTGAAAATTCTTGCCTTTCCACCATCCTACTAGAGCCTTCTGAAACGCTGCAGAAACCAGAGGTCATACAGTATCTAGAGTTGAAAGGTCCAGGGCAATACTATTACTTCTTCTCTCATCTCAAGCTTTACCAGGAACAGATGCCAACTTTCCCACATGCTGTCCTGACCTTTGCACACATGCAGAGCCTTCCAGACTACACACAAAGAAAATATGGACTATGATCAGCAGAGGCACTCCTCAGAAAAAAACAAATGCTTTTCTTTTTCTTACTTCCCACAGTTGTTCTCAAAATCCTTCTCCCTGAGAGGGCAGCTCTCTTGAATAACATCGTAAAGATATATTTTTCTGTAGAGAATTCTATAGAAAATATCAAAAAATTCTGCATAGTTTGGGTAAGACATTGAGGAAAACCTTGCTGATCTATAAGAACTGTAGGAAGAAACTGAGCTAATACAATTTGCATTAACAATCACATTATAAACCACTGTAAAGAATCTGGTTCTACTTCCTTCATGCGTTGTAGGACTTAAAATGAAATTATATTTGTTGCAGAACTAAAGAACCGTGCTATGCTATGCTAAAACTGTAATATTCCTTGAGCAACTGATTTATCGAAGCAAAATCTCATCTGCCTACCTTTGAATAATGTGAAACAACCTGAGCAACACAGAACTAAAAAAAAACCAAACTTCTACACTGTGGAAAATGAGTAGCACCATAACCACAAACTGTTCAAAATACTTAACATATTGTAGCTTTTAAATCTCCTCCATGTTTTAAAGGCAGAGATGGCCAAAACTATTCACTTCAGGTGAGGAAGGACCAGTTTTCCTTTGCATGCCCTGAGCTGAAATAGTCGACTTAAATAAAGGTTCCTTAGACAGTCCTGGATATATTTGCAAATGATGTCATGCTGAAAAGCAATGATATAGCATGAGGTCTGATGTCAGCTGAAGGAGGTAATACGAAGATGACATGTTGGGCTTGTGCCTTGAACAGCTATACCTGGGAAAATCCATTGCAAGGGACTGCTACTCGGGATGCTGGTGGGTTGGGTGCTGTACACACAGAGAATTCATAGAATCATAGAATAGTTTGGGACCTTAAAGATCATCTAGTTCCACCTCCCTTGCCATATGCAGGGATACCTCCCACTAGACCAGCTACCCGAGGCCCCATCCAACCTGGCCTTGAGCACCTCCAGAGATGGGGCAGCCACAACTTCCCTGGGCAACCTGTTGCAGTGCCGCACCACCCTCATGGTGAAGAAATTCTTTCTTATGTCTAACCTAAATCTGTCCTTCTCCAGTTTATACCCAGTGCCCCTAGTCCTATCACCACAAGCCTTTGTGAACAGTCCCTTCCCAGCTTTCTTGTAACTGATTTCAGGCACTAGAAAGTCGCTATAAGGTCTCCTCAAAGCCTTCTCTTCTCCAGGATGGAACAATGTCCTTGCATGGGAGGTGCTCCAGCTCTCTGATCATCTTTCTAGTCCTCCTCTGGATCCAAATCACTGATTATTACTTCAACTTCCCAAATTAATATTGTGGGTTTCTCTCTCCACAATACAATACAGTACAATACAATACAACACAATGTTGTATTTTCAGAATCTGATCATGTATTTGTGAACAAGTGGGTATTATCCATTGTATGTTCAACAGAAGTCTTGACAGGTACATGAGAATGGTGGAAGAAGTATACATTGAGCTGCATTTGTCTAATAACAAAAGCCCAGAGTCCAGTCACAATTTAAAAATACACATTGTAATTCCTGGCATTTTTTTTCCATAAGGGAATTTACCTGAAGAAATCCTTTTGTCTTCCTCCTTGTGTGGAAATATTCAGTATTTCTGAGCAATAGAGGTGAGAAACACTATGATTAAAAGGCCTACCTGAAGTCAATAAAAGCCTACAGTTTATTCAACAGTACCAGCAGTTCACTCCTGAACTCTTGGAAGCTGCTGTAATAACAAAACCAAAGGAAAGTAAATTCATGATGTCTTGCTACTTGCTGAATGCAGTGAGCTGGCTTAAAATAAACAATACCTTGTTGCTCACTGATCCTTAATCCCAAAAGCACATATGCATGTGCTACACTTCACAAACAGTGGAGCTTCTTACTGACTTATGTAAGACAACTTTGTGGAAATGATTTCAGAATTAAGACCGTCTCTCTACTATGGATGAGCTGAAGGTCCTATTTTGCTGATTAGCTGTTTCGTGGCAGAATTATCATTGATTATTTATGTTACTCGTGTGCTCACAATGACCTAAATGCTGGCCTTAGAAGGCACAGCCCCTCCTACAGAGTGTAATGATCTGAAAACTTACGAAATAAGGGATGAAAGCTAAGGGAATAAAGCAGATGAAACATGAAAATAAAGCTAGACACATTCCAGTCTTCTGAACAAAGAACAATTCCAAGGTATGTAAGAAGAGACTCAAAAGTTCACCAAAAAATTACTTTCTGAAGAGGTCTTTACAAATTTAGAAAGAATAACAAAAATTTCACTCTGACTGACCTATACCTATTATACTTGTCTCTCTTTAATAGTCTTGAACAGTAAGGAAAGTTGTTCCCTATGTGTACATTCCCAGGAGCTAGAGGAACAGAACAAAGCTCCCATGATCCAAGAGGAGGTGGTTAGAGACTTGCTAGCCCGATTAGACCCCCACAGGTCTGTGGAGCTGGATGGGATCCACCTGAGGGTATTGAGGTTGCTGGCGGACATGTTTGCCAAACCCCTTTCCATCACCTTCCAACAGTCCTGGAAGACTGGGGAAGTTCCACTGGACTGGAGGTTGACTGATGATGTGCCCATCTACAAGAATGGTCACAGGGAGGACCCAGGGAACTACAGGCCTGTCAGTCTGACCCCAGGGCCAGGGAAAGTCATGGAACAGGTGATCTTGAGTGCTATCATGAAGCCCATGCAAAAGAACCGGGTGATCAGGCCCAGTCAACACGGGTTCACAAAAGGCAGGTCTTGCCAAACTAACCTGATTGCCTTCTATGACAAAGTGACTCGGCTGGTGGATGACGGAAAGGTTGTGGATGTGGTCTTCCTGGACTTCAGTAAAGCCTCTGACACAGTTTGTCACAGTATTCTGCTACGGAAAATGTCAGCCTCTGGCCTGGACAGGTGCACATTCTCCTTGGGTGGAAAACTGGTCAGATGGCCAGGCCCAGAGAGTGGTGGTAAATGGTGTTAAATCCAGCTGGAGGCCAGTGACAAGTGGTGTTCCCCAGGGCTCAGTGCTGGGTCCAGCCCTGTTCAGTGTCTTCATCAATGACCTGGATGAAGGCATTGAGGGTACCATTAGCAAGTTTGCAGACGACACTAAGCTAAGTGGAAGTGTTGATCTGCTGGAGGGTAGGGAGGCTCTGCAAAGGGACCTAAACAGGCTGGACCGCTGGGCTGAGTTCAATGGCATGAGGTTTAACGCGGCCAAATGCCGGGTCCTGCACTTGGGGCACAACAACCCTGTGCAGAGCTACAGACTGGGTGAAGTCTGCCTAGAAAGCTGCCAGGAGGAGAGAGACCTGGGGGTGTTGGTTGACAGCCGACTGAACATGAGCCAGCAGTGTGCCCAGGTGGCCAAGAAGGCCAATGGCATCCTGGCTTGTATCAGAAACAGTGTGACCAGCAGGTCCAAGGAGGTTCTTCTCCCTCTGTACTCAGCACTGGTGAGGCCACTCCTTGAATCCTGTGTTCATTTCTGGGCCCTTCACCACAAGAAAGATGTTGAGGCTCTGGAGTGAGTCCAGAGAAGAGCAATGAAGCTGGTGAAGGGGCTGGAGAACAGGTCTTATGAGGAACGTCTGAGAGAGCTGGGGTTGTTTAGCCTGGAGAAGAGGAGGCTGAGGGGAGGCCTCATTGCCCTCTATAACTACCTGAAAGGAAGTCGTAGAGAGCAGGGAGCTGGGCTTTTCTCCCAAGTGGCAGGGGACAGGATAGGAAGGGAATGGCTTTAAGCTACACCAGGGGAAGTTCAGCCTAGATATCAGTATGAAATTTTTCACAGAAAGGGTCATAGGGCACTGGAACAGGCTGCCCAGGGAGGTGGTTGAGTCATCATCCCTGGAGGTCTTTAAAAGACGGGTAGACAAGGTGCTCAGGGACATCTTTTAGTGGCAGATAGGAATGGTTGGACTTGATGATCCCAGAAGTCTTTTCCAGCCTGGTGATTCTATGATTCTTCTCAGGCGTTCTACCTTTCCTTTTCCTACTCCTTAGACTTCATTACATGGCTATGATTTAGTAGCTTGATGAATTGTTCCTCTCCTATCCATGCATGTGGTAAATATAAGCTAGAATTACTATTTGACTTAAGGACAACAAGGTAGAAAAGCAGAAAAAAACATAAAACCTAAGTAAATCTTTGCATCTCAGCTAAGCCAGGCCCATAAGTACATCCTCTAAAAATGACCTGCACTTAATATATTCAACAGATCATTTTGCTTAGAATATAATAGACACCAATGGAAGGTGCAAAAAAGTGAATTTCTAATTGCTAAATCTGTCATACCTATGCATGTATGTAACACCTTTACTTTCATACTCTGCAGCAGTGCAAACATGAAGTAACATAGTAGGAATTTCTGATGATCAATGGCCTTACAAGAATGGATGTGGGCAACTAATAGACACATGATATGTCAGTTTGGTTCTGATGAGAAAGCAATATACAGACATCCAAGCTGAAGTAAGACAGGAGCCGCTGAGCTAGTCTTTCATGGAGAAGCAGTTACACTGCTAGATGGAATCTAATCAATGCAAGCCTGCTTACAGGAAGGCTGGCATCAAAACACAACAGCTGAAGTGTAGCAGATGGCTTGATCTGAAGGAGATGTAAACATAGGCTGAGTAACTAGGCATTGCATTCTGCAGATGTCAAAGTTTCCAAGGTGTCAAAAGTTTAGCCCAAGCACTCTCCTGAAAGCTCTTTTTATTTTTGACTACCTAAGCCCCAAACTCTACCCACACTCTATCCATGTGATATCTTAAAGGCATCTGGATTCTCTGGTTTCCTAGCATGTGTTTGATGAGGAGTTGTCCCTGAAAGGCACAGAGGATTATCCTTTCCCTGCTCCTTTTACATAGATTCTGACAGTACTGGGTGCTTTAGGGATTTCATTCTCAGTAGCAAGGAGTTTCGGTAAAGGTGAAGAAAATGCTGATGTCAATTTGGTTAAATGTTAGATAAATACAAGGATGGAGCAGTTAATTCCAGTTTCCTGCAGATGAAGGAAATAACAGCAATTTCTTCATTGACTTCTCCTCCCTTTTCCTCACGTGCTCCCAGCTTATTTATAGAGCCTACATGTGAGGAAGCTATACCTAGATTATGGCAGAAAAACAGAAAGCAGGCTGCATGCACAAGTCTCATCTCCATGAGGCAAATAGATTTCTGTGTAGACCTCCAAGGCAAAAAAACAAACTCGAAAACCATGTGAGCCAACTGTGATCTGCTCCATGCATTTTCTGCTGCCCATTTCCTTTGTCATCTTCTCTCACTTGTGACTTGCACTTCTTTTCATGTCACACCTCTGCTTAGAACAGGCCACTACTTTGCAGATTATAAGCACCATTCATCTCTTTCAATCTTCCTTTAAAACACTCTTCTATTGAAAAGAAAAATTGTGAGATCCCTTTGCCAACAATAACTGGCCTGTGCAAGCAAGACAGTGAGTTGTTCATATTTGATGTGCTCTGTAAATGGTATGTGTATACTCGATGCACATACACAGCAATGTATACACAGCAGTATCTTGCCAAGTTAGGTGATTCAAATTGTTAGGGCAGATGTTTTGACTAGTCTTCAAAGAAAGGACAGCAAATGACAATGTAGAGGGGAATAATAGCTCCTACACTGAGCCACTACCTGGAAACTGATACTAAGAAAGATCTATAGGGAGAACATTTGTTCCCAGCTTAGGGGTAGCAGAGAATGAAGTTCATTGGAAAGAATAGTGTGAGAAAATTAAATAAAATTTAAAAGATTTTTAGCCCCTCACTCTCATTTTCAGTTAACTGCAGTTGTTCTTCATGGGTAAGCACACCATAAATGATTTTTTTTTCCTGATTTCCCCCTTGCTTTGCAGGAACTTCAGCTTTATGCCCTCTTAACTTTGGGCTGCTGCCAGCAATACAGCTCATCTAACCTAATATGCCTGTCTCAAAACATCAGCAATGCCATGCTCCTGTTGGTTTTATGTAAAGTCACCAAATACCACCCTACAGCTGTCTTTCCAGTTCCTGCACAGCAGGAATCCTTCTCAACAATGGAAAAAAGGATTTTTATTTCTTCCTTTCAACTCCTGTCCCTCTCTGTGGCATAAAGACAAAGTATATTGAAGTTACAATGAGGATGCTCCCCAAAACCAGCTGAATAAAGGATAATTTTAATAGTGACTTCAGCTAATAGAGATGATGCTATAATGATATTTATGGTAGCAAAAGATACTTTAAAGAAAGAACAAAAAATGATCATTCTTCAGCTAGCATTCATCTTGCATTATTAATTAGAGTGATTTGTTTCACTTTGGCAATAAAGCTTCAGGTAATCACATTCAATCCGAGACAAGATGTCATTGTAGAAGGTAACCATAAATGACATTGACCAGTTCAATGACTTTGCTGGTGAAAGTACTATTAAAGCTGACAATTCAGCTCTGACATATGGAAAACATTGTGTTCTAGTCTGGGCCACAGACCACATGGGGAAATGAAAGTCTACATCCCTGAAAGTGTAATTGTATAGTGTATATGTATACTATGGGTTCATATCAGTTATAGGTTTGAGTTCAGATCCACATGTAAACATTGTGAGTCATTAAGGTCTTTCTTCCAGCTGCCTAAGCATTTTTAGATGTTGTAGGTGTTCTGAAGTAAAATTCAGCTCCGATTGAAATTAACACTTTTCAGTAAAACCTGTTTGTTCAAAATGAGGTCCAAGTTCATATTTATCTCTAGATAAACACTTTACTTTCTCTTCTTGAGAGAAGGAAGATTAATTATATAATTAAGGAATTAATGGAGTTAAACAGAGAAAGCCAATGACCGTGATTGTCTTTGAAGTTCTGGCAGTTTTCAGGCAACGTACTTGAAACCTCTGGTCACTGAAAAACCCAGTACTTTATCCAGAGTAATCCATTTCACCTCTCTTTCCCCAAACATGCCACAGCACTGAGACTTTCTCACTACCCAGAAAGTCCAGGCACTACACTAATGGACATCAGCAGATTTGAGAGACTAGTTTCTCAGACATCTCTGGGCCTAGTTTCATCTTTCTGTACTCAGTAACTTGTTTCTCTAGTTAAGTCTTCCACTGCAGAGATTTCATTACAATCCTTTTGTGGCTTTTGTCTACAAATTAACACTTCAGCTTTTCAGTGCAAATTCAGCCTTTCTCAGCTCCAAGGCACTCATTCAGGAGTGCTGCTCTATAGGGTGCCGTGTGGTCTTGGCTGAAGCCTGATGAGGAGAGATGGTGTGCATGAATGCTATCAATGTGAACTCTGCTTTTATAAAACTTTGCCTTTATAGACACAGGCCAAAATTCCCCTTCCTTCTGCCACTATGGGGTGAGTTCAGCACTAGCCCATTGCTATGCTTTTCATTAGGGAGGGTAGCATTTCAGATACTACTTCCTGTAGATATATATTTCTGTACCTACACATCTGTATGTATATATATAAAAATATATGCTACAGCTTGTTCAGATTCTTTTGGGGCAAATGCTGCCAACATGCTGTTTTCTAAGCTTCAAGTGTGGCTATTTGTCATATGGAAGGAAAATGTTATGACTTCCTTTAACAAAACAAGGAAGAATTTCCAAGTTGGTCCAAAAAAGTCTAGAATCTGGCCCTGGCCAGTATCAGATGCTTCAGACAAAAATGTAAAGGATGCTACAATATATATTTCTGGAATAAACTCATCAATTATACAGAATAAATCAGATGTAGCTGCCACAGTTAGTAAGTGAATATTTACCATGCACAGTATGAACATAAAACATGAGTGGAGTCAGCTGTTACCAACCTGAGTGATATAAGGAGTTTGAGGGACTCAGCACAGTCTCCAGCTCACCTCAAACTTTCTGCTTCTGCTTCTTAGACAGACATTTCACTCACCTCAATATGGCAGCCAGGACTGCACATCCCTGTCACTAATTAAAATGCAGGGTTGTTTGTTTCTGCATGGTCATAATACACCTCACTCTTTACAACTGAAGTGTTCATATATATTCTCATAAATCTCACTCTGCTGGTCACTTACCCAATTCTTCCCTGTTGTTTTTCTCACAGGTTAGCTACAGCCTTCGCTTTCAGTTTCTGAAGCTCTGCAGCATGAAAGTTTCAGAGACCAATATGCAGAATGTATAATTAACTCCAAAATATCGATGAGGTTATTCTCTGCTCAACAGCTTTGCTTTAGTATCCCTTAAAGAGAAAGTGATGGTGCATGGCTTAGCTCAGAAAATGGGGTTTCTTCCTAAAGTCTCAGAAATGCCCTGGAGTCATGTTTTCTTCCCAGTGGTTCACGTGAGTCTGTGGGACTTTCTGTGAGCTTATAGTTCCACACCAGGGGGTGAGTAACGCCAATGAAGCTTCAATCTCTCAGACTGCTCATGCTGTGGGGCTACAGACATATTTTAGTTAGAGCTGAGCAGTACTTACACGGGGTAAAGGCCTTTTGTGACTCTTACCCCACCAGTGAGTAGGCTTAGGATGCACCAGAAGCTGGGAGGGGACACAGCTGGGGTAGCTGACCAACTGACCAAAGGGATATTCCATAAAGCTGGAATAGGAAAAAGGAAATTTGGGACATACAGAGTTATGGCGTTTTGTCTTCCCAAGAAACCATTGCACATGATGGAGCCCTGTTTTCTTGGAGATGGCTGAACATCTGCCTGCCAGTGGGATGTAGTGAATGAATGTAGCTTCCCCTGTGTCTGACAGAGACCATGCCAGCTGGCTCCAAGACAGATCCACCACTGGCCAAGGCCAAGCTCATCCATGAGAGTGGTAGCACCTCTGTGATAACACATTTAAGAAAGGGGAGAGTTACTGCACAACAGCACCTGGCACCAGAGAGAGAAGTGAGAATATATGTGAGCAACAACTCTGCAGACACCAAGGTCAGTGGAGACAGAGGGGGAGGAGGTGCTCCAGGTGCCAGAGCAGAGATTCCCTTGAAACTCATGGTGAAGACCATGGTGACGCAGGCTGTCTCCCCTGCAACCCATGGAGGTTAACGGTGGAGCAGATATCCACCTGCAGTGTGTGGAGGACCCCATGCATGGGCAGGTGGATGCCCGAAGGACACTGTGACCTGTGGAAAGCCCATGCTGGAGCAGGGTCCTGGCAGGACCTTTGGACCTCTGGATAGAGGAGCCTACACTGGAGCAGGTTTACTTGCAGGGCTTGTGACCCTTTCCGAGATTCATGCTGGAACTATCTGTCCCTGAAGGACTGCACCCCATGGAAGTGATCCACACTGGAACATTTAATGATGAACATTTAATGATGCCCATGGGAAGAACTCATGCTGGAGAACTTCCTGAAGAACTCTCTCCTGTGGGAGGGACATTACACCAGAGCAGGGGAAGAGTGTGAGGAGTCCTCCCCTTGAGGAGGAAGGAGCCACAGAGACAACGTGTGATGAATTGACTGCAACCACTGCTCCCCTTGTTGCCCTGTACCACTGTGGGAGTAGGGGCTAGAGAAAGTCAGGAGTAAAGTTAAGCCCGGGAAGAAGGAAAGGGTGAGGGGATGTTGTTTTAAGATTTAGTTTTTATTTCTCATCATCCTACTCTGATTTGATTGATAATAAATAAAACTAGTTTTCCCCAAGTTCAGTCTCTTTTGCCCATGATGGTAACTGGTGAACGTTCTTTCACTGTCCTTATTTCAACCCATGAGTCTTTCATTACATTTTCTCCCCCTTCTCCTAATAAGGAGAGGAGTGATAGAAGAACTTTGGTGGGTATCTGGCATCCAGTCAGGGTCAATTCACCACAATGGCTAGCTTGCCTGATTTTACATTGCCCACAGTTGTAGTTTATCATTATGTAACTATGCCATCAACTAGTCAGAAAGGCAGCCCAAAGACCAAGTGTGGGGTCAAAGAGGGTGGTGAGGAATGACTGCAAACCTGCTTTGCTGGACTCCTCCCCTTTCCCACATCTCCTGCACATTCAGGGAGGCAAGGATAGAGGGGAGAGAACACAGACAGGTCCCTTTGACTTATCTTAGGTCTGAAGCTACACTCCTGGTAAGTATTTCTGGGCATGTGCCCAGAAGAGACAATGCCTCCACAGCCATCCTGATTTGGTTTCCATAATACTGGGTTGCATAGTTTTTACCTGGTGTGCTTCTCCTGAGGGCTGCCAGAGGAGAAGACAAACCAGTCACTCTCCATGTTGCTCTCACACCTAGGCACTCAGGTGTTCATGGTGCTGAACACATGCCATGCTAGGAACGTACCTCTCAACTACTTAGAACGAATATTTTTGAATGACTAACTTATGAATAATAATTTTACTGAATAAATAAAAAGAGCCAAATCAAAAGCGAGTGTCTGATTTAAGGGACAAAACACCACAAAACCTGAAAAGCATCTTTGGGAGGTCTATTTAAATGTTTGGAGGCAATTCTGAGGCAAGCATCTAAATTTAGTCAAGTGATTCAAGAGTTACTTTAGCCTGCATGATACCAGCACTAACTTGTCTGGCAGGTGGCCAAAGCTGTGAGGCCAATTTGTGAGCTGCTAGGAGGAAGACTTACTCATCTTAAGAAAAGCAGTGCTAGTTATTCTTTTAAATGTATATTATATGAGTAAAATAAGAAGAGGGAGAACATAGCAAATAACTAATACCGAATGCTCTTTATTTCTGACTCACTGACATACAAGTATTTTAAATGCTCTGCAAACACCTGTGGGTTTAGTTGCAAACTTCATTTAAGGAAATAACTTGTATTAATTAAATAAATGCTCTGTAGCACAGTAAAGTTAAAAGACATGCCCAGTATTTCTGAGTAAGTGAATGTATTCCAAGAACTTAAGTTTATTAAAAGTTAAAGATCTCTCTAGCAAGATTCAGTCACAGTGGAAAGTGGCAATTCATTTATTCCTCCCTTCTGACCTATTCTTCCTGCTTATAAATGAGTGCCTTGCATGGAATTGTGGTCTGTTGAAACAGTTCTTTCTGATCAACAAAACAATCCTGAAATTTGCAAGGCTTCTTGAAATCTTCCTCCATTCATTTCAGCTGCAATCAGATTTTTCAGCCTTTCTGGGACACTGGAAGTCTCACCATAAATGCTAGGTCTAGTCTTGAATCAACAAATCCTTCCAAAAGCAGGCATAACATATCTCCCTTGTCACACCCCTAGTCCTTTGGGTGAGATACATCAGAAGGATTAGTGCTCTGAAATGGCTGCGGCCGTCCTTCTTCTGGCATTTCTATAAAAGTATGGGTGGTGCTGGGAAGATCTGGACATGCCACAGAGCTGACTCCCAGATTCTGGAGTGACTTAAATGTAGAGTGGTCTTACTGTCAGGCTGCTGTGATCACTCTTACTCCAACTCAGCTACCTGTAAGACAAACCATTAGCATTTCTAATTCCAGAACACTTTATCCAGGCCCTTGGTACCTTATCCTATTATGTTATTAATTTCTGTCCCAGCTTTGGACACTTTCACGTACCAGAGACTGTGCTGTTTTGCAATTACTTTGTTAAAAGTGCAGATGGAAATCAGCTAGAGCTGCACTACCAGCAGCAAATTAATTTTACTTAGAAGCTATTACAGTTATCAACACCAAATTATCCTCATCCCATGGAGTGGTACCTCTGTCAGCAATTCACCTTTTAAAATCTTTTTTATGTGAAGAAAACAATTTAATTGCTCTTTGTTGCAATTTTTATTGGTGCATTTCCAGTGGATCTTTTTGCTTAACATGACAGAGTAATTCAGAAGCTGTGTGTAAATCAAAGTAACCTCTTGGATTAACTTGGACTGCCATAGAAGATGGAGATAAACCCTCAGGTTTGAGATTCAGCCATTGGCTCATGCAGGATCTGATATAAACACTGAGAAAAGATGGTGTTTTTCCTAAACTTTTGACAGGTTTTCAACTTGGACGGGGACTGCTGTGTCTTTGGGGTCTGAGAAAGCTAAAAAAAGATATGCTGGGCCATCAGCAATGCAAAAGGCAGCTCCATTCCTCCCTCTTCTGCATGGATACAGTTAGGAGAGGTCTTTGTTCCCTATGGCGCTCACTGGTGCTAGCTCCAGAAGATGTGCAGTGAGAATTTGCAGTGAGTGCTCAGGACACTCAGCACTTTAGGGGCTGCCAGAAACCTGAAGGTTCAGATGGAAACACAGGACTTACAGACATGTGCTCTTGTTTGCTTGAAGAGGTGAGAGTAATTTAAAGGCAAGAAGTGCAAAAGTGTGGAGGTTGTGATTAACAGACACTCTATACCACAGCCTTTGTTGGACGTCACGTCTACCAACATCAGACTGAAAGGCTTCAGAGGTATTTGGTGCTTGCAGCGAGCTTATCATCCTGAGACAGGAAGAGCCACATTACCCTTTTTATTACTTATATGGCTTTGGTGGCAAAACATCCAGTTCACAAAACAAGGCAGAAGGAGCAAAAAGGGGGCCAAACGACCTAGTAGCTTGGATTTAACTGAGCAACCAGCTAGTTAGTTTGTTGCCTTTGAAAGGAACCATGTATTCCACGGAAGTCTCTCCACAGTCAAGACGAAGTTGGCCATCAGTAGCTCTGCTCTATGTGAACAGTGATAGGAGAGGGGCTTGCAATATTGAAGTGGATCTATCTGAGCTGTTCAAGAAAAATCACCCTTCAGGGATATTTAGCATGAGACTCTGAACAAATATAGCCAGGGTTTGGGAAAAGATTTTTACTGAACTACGACTGTTCTGATATGATTTTATTCCTTTGTGATATGCATAATGCTCTATTCAGTTGTTCCTTGTGTTTTGCAGTTTAAATCAGCTCTTATAATGAGTTTATTCTCAAAATGATGGCACTGTGTGACCCCTGGCTACTAATTTCCATTTATAATTATTCAGTTTGCAACTAAATAAGTGGGTTTTCTTTCTGCATAATCTTATCATATAAATTTTATATTAATTAGCATTCATGACCCTTCTGATCCTTGGCGCCCTTTGAGCTACAACAGTTAGAATATACCAGCTTCTGGCATACCAGAGAGCAATGTAGCCAACATCTAATTTATCTGCTTTTGACGCTTCAGCCCAACTATGTGTTTACAGTTTTGAGAGGACACACTCTTTGGAACAATCTCAAAACTCATCCTCATAACATCCTAGCAACCCGTTTTAATCACTCCACCATGGTATTTCTATGTTTTCCTGTTACCACTTACCTTAATGTGGCACATTAAAAAACATTCTCAGACATTCTTACACAAATAAGCTGGAATGCTTATTTAGGTTCTTCCCTTTATATATCAGCATTTGCTTTAATATACAAAGTTTTTGGTGTCTTGACAGCAATTATTTTCTCCATATATCAAATCCAAAGAGCAGAGAGAGCAGCCCTAACCTTATTCTTACTAAAGCTCTGTTCTAAAGTTATTACCTGTATTTTTCTGTCACCTGTGATAGGATTTCATGTTATCCCACCTAAATATTGATATCAGGAAGAGAGAACAGGAGATGCTGGGCAAATCCAGCTGTTTTTCATCTTTTTACCTATACCCAAACTATTCCAACTCTAGTGAAGGAGGAGCAGATGTCTGTCTTTAGTAGCACTGCTACTAAAGGCTGCTTTACTGTAAGCTGCAGAATAACAATCAGGTAGGCAATTAAGATGGGTTTGCACTGTAGAGAGTATAAACTGCAAGTACTGAAACTCCTCCTTTTATGCAAAGATGGGCAGGAACCAAAATCATAAAAGCAACATAGGTTTCACCCCAATTTCATTAGCATGTACCTCTTCTGGCTCCACAGGATTCCATTCTCCTGTATAGTGTTTGCTGTCACTGGAAAGGGGATACTGCTGGATCCACCTTTGTCCCTTAAAAACCCCACATGTATCAACAGTAAGAGTTTAGAAGGGGAGAGGGGGGATGTGCTTCAGAATCTTTGGGGAAGTTAACAGCAAAGGATTTTAGGGAATTCCTATTTTCCTTACAAGAGAGAGAGGAGACCAGGTTAGGACCATTCCCTGAGTGCACAAAGGCCTTGACCAATAGCAGCTAGCACTAACACTGCCTGAGGTGTGCGATCAGGAATAGGGTCTCACTTAGCTTCCTGTGTTGACTCATGGAGAAAGACAGACACCCTTAGAAAATGCATTAGACTTTAGGTGGACCAACTCAGGCCATTGCTCATGACTAACAGATGCAGACATGAAGGTAACTACTTACCCTTCTGACCAACTCATTTCCCTACAGCTAGGTGAGATGAATCCAGACCCAAGACATTATTCAGTTATGAAACTTGCAAACTCAGTCCAGATCTCAAACCCAAGACCTTTCCAGATCTTATCCTGGCAATGATGTCAGAGAAATCTGTCAAATCATTTGTCAGCTGTGCCTGTGCATGGGTGGTTTCATTCTTTGGTCATACCAATATAAATCCACTGACTCTAGTGGCTAAATCATGTTGCAAAAGCATAACTGTATACATACATATTAGTTATATATATTATTAGGAACATAATACTACTATCTTCTTGGTGATGCATGAGACAAAGGAAAAGCCAATTCATATCTTTCTTGCTTGTGGCAGTTTTGCAGAGGTGCACAAGAGAAATAAGTGGTTACTTTTGTCAAGAAATTAAGTGTTTATGATACAGAAAACACAAAAGAACAGGTCTGTTCCTGGAAACTGTAGCAGTCTTACAAAGTAAGTTCCATAACAGAGTTCTCCTTTGTTAATCCAGTAGAAAATAACTCTTTCCGGCACACTGTTCCACTTAACTTTCTGAGGCCAGCTGAGTTGAATTATACTTGCCATTACATTGGGGAAGATGCATACAATGAAATGATTGGGAACAAGAATAAAATTTCTTTTGTTTCTATCTGATGTGCTAATATTTACATGAAAGACTTCCAGTTTGGTGCTCAGTATATTTCCACCATCTGCACATCTGTATCTGAAAGGGTAACAGGAATGATGACATACTGTTGTACCTATAATAGAATGGACCATCAAGGGGAGGTGTCACAAAAGGACATTTAGTAAAACTATTCTCCCTGTTCCCTGCCATGTCCTTCATGCCAGTTATTGATCAGATCTTCACTCAATTCAAAAAGCTTCACTTTGAGGTTATGATTTAAATGTAATAATAAAGTAGGTCATTGATTAACTGGAAGTATGACAGACAGCTCCTCCAGTCGGGTCCTGATGCATTGTAAATCTTGAGGGAGAACAGCAAGCGATGAATCTGTGATGTGAAAAGAAATAAAGCTCACAGGTTTTAGTCTTTTGGGAGGACTTGTCTCAGCAACATAGTAGTATTACCCTCAGCAAGTTGCGGGCTATGCAAATTTACAAGAGAAGCTTTTTGGATTTCCAGAAAAAAAAAAAAGAAAAAGAAAACACATAAGATGAAATTCACTTACCCAACTCCAGTAGCTAGGGAATTTTTTACTTCACAGGAAACTAACTTACATGGGCTACTCCTACTCATTGTTCTTTACATTTAGAGATAATATATGTAATTAAGCACTGTATAATTAAGGAGTTTTGCATGCATTGGTTTGCACTGCACTGTCTTCTGGCAGCATTTCCATAGTAGTCCTTATCCCCAGCTCCACGTAATGGCTGCCCACTCCATCCTGGCCTCCAAGCAAAGCAGCTGTGATCAGGAAAGCACGTGCATCAACATATTCAACCTCAGGGTTGCTCAGGTCCAGCAGTGCTGTGAGACAGTCCTGCAACTAGTTCTGCCGTCCTACACACCTCACTGTCCCAGTCTACCCATTGCCTGGCAAACTGCACAGACTTTCTTTTACTCCATTTTCCTCACACGGACAAGCCTTTCATTAACAGTTACAAAGAATCATAGAATCACAGAACAACCAGGTTGGAAGAGACCCGCGGGATCATTGAGTCCAACTATTCCTATAAAACACTAAACCATGCCCCTCAGGACCTCGTACACCCATGCCTTAAACTCCTCCAGGGAAGGTGAATCAACCACCTCCATGGGTAGCCTGTTCCAATGCCTGATGACCCTTTCTGTGATTTTTTTTCTACCTAATGTCCAGCCTAAATCTCCCCTGGTGGAGCTTGAGGCCATTCCCTCTTGTCCTGTCCCCTGTCACCTGGGAGAAGAGCCCAGCTCCCTCCTCTCTACAACCTCCCCTCAGGTAGTTGTAGAGGGCAGTGAGGTCTTCTCTCAGCCTCCTCGTCTCCAGGCTAAACAACCCCAGCTCTCTCAGTCGTTCCTCGTAAGGCCTGTTCTCCAGACCCTTCACCCGCTTTGTTGCTCTTCTCTGGACCTGCTCCAGAGCCTCAACATCCTTGTTGTGGTGAGGGGCCCAGATCTGCACACAGTATTCAAGGAGCAGCCTCACCAGTGCTGAGTACAGAGGAAGAATAACTTCCCTGGACCTGCTGGTCACACCATTTCTGATCCAAGCCAGGATGCCATTGGCCTTCTTGGCCACCAGGGCACACTGCTGGCACATGTTCAGTCAGCTGTCGACCAACACCCCCAGGTCCCTCTCCTTCTGGCAGCTTTCTAGACAGACCTCTCCTAGTCTCTAGCTCTGCATAGGGTTGTTATGCCCCAAGTGTAGGACCTGGCATTTGGCCATGTTAAACTTCGTGTCGTTGGACTCAGGCCAGCAGTCCAGCCTGTTTAGGTCCCTTTGCAGAGCCTCCCTACCCTCCAGCAGATCAACACTTCCACTTAGCTTAGTGTTGTCTGCAAACTTGCTAAGGGTGCACTCAATGCCTTCATCCAGGTCATTGATGAAGACACTGGACAGGGCTGGACCCACCACTGAGCCCTGGGAACGCCACTTGTCACTGGTCTCCAGCTGGATTTAACACCATTTACCACCACTCTCTGGGCCCGGCCATTCAACCAGTTTTCCACCCAGGAGAGCGTACGCCTGTCCAGGCCAGAGGCTGTGTCAAACTGTGTCAAAGGCTTTGCTGAAATCCAGGAAGACTACATCCACAGCCTTTCCTTCATCCACCAGCCGAGTCACTTTGTCATAGAAGGCAATCAGGTTAGTTTGGCAAGGCCTGCCTTTTGTAAACCCATGTTGACTGGGCCTGATCACCCGGTTCTCTTGCATGGGCTTCATGATAGCACTCAAGATCACCTGTTCCATGACTTTCCCTGGCCCTGAGGTCAGACTGACAGGCCTGTAGTTCCCTGGCTCCTCCCTGCGACCCTTCTTGTAGATGGGAACTACGTCAACCAGTCTCCAGTCCAGTGGTACCTCCCTGGTCTTCCAGGACTGTTAGAAGATGATGGAAAGGGGTTTGGCAAACATGTCCGCCAGCAACCTCAATACCCTCAGGTGAATCCCGACCGGCCCCATAGACCTGTGGGGGTCTAGTCAGACTAGCAAGGCTCTGACCACCTGCTCTTGGACCATGGGAGCCTCATTTTGCTCCTCTAGCTCTGGGATTTCTACACAGAGGGAACTACTTTCTTTACAATTAAAGACTGAGGCAAAGAAGGCATTAAGTACCTCAGCCTTCTCCTTATCCCCTGTCACTGTTGTTCCTTCTGCATCTAATAGGGATTGTATGGTCTCCCTAGTCCTCCTTTTATTACTTATATATTTACAGAAAGATTTTTTGTTATCTTTCACAGACTTTGCCAGTCTGATTTCTAGTTGAGCCTTAGCCCTTCTGATTTTTTCTCTACACAGTCTCGCTTCCCTCCTGTAGTCCACCCAAGAGGCCTGTCCCCTCTTCCAGAGCCCATAAACATTTCTTTTCGTCTTGATATCACTCAAGATCTCTCTGTTCAACCAAGCTGTTTTTTCCCCTGCCGGCTTTTTTTCAGGAACATGGGGATGGCTTTCTCCTGAGCTGCTAGGATCTCTTTTTTGAAGAGCTTCCAGCCCTCATGGGCTCCCTTGCCCTTAAGTACTGTTTCCCATGAGACTTTGCCAGCCAGCCTTCTGAAGAGTTCAAAGTCTGACCTCTGGAAATTTAATGCTACTGTCCTGCTTAGCACCCTCTTCATTTCACCTAGAACAGAAAACCCTATCATCTCATGATCGCTTAGTCCTAGGTGTCCTACTGCCACATCCACTACAAGGCCTTCCCTGTTCACAAACAGCAGGTCCAGGAGGGCACCTTCCCTTGTTGGTTCATTCACCAGCTGTGCCAGGAAGTTGTCTTCCACGCACTCCAGGAACCTCCTAGACTGCTTCCTTTCTGCTGTATTGTACTCCCAGCAGGTATCAGGAAGATTGAAGTCTCCCACAAGAACAAGAGGCATTGATCTAGAGATTAACCCCAGCTGTTTATAGAAGAGCTCATCAGCTGCTTCTCCTTGGCTGGGTGGCCTGTAACAGACTCCCATCACAAAATCTACCTTCTTGTGGGTTCCTCTGATTTTAACCCACAGGTACTCAATCGCCACAATCCATCTCAACAGTGTCCAAGTTCTCCCTTACAAAGAAGGCTACCCCACCTCCTCTCCTTCCCTTCCTATCCTGCCTGAAGAGTTTGTACCCCACCATACCTGTACTCCAGTTATATGAGTCATCCCACCATGTTTCCATGATGGCAGCAACATCATAGGTTCCTTGCCTTACAACAGCTTCCAGCTCTTCCTTCTTATTACCCATGCTGCGTGTAAATGCACTTCAGCTGAGCTGCCGAGCCTTCAGCCCTCTTAGAGGGAACAGGGTTTATTCCCAATTGCCAGGTAACTGGCGTAGCTTTTACCAGAGTGCCCGTATCTCCCTTACCACCTCCTGGTGTGTTCTCCCCCACTTTCTGTGTGGTGATGTGCTGCTGGTCCTCACCAGCACACCCTCTCCGAATCATTAGTTCCCCACATCCAGGCTCACTCCGTCTAGCCTGGTCTCAATCCCCTCCCCCTTCACATCTACTTTAAAGCTTGATTTATGAGCTTAGCTAGGTTTTTAGCAAGGGCTAGGGGACCCACGTGTCCTGTCCTTAGCAACAAAGTCTGGGGGTGCGTGAGCCACCCCATGATCAAAGAAGCCAAAGCCCCTTTCCTCACACCAGGCTCGGAGCCAGGCATTAATCGAGTTCTTCTTCCTGACTTCCATGTCCTCTCTCTTTAGCCTTGGGATGGAGCAGAATACTGTTTGTGTCCCAGAGCCCTCCATCATTTTCCCGATGGCCCTGAAGTCTTTCTTGATGACTTTGGTCTTTCTGCTCACTAAATTATCATTACCAGTTTGGACTACTATCAGAGGATAGTAGTCTGTTTTGTGGACCAGGGAAGGAAGTTTTTTAACTACCTCCTTCACTGATGCCCCTGGTAAGCAGCAGGTTTGCAGCATTAGGAATATCTAAGGAAGTATGGTGCTCACACCACAGAGCAATTCCATGTCTGACTCTTACTGGGAAAAGACCAGAGATATGGCTTTGACAAAGTAAGAGCTAGCCTTATCCCAACTATGCTGAGTAGCAAGTGTTCACTCTATCCCTGCCCCTGCTGGATTTTGTTTTTCTCCAAAATTGCTCATTGTGTTCCATGACTGGAGTTGCTGTATGTCAAATCTGCTCATCAATCAGTTCAGACAGCAGAACAATGGTGGCTCAGCAGAATGCACTAGGACACCCAGCAGCTTTTAGAGGCTTGTGTTTCAACTATTTTTCCCTAAGCATTTATAATCTGCAATTTCTCCTGCTGCCTCCTTACCACCTCCTACTTTCCTACCCAGTAAAAACTAGCTCAGCCACTCATACAATCTTTTTTTCAGACACTAGCATGGCACACAGTCACTCTACATAAACAGATTTGTGTGCAAGAAATGAAAATTAAACCATGGTAATTTTTAACTAATTATTATTTACAGCAGTGCTCTATGGATCTCATCATCACCCATGGATCTCTAGCCTTTCTGTTTCTTGTGTCCATGTCCCCAGTGCTCTGCCAGCTCCAGCCTTCTACTCTCTCAGCCTATAGCTGCAGTATCCTGAGCTAAGCTTTGGCTACTTTCATAGGTTCAAGGGGGAAAAATATGCATGTGAATTAGCTCAGGTAGCATTGATGAGTTTTAAGTCAAAGCTATGTTGTTTATTTTATGTCAGAATTACACAATCTATGTACATGCATAGAGTTCACAAAAAATATACATATAGACCTTTAAAATTCTGTCAGATTCCCCACTGCCCTGCATTTTACACTCACGCAAAAACACTTGAAGTGATATTAAATATTGCCAAAGTATAAGGGTCACTGTCAAAGAACAAGCTTTGCTTGATTTTGTCTCAGCTCATTTTTACTTTTAGAAATGTTATTTCATTTTTATCAAACAAGTAGAAAGATTAAAGGGTGCTGAAAAATAACAATTTGTGTTTTAATGAGCTAATTACATAGCAAATTAACTAAAGAAAAAAATTAGCCCAATTTTTTTCTTCAGAGCTTGCTTCCCTCATTCCTTCCTGTCCCTCTTTCATTCATTCTCTCTCCCACTTTCTCCCCTTTTTTTATTTGAAACATCAACAGCTGTACCTGGTCCTGATGTCCAGTTTATCAAAGCTGGAAAACATAGCAGTAGGTCTCCGTGGCAGAGCTGAACATTTGATACTATCAGCAACTCTTAGCTAGCAATTACCAAAATGCTACAGGCATGAAAATGATGCTCTAAATTACATTAAATGAAGCAGCATATTGGAAAATGACCAAGATTACTCAGCAATTTCATCTTAGGAAGTCTGCCTGTTTCTAGAATAGAAAAGGACTTTACTAGTCCCTTTCCAGCAAGGACACAGAATACAAGGACACAGAACAACAACATAATTCCTTAGCTGAATTCATTCACTGTCTGTGTAGACAGAGAGTAATGTTATAAGTGCATTCAGAAATGACTTAAATCAGAAAACCAGCACTATGTACAACACTCAGGGGCTATGCAGGATTTTAAGAATAAGTGTCCAAAACCCTTGTAGTAAGCCCTGCTGAAGACTTGTGAAATCATCCCATTACGCAGACATGGGGGTTAGAATTTCCTCATTCAGAGTCCTACACGAGATCTCAAGGGGAATCTAAATGCTTTTCTGGATAGCTGTTCAATATCTGTGCCACTGAAGTGAGGACCAGCCTCTGCCCTGAGATATACTGAAGATCTGGACATGGACCCATCCTACCCTTTCAGGCAACCTGACTGGGAATTAGTAGGAATTGCCAACACACTTGGGAAGCTCCCACTGCCCAGGAAGGCGAGTTGCTGATCAGAGACTGTGGCTCTTTCACACAGCAGAGGAATTTGCTTTTAAATTCAACTGAAGGAATTGAAGAGAGGAAAGGAGGTAAATGCAATTCTTGCTGATCACCCTCTTCAATGCCTACTTAGATTGCTCACAAGGTCTCCATATCTGTAAGTCTGACTGGAAGTTTTTAGGTGTAAATCTGTGACTTTGAGTTTTAAGGTTTCTCCTGGGAGAACTTGAAGTGAAAGAAAAGGAAATTCCATGTGCCTCCTTCAGGCTCTGATGGTCTCTGCTGGAAAAGGGATTCCTCCTCAAAAGTAACTCAAGAATTGCCATTCATTATGTCATTTGCTAGAGTCAAGTATTAAATCATCTTTGACAAACCCTTTGTTCTGAACATGTTGTAGGGTTGCCAATGTGGATTTCTCCATCTCATAGCAAGTTTGGAAATAAAATCCCCTAAAATTCACCATGAGAGTGGTGAGGCACTGGCACAGGTTGCCCAGGGAAGTTGTGGATGCCCCATCCCTGGAGGTGTTCAAGGCCAGGTTGGATGGGGCCTTGGGCAGTCTAGTCTAGTGGGATGTGTCCCTCCCCATGGCAAGGGGATTGGAACTGGATGATGTTTAAGGTCCCTTTCAATCCAAGCTATTCTATGATTCCATGATTCTATGAAAATCACAGAAAATGTGAATTTCAGTGGCTGACAGGAAGCCTAAGAAAATAGGGATTTTGCCTCATTTTTGACAACTTAAACTAGTGTTCTTCAACCCACTTCAGTTGTAGAGAATGCTGAACAAAGAGCAATGTATCAGAAGAATGTGTGTTGCTTCCAGCAACATGTGTTAATGAGTTTACTAAAATAGACTCTGATTTACATTTTGTATAAAATACAGCTTGAAACATAGTAAGCATATTGAGTATTGACTTTATATGGAAAGACTACCTGCTGAGAATATATTCTAAAAAGGTAAGTATGAAATATTTATGTAAGTGTATATTGCACATATATAGATCTACAATAATTAATTCTTGGCAGAAAATGTTTTCCATTCTCCACTGTTTAGTCAAAAAGAAGCCATGTTCTACAAGATTTGACTTTGATTACAATATTTGATGTAAAGCTACTGTTGAATAGTATCATTGATCAAACATGGTTGAAGTAAACTACTTCTGATTTTTCTTTGTGTGCATTTTTTGTAACATGCTTACTATTAGTAACTGACATGTCGCTAACTGATTTTATTTACAGCTTCGGTTAAGTGCTGAAATCTTTTAAGCTGTGTCTGGAGAAATGGCAATCCTGATCACCAGCAAGTTAACAGCAGGAATGGTTGGTAAACGTGGCTTTGAGCTTGTCCTTGTGGTTGCAGTTAGAGACTGGAAGCCCAAATCTAGCATTAAGATGCTTCTGACACTGAGAAAACATTTTGCCCTTAGAGCTTCTCACAAACCCTCCAAGGGGCATACATTCTTCTGTAAGGTGTGCCTTGGCTTCCCTGTCCTAATGCCACTGGATCACATCCTAAGTTCAATAAGATTCACAAAACTGGTGTTTGCTTAACCAGGCAAAAGGCCCAGTCCAGTAGACAAGATCCAGCTGTGGTTAATGCCTTACAAAAATAGGCAGAGGCAGCATAACAAGCAAGAATACCCTCTTTACTCAGCAGATAAGAATTAATACATAATTCACAGAATTAAAAATACTCACCGAGTTTTTACTGGGCAACTAGTACATATCAGTAGCACATGAAGGGCAATGTTAATTGCCTGAAATACTAAGTGGCTGACACAGAGACAATTTACCTGGGAAAGGAATTTATTAGGAAAACAAAACATAGTATTTAATCCAGGAAACTTCTGCCCCTTGAGAATAACAAAAGAAAAAAATAAGCATGCAATTGCCAAGCTATTGAGAGAGCAGGAAACAAGTCAATGGCCTAAAAGAAGAGGTTAAGCCTTTTCTTTTTACACAAATATTAGCATAATATTAGCAAATATTAGAACCAGGGCCTCTGTTTTTTAACTAGATTAGCTGATGTGAATCTGGCTGCAGCTGTGTGGCATCATTGTAAAAAGTGGGATCCAAATGGATGACTAATCATGGCAGTGGATTTGGTTTCCAGGCTGGGCTGTGAGGTGGTCAGTCAACCACATAGCTGTATAAGCCGATGAGCAATCCTTGTCTATTTGCTAGGTTGTAACTGCATCCATATTACGTGTGAAATTTTCCTTATCTGTAGCAAAACTAAAGAAAAAGTAAATATTAATATAAGCAGTAGTGAAAAATGCACTTCCTACACAGCTGTACAAATGGGGCTATGTTGTGTTATTATATATCCTAAATGGAATGACCCACTGGAAGATAATGAAATCTGATTTAGAGGAAAATGAAATATAGAATATAAAATACAGAAAGTAAACAATTTAACTTTCCCACATAAATTAGGGCAAATGGAAGAGGAGAAAGCAGGAGCAGTTTCAGCCTTATAAATGCTCAAATATATCGCATTCAGAATCTTTCAAAAAGATGCTACAATTAAAAAGGCTTTCTGAACAAAACTGATGCTATTTTGTTTATGACACTGTTGGTGATGTCACCTAATTCACAGCATCTTAACTCCCATTTGAAATTTTGAGTGATGGAAATAATTAAAATTGGAAGAGGGAAAAAGGAACTCTTCATGTTTTAGTCAAGTAATCAGAAATCCACATAAAGAGTAGATGTCTGCCAGTGTCATGCAACTATGTAAATGATTTAATGTACAACCTGAGGCTTTCCCAATGGCTTTTCATATTTATGCTAGCTTTGCTTAATGAAAATACAAAAATAAAGAGGGATTTTTTTTTAACCTCTCATATTGAGCTGAGAACACTTACAATATTTTAGGATAGTTGAGGCCATCATTAATGTCACCCAGACATAAACCAGGAGGATGGCATTATTTTGTTACTGTGAACTGTTTCTAAATGTACCTTGTGGATTCATATAACTGTAGGATGGTATGTCTCCTGATGACTCATGCTGACTCACCCACCGAGACAGAATTTACTGAGCCTTCTTCTATGCCCACACAGTGATATGATTTCAGTCTGAGTGAATTCTTTAAAATTTAATTTAGTAGGCTTTAGCTACAGAGACAGATACACTTCTTCAATGGTTTCCTTAATTTGTATTTATGTCTTATGAAATGTCTGTTCAGATTATGTTTTGCAGAATCCTTAGAAATCTATCTTTTTTTAAAATGTGGATAAGTGCAACTGTAGTTTCCAAATGCTTAGGTCTGTCTGAAAACACTACAGGTACATAGAAGCAGTGATTATTTACTGATGCTGTGGACCTAAAGGCCTAATACATAATCACTGCCTTTTTGCTATGGCTCTAGCAGAAATGCTTATGGGCCTCAACTGCAATAAGTCCCTAGGCCCAGGCAATGAATAATTTATAAAAAGACAATTTGACCTAATTCTGCTTTTATTTTTAAGACTGAAAATCATATATTACCCCACGGAAGTCAACAGAATTAAGTGGTATAAAACTTGGTGTGGAAGCAATTCTTTAAACACTACTACAAATATCTTCAGACTGATTTTGTTTTTTCTGAAATAAATAGGAATTGTATGGTAGACATTTTCAGTCCAATTATTTGTCTCTCCCCAAATTCTGGTTAAATCTGATGTGATGTAGTAGCCTGAAAAGCAATCTTACAGTACAAGCTACAGTGACAGAAGAGACGAATGCTGGTGCAATTCTCTCTTGGAACCAAATAAATGCTTCTCTTCAAACTCATACTCTTTGATACACACTCATGTAATTGTTAAATTAGGATTTATGATAGCCTTATCCTCACCCCAGGATTCTTTCTCCTTCACACAAAGACTAGGAGAGAGAAAAATAGAACTGTTTTGCTTGGATTACTTCTACATGATTTGCTTTTGAAACTCTTCTGGCAAATGACTAATGAACGTTCAAGCAACAGAAAACAAGATGCATATATCTCCCAAAAGAAACATGATCAAATGCTCCAGCAGATTAATAGAGATCTCTCGACTTTTCTCCACCTTTCCGATATTCTGAAAGAACAGTTGATGCCCCCAAGCTGCACACCCTTCCTTCTTTCTCTGGGAATTTGTCATTTATCAAAAGTATGTCAGCTTTGACAGTGTTTTGGAACTCCATGTCTTACCTCTCTTGCTCCTGTAAGTCAGTCAGACATGATTCCTAATCTTCATCAGTTTGTCTATGATTCTGTCTTCTCATCTCTGGGATTCACCAAATTGCCCTGTCCTCTAAATCTGAAAGTCCTGGGTGAGTAGACAGATCATCCCCTGTGGTTTCTGCTTCACCGACTTCCTCGTACTTTGGGTGTACAGTCCTTTGCTTTGATTTTGGAAAACAAAAATCCCAGACTTCGGTTCTTATGTTGACACCTTCCTGCCTGCATCATTGTTCACACAGGGCATTCTTGTAATTTTGTGACTACAATTCAGAAGTTGTTGGTTTTGTGGTTTGAGTTACATGTGCTTGAAAATAGAGCATAACTTCTTTTTGTTGCTTCAAACCCTCAGTGGTCATTAAGATTCTGTATGTAATGGGGTGTGATACAAGGAGAACCACATAGCTGTATGAGAAGGTTTCAATGGAAGTTGAAACACATGTTTCTATCTCATTCCCTGTATGTTCTGCCTAATACCATTCCTCCTCTAGTTTTTGCACTGCCAGTCACTATCTATATTTTGTCTGAGACAATCCATGATTTCTCTCAAATAGGCATAGACAAAAGATTCCATTCTGCTGAATTCCTGTCAAATGCTCTGTAGTAGAAATGCCCACTTTTGAGATGCTACAGTTTTCTGTAGTCTGTTCTTTGCTGAAGGACTGGGTCCTTCAGGTCCCTTCCAACCCAAACCATTCTATTACTCTATGACACAGCAATTTCACGAAAGTGCTGTAATTACTGAATATAGACAACATGTTGTTTGCAACAAGTTGCCCACCCTGAAGAGATGAGCACTCAAGATATATAGCAGCTGAGAGTAGATTACTGTCCCAAAATAATTCAGACAGCTCACTGTTGGTCTCCTTCTTTCCAAGCAGTGCCACAAACCTCTGAGGAGAAACGAGTGATTACTAGACTAATTGTTCTGACAGCAGATCATTTCCAAAAGCACTCTCTCTCTAGGGCCTCTGGTCCTTCTCCTGTTTTATTGCTGTGCAAGGAAAGGGCCTCTGGAAGGAATGGTGTTAATAAGTGGATACTGCTACTACCAAAGCTACTCAACTTGCCTACAGTCTATCCCAGATGCTCACAGACTGCACAAATGAACATGGAAGTCATAGCCACTGGAGACTGAATGCTGTTTCTGATGTCTGTGCAAATACCGTATCTCCCTTTCTTTTACTCCTGATTTGCAAAAAAAAAAAAAAAAAAAAAAAAAAAAAAAAAAAAAAAAAAAGTGACATGCTAGTATTGGAAAAAGTAACATTTTTTCAAGGAGTGAAAATCCCCAAGGCTCATCTAGCAATACAAGAAAGCCATTTATGGTGTTTCAGCTAAGACTGGCCTACCTTAGATAACCATACACCATTGCAAAGCCTGTATACAAAGGTCCCTTTCTATCTGAATTCACTGAGGTTTTCTGTATCTCTGTAGATTATACACTGCTGGCATCCAGTTTTAAGTATCCTGCTGTGATATGACAGTGCCAGCAGTGTGTTTGGCAGTGTACACTATGTATTCACTTTTGCACATAATACATTTCACTTGTTGAGCCGCTCAACATTTTTTTTTTCCAAACACTTCATGAAAAAGTGGTGCCTGTTACCACTGAAGAGCTTGTACAGTAGTGTTCTCCAGTGTCTGTTGTCATTATTTCTTTTCCAGCCTTCAGAATTCCACTATTCTTACACCCTTGGCAGTGGAATGTAGTATTTACATTTCTAGAATATTTTTCTAGACATAAAATATCCACCCAGCGTATCCTGGTAGCTGTACTCCCTGTGGTTTCCTGCAGCACTTGTGCTTTACTGTCTTGGGAGTTCCACCTATTCTTTTGCTTCAAGTCCTTCTTCCCTGTCATACATTGCGTCCTTTATAGTGCCAGAGCACTGTGTATCCTCCAAAATATTTAATCTTAATTGGGCAACTGCAATCTCATGTGTTCAGTGCATGCCTTACTGGAAGGACTTCTTCCCATAGTGTAACACTGAATCTTGATATGTAGTGAGAAGTGCCCTGGTTTCTAAAACTTCTACCAGGTTGTGGGTATTGTAAAAGGTATGTATGTCAACTCATTTATTTGGATTTGATGTTTCTTTAGGAATAATGTGTCTTGTTCTGACCACAGTTACTTGAAATCACTGTTACTATCAGGCAAAGTTAAATAAGGAAAGCAAGGGTTAAGTTTCCAGCTACAAAATGCTAACTTAAACACACAAGCAAAAAAGCATAGAAACAAGAAATTACAATTTCAATATGTACCTTGTCCTGGCAGTCATTTGCAGCTTGCCTGTGGGAGTCATGGGCTCAGTACAACTGCACCTTAGGCTGTATTTCTCAGTTGGGTAGTGCCTACTTCCACCCAAAGTATGACTAAATACCCTCACTGCAAGAATGGTAAACTTCAGAAAATTTCTTTGGGCTATCTGCCTTCCCTTGCTTCCTTCAGTTTAGAGAAAATTCTAATATATTGTATGATAGTTTTGATCAACCTGAGCAATTTAGATGAATGTAAATCAAATCTGTTTACACTAGTCTCAAACTGAATCATCTCTGATACGCAGTGATCCTTTGACATGCTGATTTCCAAACTTATATTTATCTTCCTGCTTAGAAAGTCAGTTGAATTATAGCTTGATTTGGGTCTCTATTTCCCAGACAGCACTACTTTTATTATGAACCTTTTTTTTCATGGCTTTTTAGGATCTTATAAATTACATATAATAAAACTATCAACTGCACGCCAGACCCTAACCTCGCAGCTTGTGAAAAATGAATTACTTTATTCACAGGGTTCGCACATGAGATGTCACTAATAATGAACATCATTTTAGGATTTGGAACATTTTCTCAAATAGTTTTCATTCCTTTTGCTTCCCCACTTCATCATATCAGAGGCTTTACTATTATCACAGTAACTTCCAACTCTAATTCCCTTAGTTAATTGTCAACATCCCAGCAGTTTCTCTCTGAGTTATTTGTTCCAGAATTTCTTGATAGTGAGCAGGCTAATCACAGATCTTCTGGGGGCCCTTTCACTTCCAGAAATACTGATTTTAAAATGTCAAGTCATATCACAATGACTTCAGTGGTTTTGTTTCATTTTTGTACTGCTGAGTGTGAAATTAATGAAACTGCTCATTTCTCTGGAATTTAACAATCACATTTAAAATTCAATGTCATTTTGTCTCTAGCTTTAGATTATCCTTGAGATTATAAAATATTTTCTAATCATCTGAAATACAGTTGTTTAGTTGGGTAACTGGTAGCCTGTTAAAAGGTATGCTTTACTCATTTCACTGACTTAGCTGTTCTGTTGGCAAAAAGGCATCTTTGCAATGTGCACGTTTTAACTTTGGTGGAACACAGGAACAGAATTTGTAACGTTCATCATGCAGAGAGACAACATGTTTATTCTAATTTTACATTTTCTCTTCTATAACTGCAACTACTGATTTATTTTTGTATTTCAAAAACACCACTAGATTTTTTTACTTTAAAAGGGATCAGTCTTACCTGGCTTGTAGTCTCACCAAGATTAGTGGTATACTTGAGCAGATCTGAACATGAAGGCTCTATCAAGGTAAGAGTTTCCCTTTGCTGAAACAGGAGGTAATCAGAGTACTCAGTACCTTGAAAGAAGTACACAGTATACTTAATGCTGACACTATTATTATGGTTGGCATGTTTTGATCATCTCATTTTCTCTTTGATACTGATGTACAGTAAAGTGTGAACATTATCTTTAAGCTGCAGTCTGATCTTACTGAGCATTAAGTGCAGCAAAGGGCAGTGGATTTTCTCTTCAGCAACAACATGAACAGCAGGAGCTCTGGAAATTGTAGTGGCAACAGCAGCTTCTGTTGTGACAGTTCTCTCCTAGGTCACCATGGTGAGAATGCATCTGAGTGTGGGGGTTTTTTTCTGTCCAGACACTAATATAATTTCTAGAAGCCTGAATAGCTTATATAAATTAATACCCTTGTCATGAATAATCTCCATGTGGATGTGCTAGTAAGAAATACGCACATTTGACTTGTTAGGAAGGATTTTGTAACTAGAAAAAGAAGGATTTAACACTACTTTCAAAACTAAGTGCAACATATTTACTTTAACAGTTGTTGCATCTGTTAGTATATAATAAGGAAAAAAATCCCCATTGTTCATTGAAAAAAGCCTTAATAAATAACATGGAACCTGGTCTACATTCTGCCTTGCTTTTCTTTGTGAAGATTCATTATATGCTTATATGTTTTAACAGTAAAAACGCTAATTTTTGAGTTTTGGATGCTGCCAGGCATTTCAGGGGGTGTACCTGGTTGTAGCATGAAGAAGGCTAAGCTCTTTGCCCAGAGTTCAAAAATTAAATAGCTGTAATGTGATAGAGTGTCTGACAAAGGCTACTTTAATGGTCAAGGATAGGATTTATGAAACCACGCTACAGAAGTCCAGAAAAGGAAGAAAAACTCCTTTTGTTTCTGTGACATCTCCGGGAGGGACTCCATTTGGAGTCAGTGTTACCTCTCTTGCTAATTAGGCTTATTAGCTTCGCTTCCCAGCAAGCTGGTGTATAGCCTGTTGATCTTACTGGATGGGTTTGCTATTGATGACTGTCTTTAACTGAGTCACCACCAAGTGTTTCCATTAGCAAGTTCACAACCTGTCATGTCTGCAGCTCTGGCCTGCTGGGCTGCTTTTCCTGGGGTTATGTGCCACTCGGATACCAGAGAGTACTCACTGCATAGACCTAACAAGATTTTAGAGAAACAGAGGCCCTTTCCTTGCTATGGGCTTACTTTCCATGGTTAGTTTGATTTTTTGCCTCTTTTCTTTTCTACTTAGCTGGTATTCATCAGTTACATGCATGTAACAGTCCATGTTGCAGCTCAGTTCTTTAGGAAAAGGTTCAGTGACATGCATGGAATTTCTGTCAGAAGAAGAGTTTTCCCTTAGTCTTTTGAAAAATCTTCTCAAAACCTAGTCACTCATTGTTGATGCTTCAAGTGTGTCACACTGTGTAGTTTGGTTGCTGGTGTTTTCCCCCTTAGAAGGATGATGAGTCATATCCATTCCAGTTTAACAACTCAGCTGATCTTAACAGAATGCCTTCACCAGAAACATCCTCAAATAATACAAACCACACATAAATCAGATTGCTTTGGCCTAATGTGTTGCCTCATTCTAAGGCAGTTTCTTTCATCCACGAGTGGATGACAACAGTGTGTGTTACAAGCCTCTTCTTTCACTGGGGCTTCCAAGCTGTTCTTCCACAGCAATGGGGACAAAACCAAATGGTGGCAAAATACCGTGGGGAAGAATTTTCAGTGTCTCTGATTTTATTAAGCAACCTTTGCCACTCTGCCAGGCAATTACTTCTTATAGTTACAGTAAGGAAAGGTAAACCAGTGAATTAACAGTAATGGTGATTCCATGTGAATTAGGAAAATATCACAAAGATTAGATAGGAAACTGTTAACTCATTGTTAGATTGGTATTAGAGACATGCTTAGGATAGAAATGCAAGTGGGCAGGAAAAGGTACCGTTGATGCAATGCTATTGCTAACGTATATCAGGTAAAAGCTGCATATTACAATTATAATCTCTTCAGATTCTTTTTGAATCTCATGCTTACTTTTGAACGTCCACTAGAATGCTCTGTGCTGTATAGCATTGTATCCACACATCATTCAAAAGGCACTTGAAAATTGAGAGGATACTGTTACCAGAAATTGTGTAATTTATGGAGCCTAAACCCAAGCTTGCTAGCCAAACTTGACTGACTTCTCCATAACACTGGCCTAAAAGATTATAAGAACATAAGTACTTTACAGTTGATTATGCTTAGGTTTTTGAACTCTTTTAAAATACTTTTAGCTCTCTTAAAATATTTCAGTCAAAGGGTAGAAAAAGTAATCTAAATTCAAGATAGTCAGTGAAGAACAAACCAGGGCAGTAATAATGATGAAGGCACATTATGGACGGCAGGTGAGAGTAGTCTAAGCAAAAACTGGCATTCTAACATCACAGCAAAAAGCTTAGCAAGATTTTAGACTGCAAAAGGAGAGATCTCAGAGCAAGAAGTTAATAACTCTAACTCGTTCAGGCTATCTTCTATGATAACCAGTATACTACATCAAGTTCTAAGCTTCTCAGTAGCATAGAGGGAAAACATGCATGTATGCTTGTAAGTGATTGGGTTACTGAGCCAAACTACTGCTTATCAACTAGGACGCCATGGCAGCACACAGCAGCTTAAACTAATACATTTTACTTCAGCAGCTGGATGAGCTGGGAGCTCACACACAGGGAGTTACTACAGCTTGTCTGTGGAGCAGTAACTTCTTAAGCCATGTAAGTCATGGCTTAATTACAAACTGGCTCGACAGCTTGTGGCTGGCTGTCCCTTCCCAATTTAACAACATGAAAAAAGCTCAAATCAAAGCAACAGAAATAATCATGGCATATCAATCCCTTCAGTTTGTTACATCTCAAAGGTGGCTCATGGCTCTGAATAAGTGCTCCCACATTGCCAATTAAGTGCCTGTATAAAGGCACTTAACCTGTTCCCCAGCCCTGCTCAAGATTGCACTTATCATTCTAATACTGAAACTGAGTAGCATTTCATATCATATTGTGATAAACTAGAATAGTCTGTCCTTCTTTGTCATCTTTTTGAAGTGAAGCTGCCAGTTCCTAGAGGAAATTTCTGTTATCATAGAATCACCAGGTTGGAAGAGACTCACCGGATCATCGAGTCCAACCATTCCCACCAATCTCTAAACCATGCCCCTTAGTACCTCATCCACATGTGCCTTAAACACCTCCAGGGAAAGAGAGTCAACCACCTCCCTGGTTTCTTAGTTCTTCTCACTGTTGGTACCTATGAGCTCTGGGTCATTCACAAATTTATTTCCCACCATCTTCTTGTGTCAGCGTCGCTAAGTGAAATATCTAATAGATTTAAGCCTAAAATGGATCTTGGGGGAAGAAGGAGGGAGAGGAGGAGAAAAGAGAACAACCTGTACTTGGATAATTCACCTCTGAGAATTAGATCCTGCTTTAGTCTCTATGCACAGTCCATTACTAGTCCATAGACTTCAGTACTGCTTTGTTAATTCCTGTTACCTCCTTGTTTATCTAGAAGTTGAATGATATTGTCAGACAAAGACATTAGGTTAACCTGGTAAGGACTACCTTTTATAAACAAACACTACTCTTTCTCATTTCCTGCTATACTTACTTTAGAAAGCTTACTATGAAACAAGTGGTTTTATTTGACACTTTTCTGACTTCTGGAATGGACATTACCTAGCTGTTATTTCTGCCCAGCGGCAGCAGACTGTTTATTTTCATCTTATATGTGATACTAGCAGTTTCCTTTCCCTCCTAGCTATTAGTCATCCTGCCCTCTAAGCCTATGTTCAACATAACCATCTTAACTGAAAATGGAGATAAAACATGCATTTAGTTTCATTATCAGACATGGACTGTCTCTAAACCCCATTTCTTCCTCCCTGGAAAGCAATACCACTTCTTTCTTACAATATTATGTCACGGATGGATAACATCTTGCATATCATATGCAAGGTCTAAATTAACCTGATTTTCCAGATAAATTCTCCCTTCATTCCCACATTTATTGATGTTTGAGATCTTTCCTGAACCTGACCTTTTTTTTTCTGTTTTGTAATATGCTCTCTGCTTATAATTCTTACCTCTCTTGATGCCTCTTCCCTTCCACGTACGCCTTGAAATCCCTACCTCTACCTCTTTTTTCCTTGTGTGGAATTAGCAGTTTTGGTTTTAAGATACCTAAGGCTTATTCCACATTCAAATTTCTGTTTTCACTGTACAAGCTGACTTTGTTGCCAGGTCCCTTTATCTCTCACAGTTTGCCTTTCTGAAACAGAGTATGTTCTACTTTCATTCACCCCGACCTTTCATCACACAACTTGTGATCACCTGCTCCAGGGTTTATAACCTACACTCAGGCCTTCAAGGGCACATTACTGAATCATCCAAAAGCTTTACTTCTTGCAAGTTCAGCGACAGTTTGGAGGAGGAGTTCGTTGACTGCCACAGTCCAGAATGTCTGGTCCCAGTAATGAGTAGCACATATTCCCCAAGCTATTAACTGGAAATTTGAAATCTTACTGACTGGTTCTTTGCATCCAGTCAGTACCACCTCTTTAATAATGTAGTTCCCTAGCTAAAAACATATCCAAGGGTCTGCAATGATCTCACAGTCCTCTACCCTCAGTATGCTCTGTAACCTTCTTTTCCAAAAATACATTGATGCTAACCAATATGGCATAACCACTTTTCAGTTATTTTGTTTGGACACGTTAACATTACTTGTTTTTTTTCCTTTGTTTGTATCTGTCTTTTTTGTTTCTACCCATCCCACATTCTTCCTATTCCACTTTGCTGTATTGGCATTTAATCATCCTCTTGTTGAGCAGAACCAAGGCAAAATATTACACAAATCTTTCCAAATTTACTTTAGTAATTTCTTAATATGAAGATGACCTTATTATCTGTGGTGATTTCCTTCCTTTCTTCACAGATGGTGTAATCTAGAAGAGGTACACAGGGAAGTGGTCAAGAACTTAACTACAGTTGTGTAGTGAATTCATTTCCATGGGAAGTTACTCAGCTGAAAATTAAAGAGCTTGTTTGCTTTGCAGATAAAAAGTATTCATGGACCATGAATATTCTCAGTGTCTGAGAATGTTTTCTTGTGAAATTAGAGCAGCTGCCACTTGTGGTCAATCCAGTGTGAAGGCCAGGTAAAACACTATGACAGATATATGCTTCAGAAGAAAAGTTAACTTTTTTAAAGCTCAAAACCAGAGGTAAAACTCAAGATAGCAATGTAAACATCCTGCCAGATTGAGTACCTTCTCAAATGTAGATATTTTGTCACGGCCTGTTTTATAGCTCATTTACTTGAACACAAAGTGAATTTAATTCTTGAGATTCATCAACAGCTAATCCTAAATGGACAAATCTGTTCACCAATAACAATAGAACATTAAAAAAAATGGTAACAGTAAAAACTCTGTATCATAAGGACTCACTTTCATTCCTCTTAAATGTAGCATCAAATGAAGTTGTTTGCAAATTACCATTATCCTGCACAATCTGTTTCTCATTTATTGGTTAGCATTTCTACAGTTCATAGTTATTTTCATCACCACTAAGAATCAGATGGACATTGCATATATTAAAAAATGCAGGCAATTTCAGGAATACACACATTACTGTCAATCCAGTATGCATGTATTGTCACAAACAAATATCCTGCTGCAGTAATCTTACGTGAAGCTCAACTGAGGCCAGCCACAAAAAGGCACAAAAATCCCTAGATTAGCTATTAACTGCGCATTGCCACATACAGCCATTATTTCATCTACTTATTACTTCACCCACTGCCCCTACTGCCTGTCATTTGCTGCTTGCCTCTTGCCACACATACCTCTTGAGTAATGCCAGCGTTTAGTTTCAGCCCACATAAACCAGCCAGATATGCACACTGTTTAGTGATTAAGTTTACACTGGGTTAAGGACTTGTGTGCAGGATGCCGATTTTTAAATTTCTAACATTTAAGCAAGTCACGTTTGAGGAGCAATAGGGGATGTGATTTACAACATTAGAAATTATGCAGCATAATACTTATTATTTTGGGAATTCAAATCTGTAAATACTATACTGGTACTGAAGCGATGTCATAAGATATTTTATATTTTTCTAAATTTGTTCAAAAATAACACATGCAGTTAGAGCCAAAGGTGAAATAGAGGGGATAAAAACAGTGTCAAACCTAGGAGCAAGGATAAAGGCAGAGTTAGAGGGTTTGAATGACAATAGATAGCCTACTTGTGATTTCCTTCAATATCTGTGTGTGGTTTTGGTTTTAGCAGTCACTGCGGGAAGAATGCTGATGGAGGAATCAGTAGCAGCTGAGTATACCCTGGCCATACTGAATAAAATTATCTAATGCTACCTATGGTATCTCTCTGTTGAGTAGCCCAAAAGAAAAGTAGAGGGTGTAAACAGAGACTTGGTAAAATTACAGCCCAGTTCTGTATCTGCTACAATCTTTAGAGAGGGGCAGGCTCTCCAAAAATTCCTGGTGAATCACTTGAAATAAAAACTATTCTTAAAAAAATCCAACGTTTACCTTGGCTGAATGAAGTTTACCTTCATCAACCTGAAGATATAGCCATATTTGTCATCACTTTAATAATACATGAATTGTGTTTAAATGGCTACAAGATGTAAGCCTTAGGAACAGTCAAAAAAAAGAAAAATCCCTATCTAGATATGTAGAAGTATCTTGAGTCCCAGATCATGAAGACACTGTGAAGTTAACTAGGTTGATTGGCAGCTGGGTCTGGGCACTCAAATTAGCTTGTCTGTGAGCAAGTTTTCTGTAACAGAAGGCTAACCACAGTCTCAGTTTTCTGGCTGTTTCTGAACTTGCTCACGAGTGCCTGTGCTGAGACAATCTAGGTTTCATTCTCAATCAACTCTATCAACTGGTAGAGAGCTATGGGAAGCAGCACTATCACACTGCAGGGACCTTTCCCATCTTCTCATAGTGAATTTGTATTTGAACACAAAGAAAACAAAGCTTCAGCTCTAACCTAGAGTTGCAGTTGCATCAGTTGCCTGAGCTCAAAGCGCTCCAGAACACTTTGCAAGGATTTTCTAATGCAAGTGGCAGAGCAGATGACCTTAAAGCTAAAGGCTGCATAGCATTTTTCTGTCCTGTGGACATGACTCTGAAGAGCCTGGAAAATTAATCCTATAGTGTGCCTATGTGGAAGGGTGCCAACTGCAGAAGGGAAAGTTCCTGTCTTTTTCAGGGCCAGCTCCTTTACAAACACTTCAGAAGAGACAGATGGATAAACTAAAGATATAGAATCGCTAGATTGGAAAAGATCTTTGAGGCCAAACTGTACCTGCCCACTACTAAATCACACCCTTAAGCACTTTACCTACCAGTCTTTTAAATACCTTCCAGGATGTCAACTCCACCACCTCCCTGGGCAGGTTGTGCCAGTGCCTGATAACCCTTTCAGTGAAGAAATTTTTCCTAGCATCCAAACCTGCTGTAGCCAGCTTGAGGCCTTTCCCTCTCATCCTGTCACCTATCACTTGGGTGAAGAGACCAGCACCAACGTCACTACAACCTCTTTTCAGGCAGTCGTAGACAGTGATAAGGTCTCCCCTCAGCCTCCTCTTCTCAAGGCTGAACAATCCCAGTTCCCTCAGCCACTCCTCCTAAGACTTGGTCTCCAGCCCCATCACCAGCTTCGTTGCTCATCTCTGGACATGCTCCAAGATCTCAACGTTCCTCTTGTAATGAAGGACCCAAATTACAATTCTCCCTCTTGTGTCATGCATTGACCACTTGATATATGGAATAAAACTAGGATAACTGGAGAAATTCTGCTCTGTATTATGCAAGGAGCAATGAAGCTGGTGAAGGGGCTGGAGAACAGGCCTTATGAGGAATGGCTGAGAGAGCTGGGGTTGTTTAGCCTGGAGAAGAGGCTGAGAGGTGACCTCATTGCTCTCTGTAAATACCTGAAAGGAGGTTGTAGAGAGCAGGGAGCTGGCCTCTTCTCCCAAGTAACAGGGGACAGGACAAGAGGGAATGGCCTCAAGCTCCGCCAGGGGAGATTTAGGCTGGACATTAGAAAAAAAAAATCACAGAAAGGGTCATTAGGCATTGGAACAGGCTACCCAGGGAGGTGGTTGATTCACCTTCCCTGTAGGTGTTTAAGGCATGGTTAGACTCGATGATCCAGTGGGTCTCTTCCAATCTGATTATTCTATGATTCTAAGGAGGCAAACCAGAGGTCTCTTGCTTCTATAGGTCTCTAACATGCAGCCTGTGAGATCTCAGCACTTTTATCTCCTGCAGACACAGCTTCTGCAGACACTTCTCTGAGGTGTTTCAGAAATTCTCTTAATGCCTCTGCTCCCAGCAATTCCTCCTTTTCACTTGGGACAAGAGACCACCATTTGCCTCACTACAACCTCCTTTCTGGCACATGTAGAGACCAATAAGTTGCCTCCTCTTCTCCAGGCTTAACCACCCCAGTTCCCTTGGCCACTCCTCATAAGACGTTCTCCAGCAGCTTTGTCACTCTTCCTCTGGATCTTGTAATGAAGGGCCCGATTTACAATTCTCCCTCTCATTTTGTGCAATGACCACTTGATATATGGAATAAAGCTATGTAACTAGAAAAATTCTGACCTGTACTGCACAAGGAGACAAATCAGAGGGCCTCTTCAACTTAGCTCTACAGATCCCTGACATGCAGAGATCCCACTGTTCCACAAAGGCACACTACAGAATTATTTTCCAGAGCAATAAGGCCTCCCCTCAGCCTCCTCTTCTCCAGACTAAATCACCCCACTTCCCTCAGCCGATTCTCGTAGGACTTGCTCCCCTGCCCCTTCCCCGGGGGTTGATCCCAGATCAAGCCGGGGAGGGGAGATCCTTCTGGGGTCCATTGCCCCCGGGCCTCCAGCTCTGTCCCAGGCGGCACCTCCTCAGCAGCCCCAGCAGCAGAAAGGAAAGGAGGGGCCTCCTTCGGGCACTCTCGCCCATCCCATGAGCGAGGGTTGAAGGGTGTGGGCACGGCGCCCGAAGCCCGTAACGCCGACAACCGGAGCCACCTCCAGCCTCATTCACCCCTGTGGTAAGGTAAAAGCAGCCGCCCCGCCCCCCGGGCCAGCCGCTTCCACCTAGCGAGACCCCGCCCCCCGCTTGCGGCCACTTCCGCCCCTCGAAATCCCGCTCCCCGCTCGCGGCCACTGCGTTCCGTGATTGGTTGGCGGTGACGTAATCGCGCGAACATACGGGTACTTAACACC